>CM060616.1:27914334-28291834 GCA_030578275.1 Meda fulgida | reverse complement strand
TGCCAGTGTGCATTCTCTCTGTCAGAGAGAGGGAGAGAAAATTCTCAGAATCCACATTCAAACTACAATATCTGACTTTCTGTTTGTCTGAGCTAATGACAATAAATTAGAAAGTTGTTCGGCTTGACGAGAACAATATACACGCAGAGTTTTGTAACTGTAGATAAAATTAACTAAGTTATAACACACTTTATGTGTCCTTTTTGAGTCATAATTTCGTTTCCTCGCCACGGCCAAACCGTTCGAGATATCAAAAATCCCCTGGCAATTTTTCATCCTCAATGTCTTGACTTCATGCACACCGAGTTTGGTGACGATCGGGTGAATTCCCTAGGAGGAGTATATCAAATTCCTGAACATGAGTTTCCAAACAACCCATAATAGCCGACTTCCTGTTGGGCTGGCGTAAAAAGTAAGAGTGCAAAGGATATATGAAACGATGAGATCTATATGTGTACCGATTTTCAGATTAATTCATGCAAGCGTGTTTGATATACGGACATGTTTTCAAATCCCGTTCCAGGGGGCGCTGTCGAGCCCCCCTGCCACGCCCGGGTACCATCTTCAGCCCGGCCCTGATGGCCGCGGGTTCTGACCCGTGTGCAAAGTTTCAAGAGTTTTCGAGCACGTTAAGGGCCCCAAAAGTGCCCAAAAGGTAGTAAAATAATAATAATAATAATAATAAATATAGCTGCGAGCAGCGATTGCGGGCCCAAGCCGGTGGCACCGCCACCCCGGTGCCTTTAGGGTTATTGTGCACGACGTGCAAAAACGTAACCCCGCTTTGACTGTTGAAAAGAAGTGTGCTGTAGAGCTCGCATCAGTGTGGCCTCTGCAAAAGTGCGTATCCAGGGCACATATAAACCACAAAGTATGCGTGAGCAACCTTCTGAAACCCAAATTGAAAAATGAGACAGCCTATGGTCTCATGGATTTAACAGACACATGAAATAAGTACACAAGACCGAAAATTCATATGAAGTGTGCCATTTGGGGACAGGGCCTATGATCGTGAACCACAATAGCCACATATATGAGATCATTTAAAATTAGAATAATTTTTAGGTCAATATGTTTTGCAGCACTTAAATGTGTAAATCCAGAAGGCCAGTATTTATCTGGAGGTCTTTGTCCTTTGCCTGTCAACCAAGTTTGTCTCTGCTTTTTCTGTTCTGCCCTGTTTGCCATTGTTCTCCCTGCCTGTCTTGACCATTCTTAATAAAAAGCTGCAAATGGATTCCCCTGGCCTGACCCTGCCTCGATACAACACACATGCTGCATCTGCTCGCTATCTGCCGAACGGCTCTGGTAGTTCCGCTTCAGCACTGATGATGTTGTAGGAATAGTGCGCTCTGATTGGTCTGGATTATTCGGGAATTTTTATTTTATACAGAAATAAGTTATTTATAATTCATATATATAGATAGATAGATAGATAGATAGATAGATAGATAGATAGATAGATAGATAGATAGATAGATAGATAGATAGATAGATAGATAGATATACATATATAAAGACACAGAGAATATTACTTGCCTTACCTGTTTAGTAAAATGAAAAAATAAAAATAAATAACTAGGGAAACCGAGATAATTATTCTGATTTGATGATACACTCAAAATATTACACAAGCAATCGTTTAAATGTAATGATATTCAGAACAGAACAAGAATTTTAAAAAACTATAAACAAGAAGTAACCGAAATAATGTAAAGTGAAAGTGAAAGTAAGTGGTGTTGGGCTCACGTAACTCTCTCTTTAGAATCAAACTGTTTCAACATGTGTGATGTATTTGGATGCTAATTTTTTCTTTATTATAGGCTTTGTACTTCACTCACTTTCCAATATGTGTGTGAGTGTGTGTGTGTGTGTGTGTGTGTGTGTGTTTGGTGTGTGTGTGTGGGTGAGGTGTGGGTGCGATTGAACTGTTACACATAAAAACATACTCCGTCATTTTGTTCATCGAGGACGTAAATTCAAACTGCAAAGTGTTTATTTATATGTATGGTCACTCACAATAAAACACAAAGTGCTTTTGTCAAACTATAAACTCAAACTGTAACCTACAACTGTCCCCCAACCAAAATCTCACCCACACACAACAACACCCACACACACAGTTTAAAAGCAAAAAATATTTATCCAACCTCGTTTAAAAACAGTCTGTGAGTGCCATCTTTTGGACATTCATCATATTGCATTGGTTTTAATTTCTTGTCCTCAAACAGAGCACTGATCTGTTTATTTTTAAGTTACACATTCTACATTGATTAAAATAGAAAATCAAATGTGTTTTTTTTTAATGGTAGTATTATTTTATACAATAATTTATAAATGTGATGAGAATTAATGTAGTGTGCAAAAATTTTTTAAGGAAAACATTGATCTAATATAGCACATTAAAGAGAGAGAGACGGAGGAGCGGGCGCGATTGAACTGTGTGTGTGTGTGTGCGTGTGTGTGTGTGGGAGAGAGAATAAAATTTTTAAGGAAAACATATTGATCTAATATAGCACATTATTGATCTAATATAGCACATTGGAGAGAGAGAGAGAGAGAGAGAGAGAGAGAGAGAGAGAGAGAGAGAGAGAGAGAGGGAGAGACAGAGAGAGAGAGAGAGAGAGAGACAGAGAGAGAGAGAGAGAGAGAGAGAGAGAGAGGCGCGGGCGCGATCGAACTGTGTGTGTGTGTGTGCGTGTGTGTGTGAGAGAGAGGCGCGGGCGCGATCGAACTGTGTGTGTGTGTGTGCGTGTGTGGGAGAGAGAGAGGCGCGGACTCGATCAAACTGTGTGTGCGCGTGAGACAGAGAGAGAGGCGCGGGAGCGATCTAACTGTGTGTGTGTGTGTGTGTGTGTGTGTGTGTGTGTGTGTGTGTGTGTGTGTGTGTGTGTGTGTGTGTGTGTGTGTGTGTGTGTGTGTGTGTGTGTGTGTGTGAGAGAGAGAGAGAGAGAGAGAGAGAGAGGCGCGGGTGCGATCGAACTGTGTGTGTGTGTGTAATACAGGTAATAAATGAATAAAAGTGCGTATAAATACAATTTTGGACACAAGAGGGCAGTATGGCCCCATGAATGACTTTGTGTTTAAACTATCACCCGAAGATACCCCCTCCCCCTCCTCACACAGACACACACACACACATACAGAATGCCAGGGTGCATTCTCTCTGTCAGAGAGAGGGAGAGAAAATTCTCAGAATCCACATTCAAACTACAATATCTGACTTTCTGTTTGTCTGAGCTAATGACAATAAATTAGAAAGTTGTTCAGCTTGACGAGAACAATATACACGCAGAGTTTTGTAACTGTAGATAAAATTAACTAAGTTATAACACACTTTATGTGTCCTTTTTTAGTCATAAATTCATTTCCTCGCCACGGCCAAACCGTTTGAGATATCAAAAATCCGTTCGCAATTTAGCATCCTCAATGTCTTGACTTCACGCTGACCGAGTTTCGTGGTGTTTGGATTAATTCTCTAGGAGAAGTATATCAAAAATAAAAGCATGCATTTTCCAAACAACCCATAATAGCTGACTTCCTGTTGAGCTGTCGTAAAACTTAGAGCACGAAAGTTGTTCGGCCGATGAGATCTATAAGTGTACCGAGTTTCATATTATTACAAGCAAGCATGTTTGATATATGGACAAGTGTTCGAATCCCGTTCCAGGGGGCGCTGTCGAGCCCCCCTGCCACGCCCGGGTACCATCTTCAGCCCGGCCCTGATGGCCGCGGGTTTTGACCCGTGTGCAAAGTTTCAAGAGTTTTCGAGCACGTTAAGGGCCCCAAAACCTTGAAAAACTAAAATAAAGGCATTCTCACTCAGCAGACAAACCCCCTCCCCTCAAACACACGGAGAGACGTAGGGTCAGAGAGAGTGGAAGAGAAAATTCTCCAAAACATCCACATTCAAACCAAAATATCTGACTTCCTGTTGGTCTGAGCTAATAAGTGTAAATTAGAAAGTTGTCCAGCTCGATATGAACATTATACATACTGAGTTTTAAGATTGTAGATAAAAGTATAGACCTAACTCCCCCTCTTTTGTCAAAAGGTGGCGCTACTGAGCCCCGGCACCATGCCCGTTTCTGAAACTTTGCACATGTCTACTGGCTAATAAATGTGATGTGTCTATCGAGTTTCATGCAATTTCAAGTATGCTAAGGGTCTCAAAAGCATCAAAAAAGAATCTTAAAGTTTGATGCGTTACCACGGCAACAGTATCTAAGATATCAATAATCCTTTCACAGGTCTAAATCTGCCGTGTGTCTACATTATACACATAAAGTTTGAAGCAAATCGGGTAAAAATAAGAGGGTGATTTCAAAGCATTTTGAAAGTGACACACTTCCTGCTGCCAGTTGGTGGCGCTATAACTTTGACTCACAATAGTCACATCCATGTGATCGGCCTCTTACAGCGAACACACTGCTGAAGTTTCATCAAGATCAGTCAATGTATGCAGAAGTTATAACACACTTCCTGTTTCCATTATTCGCCATAATTTCGTTTCCTCGCCACGGCCAAACCGTTCGAGATATCAAAAATCCCCTGGCAATTTTTCATCCTCAATGTCTTGACTTCATGCACACCGAGTTTGGTGACGATCGGGTGAATTCCCTAGGAGGAGTATATCAAATTCCTGAACATGAGTTTCCAAACAACCCATAATAGCCGACTTCCTGTTGGGCTGGCGTAAAAAGTAAGAGTGCAAAGGATATATGAAACGATGAGATCTATATGTGTACCGATTTTCAGATTAATTCATGCAAGCGTGTTTGATATACGGACATGTTTTCAAATCCCGTTCCAGGGGGCGCTGTCGAGCCCCCCTGCCACGCCCGGGTACCATCTTCAACCCGGCCCTGATGGCCGCGGGTTCTGACCCGTGTGCAAAGTTTCAAGAGTTTTTGAGCACGTTAAGGCCCCCAAAAGTGCCCAAAAGGTAGTAAAATAATAATAATAATAATAATAATAATAATAATAATAATAAATAATCCTAAGGAAAACAATAGGGCCTTCGCCTTTTCAAGGCTTGGGCCCTAAATATAGCTGCGAGCAGCGATTGCGGGCCCAAGCCGGTGGCACCGCCGCCCCGGTGCCTTTAGGGTTATTGTGCACGACGTGCAAAAACGTAACCCCGCTTTGACTGTTGAAAAGAAGTGTGCTGTAGAGCTCGCATCAGTGTGGCCTCTGCAAAAGTGCGTATCCAGGGCACATATAAACCACAAAGTATGCGTGAGCAACCTTCTGAAACCCAAATTGAAAAATGAGACAGCCTATGGTCTCATGGATTTAACAGACACATGAAATAAGTACACAAGACCGAAAATTCATATGAAGTGTGCCATTTGGGGACAGGGCCTATGATCGTGAACCACAATAGCCACATATATGAGATCATTTAAAATTAGAATAATTTTTAGGTCAATATGTTTTGCAGCACTTAAATGTGTAAATCCAGAAGCCCAGTATTTATCTGGAGGTCTTTGTCCTTTGCCTGTCAACCAAGTTTGTCTCTGCTTTTTCTGTTCTGCCCTGTTTGCCATTGTTCTCCCTGCCTGTCTTGACCATTCTTAATAAAAAGCTGCAAATGGATTCCCCTGGCCTGACCCTGCCTCGATACAACACACATGCTGCATCTGCTCGCTATCTGCCGAACGGCTCTGTTAGTTCCGCTTCAGCACTGATGATGTTGTAGGAATAGTGCGCTCTGATTGGTCTGGATTATTCAGGAATTTTTATTTTATACAGAAATAAGTTATTTATAATTCATATATATAGATAGATAGATAGATAGATAGATAGATAGATAGATAGATAGATAGATATACATATTTAAGACAGAGAATATTACTTACCTTACCTGTTTAGTAAAATGAAAAAATAAAAATAAATAACTAGGGAAACCGAGATAATTATTCTGATTTGATGATACACTCAAAATATTACACAAGCAATCGTTTAAATGTAATGATATTCAGAACAGAACAAGAATTTTAAAAAACTATAAACAAGAAGTAACCGAAATAATGTAAAGTGAAAGTGAAAGTAAGTGGTGTTGGGCTCACGTAACTCTCTCATTAGAATCAAACTGTTTCAACATTTGTGATGTATTTGGATGCTAATTTTTTCTTTATTATAGGCTTTGTATTTCACTCACGTTCCAATATGTGTGTGAGTGTGTGTGTGTGTATGTGTGTGTGTGTTTGGTGTGTGTGTGTGGGTGAGGTGTGGGTGCGATTGAACTGTCACACATAAAAACATACTCCGTCATTTTGTTCATCGAGGACGTAAATTCAAACTGCAAAGTGTTTATTTATATGTATGGTCACTCAAAATAAAACACAAAGTGCTTTTGTCAAACTATAAACTCAAACTGTAACCTACAACTGTCCCCCAACCAAAATCACACCCACACACACCAACACCCACACACACAGTTTAAAAGCAAAAAATATTTATCCAACCTCGTTTAAAAACAGTCTGTGAGTGCCATCTTTTGGACATTCATCATATTGCATTGGTTTTAATTTCTTGTCCTCAAACAGAGCACTAATCTGTTTATTTTTAAGTTACACATTCTACATTGATTAAAATAGAAAATAATTTTTTTTTTAATGGTAGTATTATTTTATACAATAATTTATAAATGTGATGAGAATAAATGTAGTGTGCATAAATTTTTTAAGGAAAACATTGATCTAATATAGCACATTAAAGAGAGAGAGACGGAGGAGCGGGCGCGATTTAACTGTGTGTGTGTGTGTGTGTGCGTGTGTGTGTGAAAGGGGCGCGATCGAACTGTGTGTGTGTGTGGGAGAGAGAATAAAATTTTTAAGGAAAACATATTGATGTAATATAGCACATTATTGATCTAATATAGCACATTAGAGAGAGAGAGAGAGAGAGAGAGAGAGAGAGAGAGAGAGAGAGAGAGAGAGGCGCGGGCGCGATCGAACTGTGTGTGTGTGTGCGTGTGTGGGAGAGAGAGAGGCGCGGGCGCGATCAAACTGTGTGTGTGCGTGAGACAGAGAGAGAGGCGCGGGAGAGATCGAACTGTGTGTCTGTGTGTGTGTGTGTGTGAGAGAGAGAGAGAGAGAGAGAGAGAGAGAGAGAGAGAGAGAGAGAGAGAGAGAGAGAGAGAGAGAGAGAGAGAGAGAGAGAGAGAGAGAGAGAGAGGCGCGGGTGCGATCGAACTGTGTGTGTGTGTGTGTAATACAGGTAATAAATGAATAAAAGTGCGTATAAATACAATTTTGGACACAAGAGGGCAGTATGGCCCCATGAATGACTTTGTGTTTAAACTATCACCCGAAGATACCCCCGCCCCCTCCCCCTCCTCACACAGACACACACACACACACACACACATACAGAAAGGCAGGGGGCATTCTCTCTGTCAGAGAGAGGGAGAGAAATTTCTCAGAATCCACATTCAAACTACAATATCTGACTTTCTGTTTGTCTGAGCTAATGACAATAAATTAGAAAGTTGTTCGGCTTGACGAGAACAATATACACGCAGAGTTTTGTAACTGTAGATAAAATTAACTAAGTTATAACACACTTTATGTGTCCTTTTTTAGTCATAAATTTCTTTCCTCGCCACGGCCAAACCGTTTGAGATATCAAAAATCCGTTCGCAATTTAGCATCCTCAATGTCTTGACTTCACGCTAACCGAGTTTTGTGGTGTTTGGATTAATTCTCTAGGAGAAGTATATCAAAAATAAAAGCATGCATTTTCCAAACAACCCATAATAGCTGACTTCCTGTTGAGCTGTCGTAAAACTTAGAGCACGAAAGTTGTTCGGCCCGATGAGATCTATAAGTGTACCGAGTTTCATATTATTACAAGCAAGCATGTTTGATATATGGACAAGTGTTCGAATCCCGTTCCAGGGGGCGCTGTCGAGCCCCCCTGCCACGCCCGGGTACCATCTTCAGCCCGGCCCTGATGGCCGCGGGTTCTGACCCTTGTGCAAAGTTTCAAGAGTTTTCGAGCACGTTAAGGGCCCCAAAACCTTGAAAAACTAAAATAAAAGTATTCTCACTCAGCAGACAAACCCCCCTCCCCTCAAACACACCGAGAGACGTAGGGTCAGAGAGAGTGGAAGAGAAAATTCTCCAAAACATCCACATTCAAACCAAAATATCTGACTTCCTGTTGGTCTGAGCTAATAAGTGTAAATGAGAAAGTTGCCCAGCTCGATATGAACATTATACATACTGAGTTTTAAGATTGTAGAAAAAAGTATAGACCTAACTCCCCCTCTTTTGTCAAAAGGTGGCGCTACTGAGCCCCGGCACCACGCCCGTTTCTGAAACTTTGCACATGTCTACTGGCTAATAAATGTGATGTGTCTATCGAGTTTCATGCAATTTCAAGTATGCTAAGAGTCTCAAAAGCATCAAAAAAGAATCTTAAAGTTTGATGCGTTACCACGGCAACAGTATCTAAGATATCAATAATCCTTTCACAGGTCTAAATCTGCCGTGTGTTTACATTATACACATAAAGTTTGAAGCAAATCGGGTAAAAATAAGAGGGTGATTTCAAAGCATTTTGAAAGTGACACACTTCCTGCTGCCAGTTGGTGGCGCTATAACTTTGACTCACAATAGTCATATCCATGTGATCGGCCTCTTACAGCGAACACACTGCTGAAGTTTCATCAAGATCAGTCAATGTATGCAGAAGTTATAACACACTTCCTGTTTCCATTATTCGCCATAATTTCGTTTCCTCGCCACGGCCAAACCATTCGAGATATCAAAAATCCCCTGGCAATTTTTCATCCTCAATGTCTTGACTTCATGCACACCGAGTTTGGTGACGATCGGGTGGATTCCCTAGGAGGAGTATATCAAATTCCTGAACATGAGTTTCCAAACAACCCATAATAGCCGACTTCCTGTTGGGCTGGCGTAAAAAGTAAGAGTGCAAAGGATATATGAAACGATGAGATCTATATGTGTACTGATTTTCAGATTAATTCATGCAAGCGTGTTTGATATACGGACATATTTTCAAATCCCGTTCCAGGGGGCGCTGTCGAGCCCCCCTGCCACGCCCGGGTACCATCTTCAACCCGGCCCTGATGGCCGCGGGTTCTGGCCCGTGTGCAAAGTTTCAAGAGTTTTCGAGCACGTTAAGGGCCCCAAAAGTGCCCAAAAGGTAGTAAAATAATAATAATAATAATAAATATAGCTGCGAGCAGCGATTGCGGGCCCAAGCCGGTGGCACCGCCACCCCGGTGCCTTTAGGGTTATTGTGCACGACGTGCAAAAACGTAACCCCGCTTTGACTGTTGAAAAGAAGTGTGCTGTAGAGCTTGCATCAGTGTGGCCTCTGCAAAAGTGCACATCGAGGGCACATATCAACCACAAAGTATGCGTGAGCAACCTTCTGAAACCTAAAATGAAAAATGAGACAGCCTATGGTCTCATTGATTTAACAGACACATGAAATAAGTACACAAGACCAAAAATTCATATTCATTCGAAGTGTGCCATTTGGGGACAGGGCCTATGATCGTGAACCACAATAGCCACATATATGAGATCATTTAAATTTAGAATAATTTTTAGGTCAATATGTTTTGCAGCACTTAAATGTGTAAATCCAGAAGCCCAGTATTTATCTGGAGGTCTTTGTCCTTTGCCTCTCAACCTGGTTTGTCTCTGCCTTTTCTGTTCTGCCCTGTTTGCCATTGTTCTCCCTGCCTGTCTTGACCATTCTTAATAAAAAGCTGCAAATGGATTCCCCTGGCCTGACCCTGCCTCGATACAACACACATGCTGCATCTGCTCGCTATCTGCCGAACGGCTCTGGTAGTTCCGCTTCAGCACTGATGATGTTGTAGGAATAGTGCGCTCTGGTTGGTCTGGATTATTAGGAAATGTTTATTTTATACAGATATAAGTTATTTATAATTCATATATATATATATATATATATATATATATATATATATATATATATATATATAGATAGATAGATAGATAGATAGATAGATAGATATACATATATAAAGACACAGAGAATATTACTTGCCTTACCTGTTTAGTAAGATGAAAAAATAAAAATAAATAACTGGGGAAACCGAGATAAGTATTCTGATTTGATGATACACTCAAAATATTCCACAAGCAATTGTTTAAATGTAATGATATTCAGAACAGAACAAGAATTTTAAAAAACTATAAATAAGAAGTAACCGAAATAATGTAAAGCGAAAGTGAAAGTAAGTGGTGTTGGGCTCACGTAACTCTCTCATTAGAATCAAACTGTTTCAACATTTGTGATGTATTTGGATGCTAGTTTTTTCTTTATTATAGGCTTTGTACTTCACTCACGTTCCAATATGTGTGTGAGTGTGTGTGTGTGTGTATGTGTGTGTGTGTGTGTGTGTGCGTGTGTGTGTTTGGTGTGTGTGTGTGGTTGAGGTGTGGGTGCGATTGAACTGTTACACATAAAAACATACTCCGTCATTTTGTTCATCGAGGACCTAAATTCAAACTGCAAAGTGTTTACTTATATTTATGTACACTCACAATAAAACACAAAGTGCTTTTGTCAAACTATAAACTCAAACTGTAACCTACAACTATCCCCCAACCAAAATCTCACCCACACACACCAACACCCACACACACAGTTTAAAAGCAAAAAATATTTATCCAACCTCGTTTAAAAACAGTCTGTGAGTGCCATCTTTTGGATATTCATCATATTGCATTGGTTTTAATTTCTTGTCCTCAAACAGAGCACTGATCTGTTTATTTTTAAGTTACACATTCTACATTGATTAAAATAGAAAATCAAATGTGTTTTTTTTAATGGTAGTATTATTTTTATACAATAATTTATAAATGTGATGAGAATAAATGTAGTGTGCATAAAATTTTTAAGGAAAACATTGATCTAATATAGCACATTAAAGAGAGAGAGACGGAGGAGCGGGCGCGATCGAACTGTGTGTGTGTGTGTGTGTGTGTGTGTGTGTGTGTGTGTGTGTGTGTGTGTGTGTGTGTGCGTGTGTGTGTGAAAGGGGCGCGATCGAACTGTGTGTGTGTGTGGGAGAGAGAATAAAATTTTTTAGGAAAACATATTGATCTAATATAGCACATTATTGATCTAATATAGCACATTAGAGAGAGAGAGAGAGAGAGAGAGAGAGAGAGAGAGAGAGAGAGAGAGAGAGAGAGAGAGAGAGAGAGGCGCGGGCGCGATCGAACTGTGTGTGTGTGTGTGTGTGCGTGTGTGTGTGAGAGAGAGGCGCGGGCGCGATCGAACTGTGTGTGTGTGTGTGCGTGTGTGGGAGAGAGAGAGGCGCGGGCGCGATCAAACTGTGTGTGTGCGTGAGACAGAGAGAGAGGCGCGGGAGCGATCGAACTGTGTGTGTGTGTGTGTGTGTGTGTGTGTGTGTGTGTGTGTGTGTGTGTGTGAGAGAGAGAGAGAGAGAGAGAGAGAGAGAGGCGCGGGTGCGATCGAAGTGTGTGTGTGTGTGTGTAATACAGGTAATAAATGAATAAAAGTGCGTATAAATACAATTTTGGACACAAGAGGGCAGTATGGCCCCATGAATGACTTTGTGTTTAAACTATCACCCGAGGATACCCCCTTCCCTCCCCCCCCTCACACAGACACACACACACACACACACACACACACACACACACACACACACACACACACATACAGAATGCCAGGGTGCATTCTCTCTGTCAGAGAGAGGGAGAGAAAATTCTCAGAATCCACATTCAAACTACAATATCTGACTTTCTGTTTGTCTGAGCTAATGACAATAAATTAGAAAGTTGTTCGGCTTGAGGAGAACAATATACACGCAGAGTTTTGTAACTGTAGGTAAAATTAACTAAGTTATAACACACTTTATGTGTCCTTTTTTAGTCATAAATTCATTTCCTCGCCACGGCCAAACCGTTGGAGATATCAAAAATCCGTTCGCAATTTAGCATCCTCAATGTCTTGACTTCACGCTAACCGAGTTTTGTGGTGTTTGGATTAATTCTCTAGGAGAAGTATATCAAAAATAAAAGCATGCATTTTCCAAACAACCCATAATAGCTGACTTCCTGTTGAGCTGTCATAAAACTTAGAGCACGAAAGTTGTTCGGCCCGATGAGATCTATAAGTGTACCGAGTTTCATATTATTACAAGCAAGCTTGTTTGATATATGGACAAGTGTTCGAATCCCGTTCCAGGGGGCGCTGTCGAGCCCCCCTGCCACGCCCGGGTACCATCTTCGGCCCGGCCCTGATGGCCGCAGGTTCTGACCTGTGTGCAAAGTTTCAAGAGTTTTCGAGCACGTTAAGGGCCCCAAAACCTTGAAAAACTAAAATAAAAGCATTCTCACTCAGCAGACAAACCCCCCTCCCCTCAAACACACAGAGAGACGTAGGGTCAGAGAGAGTGGAAGAGAAAATTCTCCAAAACATCCACATTCAAACCAAAATATCTGACTTCCTGTTGGTCTGAGCTAATAAGTGTAAATTAGAAAGTTGTCCAGCTCGATATGAACATTATACATACTGAGTTTTAAGATTGTAGATAAAAGTATAGACCTAACTCCCCCTCTTTTGTCAAAAGGTGGCGCTACTGAGCCCCGGCACCACGCCCGTTTCTGAAACTTTGCACATGTCTACTGGCTAATAAATGTGATGTGTCTGTCGAGTTTCATGCAATTTCAAGTATGCTAAGAGTCTCAAAAGCATCAAAAAAGAATCTTAAAGTTTGATGCGTTACCACGGCAACAGTATCTAAGATATCAATAATCCTTTCACAGGTCTAAATCTGCCGTGTGTTTACATTATACACATAAAGTTTGAAGCAAATCGGGTAAAAATAAGAGGGTGATTTCAAAGCATTTTGAAAGTGACACACTTCCTGCTGCCAGTTGGTGGCGCTATAACTTTGACTCACAATAGTCACATCCATGTGATCGGCCTCTTACAGCGAACACACTGCTGAAGTTTCATCAAGATCAGTCAATGTATGCAGAAGTTATAACACACTTCCTGTTTCCATTATTCGCCATAAATTCGTTTCCTCGCCACGGCCAAACCGTTCGAGATATCAAAAATCCCCTGGCAATTTTTCATCCTCAATGTCTTGACTTCATGCACACCGAGTTTGGTGACGATCGGGTGAATTCCCTAGGAGGAGTATATCAAATTCCTGAACATGAGTTTCCAAACAACCCATAATAGCCGACTTCCTGTCGGGCTGGCGTAAAAAGTAAGAGTGCAAAGGATATATGAAACGATGAGATCTATATGTGTACCGATTTTCAGATTAATTCATGCAAGCGTGTTTGATATACAGACATGTATTCAAATCCCGTTCCAGGGGGCGCTGTCGAGCCCCCCTGCCACGCCCGGGTACCATCTTCAGCCCGGCCCTGATGGCCGCGGGTTCTGACCCGTGTGCAAAGTTTCAAGAGTTTTCGAGCACGTTAAGGGCCCCAAAAGTGCCCAAAAGGTAGTAAAATAATAATAATAATAATAATAATAATAATAATAATAATAATAATAATAATAATAATAATAATAATAATAATAATAAATAATCCTAAGGAAAACAATAGGGCCTTCGCCTTTTCAAGGCTTGGGCCCTAATAATCCTAAGGAAAACAATAGGGCCTTCGCCTTTTCAAGGCTTGGGCCCTAATAAATAATCCTAAGGAAAACAATAGGGCCTTCGCCTTTTCAAGGCTTGGGCCCTAATAAATAATCCTAAGGAAAACAATAGGGCCTTCGCCTTTTCAAGGCTTGGGCCCTAATAATAATAATAATAATAATAATAATAATAATAATAATAATAATAATAAATAATCCTAAGGAAAACAATAGGGCCTTCGCCTTTTCAAGGCTTGGGCCCTAATAATCCTAAGGAAAACAATAGGGCCTTCGCCTTTTCAAGGCTTGGGCCCTAATAATAATAATAAATAATCCTAAGGAAAACAATAGGGCCTTCGCCTTTTCAAGGCTTGGGCCCTAATAAATATAGCTGCGAGCAGCGATTGCGGGCCCAAGCCGGTGGCACCGCCACCCCGGTGCCTTTAGGGTTATTGTGCACGACGTGCAAAAACTTAACCCCGCTTTGACTGTTGAAAAGAAGTGTGCTGTAGAGCTTGCATCAGTGTGGCCTCTGCAAAAGTGCACATCGAGGGCACATATCAACCACAAAGTATGCGTGAGCAACCTTCTGAAACCTAAAATGAAAAAATTAGACAGCCTATGGTCTCATTGATTTAACAGACACATGAAATAAGTACACAAGACCGAAAATTCCGGTCAATATGTTTTGCACCACTTAAATTTGTAAATCCAGAAGCCCAGTATTTTTTGGAGGTCTTTGTCCTTTGCCTGTCAACCAAGTTTGTCTCTGCTTTTTCTGTTCTGCCCTGTTTGCCATAGTTCACCCTGCCTGTCTTGACCATTCTTAATAAAAAGCTGCAAATGGATTCCCCTGGCCTGACCCTGCCTCGATACAACACACATGCTGCATCTGCTCGCTATCTGCCGAACGGCTCTGGTAGTTCCGCTTCAGCACTGATGATGTTGTAGGAATAGTGCGCTCTGGTTGGTCTGGATTATTCGGGAATTTTTATTTTATACAGAAATAAGTTATTTATAATTCATATAGATAGATAGATAGATAGATAGATAGATAGATAGATAGATAGATAGATAGATAGATAGATAGATAGATAGATAGATAGATAGATAGATAGATAGATAGATAGACATATTTAAGACAGAGAATATTACTTGCCTTACCTGTTTAGTAAAATGAACAAATAAAAATAAATAACTAGGGAAACCGAGATAATTATTCTGATTTGATGATACACTCAAAATATTACACAAGCAATCGTTTAAATGTAATGATATTCAGAACAGAACAAGAATTTAAAAAAACTATAAACAAGAAGTAACCGAAATAATGTAAAGTGAAAGTGAAAGTAAGTGGTGTTGGGCTCACGTAACTCTCTCATTAGAATAAAACTGTTTCAACATTTGTGATGTATTTGGATGCTAATTTTTTCTTTATTATAGGCTTTGTACTTCACTCACGTTCCAATATGTGTGTGAGTGTGTGTGTGTGTGTGTGTGTGTGTGTGTGTGTTTGGTGTGTGTGTGTGGGTGAGGTGTGGGTGCGATTGAACTGTTACACATAAAAACATACTCCGTCATTTTGTTTATAGAGGACGTAAATTCAAACTGCAAAGTGTTTATTTACATGTATGGTCACTCACAATAAAACACAAAGTGCTTTTGTCAAACTATAAACTCAAACTGTAACCTACAACTGTCCCCCAACCAAAATCTCACCCACACACACCAACACCCACACACACAGTTTAAAAGCAAAAAATATTTATCCAACCTCGTTTAAAAACAGTCTGTGAGTGCCATCTTTTGGACATTCATCATATTGCATTGGTTTTAATTTCTTGTCCTCAAACAGAGCACTAATCTGTTTATTTTTAAGTTACACATTCTACATTGATTAAAATAGAAAATCAAATGTGTTTTTTTTAATGGTAGTATTATTTTATACAATAATTTATAAATGTGATGAGAATAAATGTAGTGTGCATAAAATTTTTAAGGAAAACATTGATCTAATATAGCATATTAAAGAGAGAGAGACGGAGGAGCGGGCGCGATTGAACTGTGTGTGTGTGTGTGTGTGCGTGTGTTTGTGAAAGGGGCGCGATCGAACTGTGTGTGTGTGTGGGAGAGAGAATAATATTTTTAAGGAAAACATATTGATCTAATATAGCACATTATTGATCTAATATAGCACATTAGAGAGAGAGAGAGAGAGAGAGAGAGAGAGAGAGAGAGAGAGAGAGAGAGAGAGAGAGAGAGAGAGAGAGAGAGAGAGGCGCGGGCGCGACCGAACTGTGTGTGTGTGTGTGTGTGTGTGCGTGCGTGTGTGTGTGAGAGAGGCGCGGGCGCGATCGAACTGTGTGTGTGTGTGCGTGTGTGGGAGAGAGAGAGAGGCGCGGGCGCGATCAAACTGTGTGTGTGCGTGAGACAGAGAGAGAGGCGCGGGAGCGATCGAACTGTGTGTGTGTGTGTGTGTGTGTGTGTGAGAGAGAGAGAGAGAGAGAGAGAGAGAGAGAGAGGCGCGGGTGCGATCGAACTGTGTGTGTGTGTGTGTAATACAGGTAATAAATGAATAAAAGTGCGTATAAATACAATTTTGGACACAAGAGGGCAGTATGGCCCCATGAATGACTTTGTGTTTAAACTATCACCCGAAGATACCCCCTCCCCCTCCCCCTCCTCACACAGACACACACACACACACATACAGAATGCCAGGGTGCATTCTCTCTGTCAGAGAGAGGGAGAGAAAATTATCAGAATCCACATTCAAACTACAATATCTGACTTTCTGTTGGTCTGAGCTAATGACAATAAATTAGAAAGTTGTTCGGCTCGATGAGAACAATATACACGCAGAGTTTTGTAACTGTAGATAAAATTAACTAAGTTATAACACACTTTATGTGTCCTATTTTAGTCATAAATTCATTTCCTCGCCACGGCCAAACCGTTCGAGATATCAAAAATCCGTTCGCAATTTAGCATCCTCAATGTCTTGACTTCACGCTAACCGAGTTTTGTGGTGTTTGGATTAATTCTCTAGGAGAAGTATATCAAAAATAAAAGCATGCATTTTCCAAACAACCCATAATAGCTGACTTCCTGTTGAGCTGTCGTAAAACTTAGAGCACGAAAGTTGTTGGGCCCGATGAGATCTATAAGTGTACCGAGTTTCATATTATTACAAGCAAGCATGTTTGATATATGGACAAGTGTTCGAATCCCGTTCCAGGGGGCGCTGTCGAGCCCCCCTGCCACGCCCGGGTACCATCTTCAGCCCGGCCCTGATGGCCGCGGGTTCTGACCCGTGTGCAAAGTTTCAAGAGTTTTCGAGCACGTTAAGGGCCCCAAAACCTTGAAAAACTAAAATAAAAGCATTCTCACTCAGCAGACAAACCCCCCTCCCCTCAAACACACGGAGAGACGTAGGGTCAGAGAGA
Organism: Meda fulgida; assembly: GCA_030578275.1. Classification (NCBI taxonomy): domain Eukaryota; kingdom Metazoa; phylum Chordata; class Actinopteri; order Cypriniformes; family Leuciscidae; genus Meda; species Meda fulgida. The sequence goes on along the minus strand of CM060616.1, from coordinate 28,274,741 downwards.
GTGGAAGAGAAAATTCTCCAAAACATCCACATTCAAACCAAAATATCTGACTTCCTGTTGGTCTGAGCTAATAAGTGTAAATTAGAAAGTTGTCCAGCTCGATATGAACATTATACATACTGAGTTTTAAGATTGTAGATAAAAGTATAGACCTAACTCCCCCTCTTTTGTCAAAAGGTGGCGCTACTGAGCCCCGGCACCACGCCCGTTTCTGAAACTTTGCACATGTCTACTGGCTAATAAATGTGATGTGTCTGTCGAGTTTCATGCAATTTCAAGTATGCTAAGAGTCTCAAAAGCATCAGAAAAGAATCTTAAAGTTTGATGCGTTACCACGGCAACAGTATCTAAGATATCAATAATCCTTTCACAGGTCTAAATCTGCCGTGTGTTTACATTATACACATAAGGTTTGAAGCAAATCGTGTAAAAAGAAGAGGGTGATTTCAAAGCATTTTGAAAGTGACACACTTCCTGCTGCCAGTTGGTGGCGCTATAACTTTGACTCACAATAGTCACATCCATGTGATCGGCCTCTTACAGCGAACACACTGCTGAAGTTTCATCAAGATCAGTCAATGTATGCAGAAGTTATAACACACTTCCTGTTTCCATTATTCGCCATAATTTCGTTTCCTCGCCACGCCCAAACCGTTCGAGATATCAAAAATCCCCTGGCAATTTTTCATCCTCAATGTCTTGACTTTATGCACACCGAGTTTGGTGACGATCGGGTGAATTCCCTAGGAGGAGTATATCAAATTCCTGAACATGAGTTTCCAAACAACCCATAATAGCCGATTTCCTGTTGGGCTGGCGTAAAAAGTAAGAGTGCGAAGGATATATGAAACGATGAGATCTATATGTGTACCGATTTTCAGATTAATTCATGCAAGCGTGTTTGATATACGGACATGTTTTCGAATCCCGTTCCAGGGGGCGCTGTCGAGCCCCCCTGCCACGCCCGGGTACCATCTTCAGCCCGGCCCTGATGGCCGCGGGTTCTGACCCGTGTGCAAAGTTTCAAGAGTTTTCGAGCACGTTAAGGGCCCCAAAAGTGCCCAAAAGGTAGTAAAATAATAATAATAATAATAATAATAATAATAATAATAAAATATAGCTGCGAGCAGCGATTGCGGGCCCAAGCCGGTGGCACCGCCCCCCCGGTGCCTTTAGGGTTATTGTGCACGACGTGCAAAAACGTAACCCCGCTTTGACTGTTGAAAAGAAGTGTGCTGTAGAGCTCGCATCAGTGTGGCCTCTGCAAAAGTGCGTATCCAGGGCACATATAAACCACAAAGTATGCGTGAGCAACCTTCTGAAACCTAAAATGAAAAATGAGAAAGCCTACGGTCTCATGGATTTAACAGACACATGAAATAAGTACACAAGACCGAAAATTCATATGAAGTGTGCCATTTGGGGACAGGGCCTATGATCGTGAACCACAATAGCCACATATATGAGATCATTTAAAATTAGAATAATTTTTAGGTCAATATGTTTTGCAGCACTTAAATGTGTAAATCCAGAAGCCCAGTATTTATCTGGAGGTCTTTGTCCTTTGCCTGTCAACCTGGTTTGTCTCTGCTTTTTCTGTTCTGCCCTGTTTGCCATTGTTCACCCTGCCTGTCTTGACCATTCTTAATAAAAAGCTGCAAATGGATTCCCCTGGCCTGACACTGCCTCGATACAACACACATGCTGCATCTGCTCGCTATCTGCCGAACGGCTCTGGTAGTTCCGCTTCAGCACTGATGATGTTGTAGGAATAGTGCGCTCTGATTGGTCTGGATTATTCGGGAATTTTTATTTTATACAGAAATAAGTTATTTATAATTCATATATATATATATATATATATATATATATATAGATAGATAGATAGATAGATAGATAGATAGATAGATAGATAGATAGATAGATAGATAGATATACATATATAAAGACACAGAGAATATTACTTGCCTTACCTGTTTAGTAAAATGAAAAAATAAAAATAAATAACTAGGGAAACCGAGATAATTATTCTGATTTGATGATACACTCAAAATATTACACAAGCAATCGTTTAAATGTAATGATATTCAGAACAGAACAAGAATTTTAAAAACCTATAAACAAGAAGAAACCGAAATAATGTAAAGCGAAAGTCAAAGTAAGTGGTGTTGGGCTCACGTAACTCTGTCATTAGAATCAAACTGTTTCAACATTTGTGATGTATTTGGATGCTAATTTTTTCTTTATTATAGGCTTTGTACTTCACTCACGTTCCAATATGTGTGTGAGTGTGTGTGTGTGTATGTGTGTGTGTGTGTGTGTGTGTGTGGTTGAGGTGTGGGTGCGATTGAACTGTTACACATAAAAACATACTCCGTCATTTTGTTCATCGAGGACGTAAATTCAAACTGCAAAGTGTTTACTTATATTTATGTACACTCACAATAAAACACAAAGTGCTTTTGTCAAACTATAAACTCAAACTGTAACCTACAACTGTCCCCCAACCAAAATCTCACCCACACACACCAACACCCACACACACATTTTAAAAGCAAAAAATATTTATCCAACCTCGTTTAAAAACAGTCTGTGAGTGCCATCTTTTGGACATTCATCATATTGCATTGGTTTTAATTTCTTGTCCTCAAACAGAGCACTGATCTGTTTATTTTTAAGTTACACATTCTACATTGATTAAAATAGAAAATCAAATGTGTTTTTTTTAATGGTAGTATTATTTTATACAATAATTTATAAATGTGATGAGAATAAATGTAGTGTGCATAAAATTTTTAAGGAAAACATTGATCTAATATAGCACATTAAAGAGAGAGAGACGGAGGAGCGGGCGCGATCGAACTGTGTGTGTGTGTGTGTGCGTGTGTGTGTGAAAGGGGCGCGATCGAACTGTGTGTGTGTGTGGGAGAGAGAATAAAATTTTTAAGGAAAACATATTGATCTAATATAGCACATTATTGATCTAATATAGCACATTAGAGAGAGAGAGAGAGAGAGAGAGAGAGAGAGAGAGAGAGAGAGAGAGAGAGGCGCGGGCGCGATCGAACTGTGTGTGTGTGTGCGTGTGTGTGTGAGAGAGAGGCGCGGGCGCGATCGAACTGTGTATGTGTGTGTGCGTGTGTGGGAGAGAGAGAGGCGCGGGCGCGATCAAACTGTGTGTGTGCGTGAGACAGAGAGAGAGGCGCGGGAGCGATCGAAATGTGTGTGTGTGTGCGTGTGTGGGAGAGAGAGAGGCGCGGGCGCGATCAAACTGTGTGTGTGCGTGAGACAGAGAGAGAGGCGCGGGAGCGATCGAACTGTGTGTGTGTGTGTGTGTGTGTGTGTGTGTGTGTGTGTGTGTGTGTGTGTGTGTGTGAGAGAGAGAGAGAGAGAGAGAGAGAGAGAGAGAGAGGCGCGGGTGCGATCGAACTGTGTGTGTGCGTAATACAGGTAATAAATGAATAAAAGTGCGTATAAATACAATTTTGGACACAAGAGGGCAGTATGGCCCCATGAATGACTTTGTGTTTAAACTATCACCCGAAGATATCCCCCTCCCCCTCCCCCTCCTCACACAGACAAACACACACACACACATACAGAATGGCAGGGTGCATTCTCTCTGTCAGAGAGAGGGAGAGAAAATTCTCAGAATCCACATTCAAACTACAATATCTGACTTTCTGTTTGTCTGAGCTAATGACAATAAATTAGAAAGTTGTTCGGCTTGACGAGAACAATATACACGCAGAGTTTTGTAACTGTAGGTAAAATTAACTAAGTTATAACACACTTTATGTGTCCTTTTTTAGTCATAAATTCATTTCCTCCCCACGGCCAAACCGCTCGAGATATCAAAAATCCGTTCGCAATTTAGCATCCTCAATGTCTTGACTTCACGCTGACCGAGTTTCGTGGCGTTTGGATTAATTCTCTAGGAGAAGTATATCAAAAATAAAAGCATGCATTTTCCAAACAACCCATAATAGCTGACTTCCTGTTGAGCTGTCGTAAAACTTAGAGCATGAAAGTTGTTCAGCCCGATGAGATCTATAAGTGTACCGAGTTTCATATTATTACATGCAAGCATGTTTGATATATGGACAAGTGTTCAAATCCCGTTCCAGGGGGCGCTGTCGAGCCCCCCTGCCACGCCCGGGTACCATCTTCAGCCCGGCCCTGATGGCCGCGGGTTCTGACCTGTGTGCAAAGTTTCAAGAGTTTTCGAGCACGTTAAGGGCCCCAAAACCTTGAAAAACTAAAATAAAAGCATTCTCACTTAGCAGACAAACCCCCCTCCCCTCAAACACACGGAGAGACGTAGGGTCAGAGAGAGAGGAAGAGAAAATTCTCCAAAACATCCACATTCAAACCAAAATATCTGACTTCCTGTTGGTCTGAGCTAATAAGTGTAAATTAGAAAGTTGTCCAGCTCGATATGAACATTATACATACTGAGTTTTAAGATTGTAGATAAAAGTATAGACCCAAATCCCCCTCTTTTGTGAAAAGGTGGCGCTACTGAGCCCCGGCACCACGCCCGTTTCTGAAACTTTGCACATGTCTACTGGCTAATAAATGTGATGTGTCTATCGAGTTTCATGCAATTTCAAGTATGCTAAGAGTCTCAAAAGCATCAAAAAAGAATCTTAAAGTTTGATGCGTTACCACGGTAACAGTATCTAAGATATCAATAATCCTTTCACAGGTCTAAATCTGCCGTGTGTTTACATTATACACATAAAGTTTGAAGCAAATCGGGTAAAAATAAGAGGGTGATTTTAAAGCATTTTGAAAGTGACACACTTCCTGCTGCCAGTTGGTGGCGCTATAACTTTGACTCACAATAGTCACATCCATGTGATCGGCCTCTTACAGCGAACACACTGCTGAAGTTTCATCAAGATCAGTCAATGTATGCAGAAGTTATAACACACTTCCTGTTTCCATTATTCGCCATAATTTCGTTTCCTCGCCACGGCCAAACCGTTCGAGATATCAAAAATCCCCTGGCAATTTTTCATCCTCAATGTCTTGACTTCATGCACACCGAGTTTGGTGACGATCGGGTGAATTCCCTAGGAGGAGTATATCAAATTCCTGAACATGAGTTTCCAAACAACCCATAATAGCCGACTTCCTGTTGGGCTGGCGTAAAAAGTAAGAGTGCAAAGGATATATGAAACGATGAGATCTATATGTGTACCGATTTTCAGATTAATTCATGCAAGCGTGTTTGATATACGGACATGTTTTCAAATCCCGTTCCAGGGGGCGCTGTCGAGCCCCCCTGCCACGCCCGGGTACCATCTTCAGCCCGGCCCTGATGGCCGCGGGTTCTGACCCGTGTGCAAAGTTTCAAGAGTTTTCGAGCACGTTAAGGGCCCCAAAAGTGCCCAAAAGGTAGTAAAATAATAATAATAATAATAATAATAATAATAATAATAATAATAATAATAATAATAATAAATAATCCTAAGGAAAACAATAGGGCCTTCGCCTTTTCAAGGCTTGGGCCCTAATAATCCTAAGGAAAACAATAGGGCCTTCGCCTTTTCAAGGCTTGGGCCCTAATGACTGGTCCAGTTTATATTAGGAATCATGTACTTATGTCAGAAAAATGTATGACCAAATGTATGACCTTTCCAGACTGTGGTTATTAATGAATAATATGTTAACATGAAGTGTGAAGTGCTTAAAATGACTAATTCAACTATTTTTATATGAATTGAAGTTTAATGAGTATTTATTTACATTAAATAATTATCTGTTAATCATTATGTAATCTTTATTTACTAAAGTTTATTTAAACATTAACAAGTTATCTCAGCTATTTGAATACATATATTAATTAATGATCAGTTAAGCATTATATAATGCCAATTAATGATTTATGAAAGCTTTTAATCACTGTAAACCATCTGTCAAAATCATTATCCGATGAATTGAAATTTTATGACATTTATAAGCATTTTGATTTACATTAAATAATGATCTGTTAATCATTGTGCAATTTTATCAAGTTTATCAGTAAACATTAAGAAGCACATTATCTTACATTTAGCTATGTGAATATTAACTGATCTGTTAAGCATTATATAATGCTTGTTACTGATTTATTAATGAACGTTATTATAAAGTGTTACCGAAAGTTTTTCCTCTGCTTGATCTTCATCTACAGTATGCATTTTTCCCCCTCTTTTCCCCTTTACTCTTGTAGGGTCTGAGGAGCTGCGATGTGTCCAAATGATCAGAGTGCCACGAAACACAGTGTTTAGAGCTCATGTTATGACAGTGTTGACAATAAACTGTACTATTACTCGACATGGATGTCACAGGAGCCCACGAGTCTCATGGTGCAAAATTTATGAAAGTCAGTGTAAAGTTTTTAATCACTCATATTACATAAAAACTGAGTGGAAGAATATGACAGAGCATGAAGGGATGGCTTTCCTGACTTTCTTGAACATCTCAATGGAGGACGCAGGTTTATACAGATGTAAGGAAAGGGACAGCTCTGTTAGCCATGCTATTAATGTCACTGTAACAGGTAAGTGATATCTTTTATTGGGTAAATTTATATATACAGACATTTCATTGTTTGTATTTTTAAACTATTATTTAATGTCTTTACATTTTATAATTTTTAGCAGATAATATCGTTTCAATTTTTAGCAGATAAAAAGGACGAGTTTTCAACCACTCTAAGCAAAACAAGTATGACCAGTACAACACATGGTATTATCTCTTAAAAAATAAATAAATAAATAAATAAATATGTATATATATATATATATATATATATATATATATATATATATATATATATATATATATATATATATATATATAATTCTATAATATATTATTCTTTCTTTTTTTCTCCCAGTGCCTACAATTATAGGTGATATGAATAGAACAATGTATGATCTGAAGTGGCTCTGGCCATATGTGTACTGCATAGCGGGGCAGGTGTTCATAGTTATGGCTGTTACATTACTTTATGTTGTTAGACCCCAAGGTGAGTGGTTTGAGTGCTTTAACTATTTTTTTTTTTTTTACTTTTATTATACTTTTTGTGATATGATTTAAAAAAATAAATAAAACATTTAGGGAGAAAATCTACAGGAAAAGACATGGCAAGTAAAAATCAGGTATCAAATGTTTTACGTTTATTCAGTGGAACTCTTTATATCTGTTGAATAATACATTAACAAATGCCCTGTTTCTAATTCCACAGAACATAAAAACACAAAAGAGTGATCTGTGTCTTCCTCCTCATCTCTGTCTGAACTCAGACCTGCTGACCTCTGTCATATATCGTGTCTAAGAAACTTTACCTGCAGCATTAGAAGAAGAAAATGCTCTTTTGTATGCTTCTGAATCTTCAGGCAATGTCATGTGGCCTTTTTTGTGATCTGAATACTTTAGAAATTCAGTTCATATATTGCACTTCCGATTGCTTTGATGTAGTAATATGACAAACTGTGGAAGATATTACTCCACAATTGCTTCAGATATGCTGTACTCTTATGTTTTAATCACTGATTGTTATAAACTTTTTCTTTAATAAATTCCATATACAAACATGAAGATGATTAACATACACAAACATGCATCCATGGGAGCACTATGGCCGTTATTTAAGAGCAAGTGGACCACAGCTACAACTTGGCTCTGATGCTACAGTACAATGTTTGCTTTTAGATGATTAAGATATAAATCTACCATCCACAAAAAGTATGTTCAGAAAGAGACAAGAGTTAAGATACATAACACAATTTTAAGAAAATTATAACTTGTGCAAATACGCAAATTATAAACTTTGCTGTAGACAAGGTAATGTTTTATTTATTATTTGCTTCATAAGTGAATGAATTCCTCTATTTTTTCTTTTAACAATGCAAACTTAAATACATTGTGACCAATTGTGACACACAGTTTTACTAACAAAGTGCATGTTTACCTTATTATTTCAAAGATTTCAGAGAACTTTATACAAAACACATTTTTTCAACACATTCAAAACACACAAAGGTTTTAACTAGAAATGGGAATGGTAATATTCTGAATTATTTCAGAATGACACGGGTTGTAAACTATGAGAGTACTTCCCTCTAGTGGGAAAATATTTGTAATACTTTATTCTCTTTAATCCAAACATCAAGACAATAACTTCACACCTAAATCCAAAAGGGTGCTCATGTCTAAAAGAGTGTTTTCCCTAATAAAAATGTGTTATTTTTATTACACACATCAAACCATCTGTAAATCTAACAATAACTTTTTGTCTGTTTATTGACTTCATGGTTACAGAATATAAACTTTCATAAAGTCAGCTTATTTAGTTAACTTGTAATAGTACAATTTAGTACAACTTAGCTAAGAAAAAAATACTTTACTAAAATATACAGTCTATAATAGATAAGGCATTTAGTGTTGAATGTGTTGTGATTAAATGTTTGTTTTGTTAGACTGAATATCAGTTATATTAGAAGACGTTGACTTAGAGTCTGTTATTCAGAAAGAGGCCACGCGGTTGTTTGGTCAGGACGAACATCTGAACATAGCAGCATTTCTTTTCATTTCAGTCAGGCTAAAGAAAAGAAAAAAAAGAAACAATTTGATAAGTATTAATGTCCTAGAATTACACAGCCAAAAGCACACAGCCAAAAGCATGCTGTGTTCAACCTAACCCCCACAAATAAAGCTACAGCTAAACGTTTTACTCACTGCTCTCCATCTCAAGTTGACACAGGGTTGGGTTGAATGATCTAATCACAACATTATTTTATTGTTCCAGTTGAGCCTTTTTCCTGTCTCCCAAGAGATTACATCAATACTGAAAAAGAATGAAAAATAAACTACTTTTGAGGTGGATAACATGGAAGTTAGTCTTCTGTTATCATAATGATTTTATGAGCATGATTCATTTTAAATATTTTACTCATTTGGTTTAAGCAAATTAGTTTCCCTAGGTGCTACTTCTAAAATTAAAATTAGCTTTTATATTTATATATATATATATATATATATATATATATATATATATATATATATATACAGTCGTGCTCAGAATTAATGGTTCCCCTGGTAAATATGATAAAAAATGGCTGGAAAAAATAAATCTGCATCATTTATCCTTTTGATCTTTCATTCAAAATATTGGCAAAAATCTAAACTTTCATTGAAGTAAAAGAATAGAAAGCGGGGGGGAAATCACATTATGAAATAAATGTTTATCTCCAAAACACGTTGGCCACAATTATTGGTACCCTTTTATTAAATACTTTTTGCAATCTCCTTTTGCCAAGATAACAGCTCTGAGTTTTATCCTATAATGCCTGATGAGTTCGGAGAAACACCTGACAAGAGATCAGAGACCATTCTTACAGAATCTCTCCAGATCCTTCAGATTCCCAGATCCATGTTGGTGCTTCTTCTCTTCAGTTCACTCCACTCATCAGGTCTGGGACGGTCATGGCAGAAGCTTCATTTTGTGCTACTTAACACATTTTTGTGTTGATTTTGATGTTTGTTTTGGATCGTTGTCCTGATGGAAGATCCAACCACGGCCCATAATAAGATTTCTAGCAGAGGCTGTCAGGTTTAGATTTTTTATCTGTTGGTATTTGATAGAATCCACGATGCCATGCATGTATCTGAACAAGAAGTCCAGGACCTCCAGCAGAAAAATATGACCACAACATTAAAGATGGTATATTAAATTGTACACATGGGGTACTTTTTATCCTTGTGTGCACCAAACCCATCTTGCATGTTCGCTGCCAAAAAGCTATTTGTTAGTTTCATCTAACCACAGAACCCTGTGCTGTTTGAAGGTCCAGTCATGTCTGACAACTGAATTTGCTGGGGCTTGTTTTTGGATGAGCAAGGAGGATTTTTCTTGAAAACCTCCCATGTGGTGATGTAGGGGTTGTTTCAATTTTTTTTTAATAGGCTTTCTGAACCCAAGACTCAACTAATCTCTGCAATTCTCCATCTGTGATCCTTGAAGAGTCTTTGGCCACTCAAACTTTCCGCCTCACCATGCATTAGGACAATATAGACACACGTCCACTTCCTGGCAGATTTGTAACATCTTTAGTTGATTGGAAGTGCTTAATTATTGCCCTGATGGTCAAAATGGAGATTTTCAATGCTTTAGCTATTTTCTTACAGCCACTTTCTATTTTGTGACGCTCAACAATCTTTTGATGCACATCAGAACTATATTCTTTGGTTTTACTCATTGTAATGGATGATTAAGGGAATTTGGCCTTTGTGTTTCCTCATATTTAAACTCCAGTAAAACAAGAAGTCATGGCTGGACAATTTCATGTTCCTAGTCACCCTGGTGTGCAAAAAAAAGGTTAAAAAAAAAAAGGCAAACTTGTTTTGGAGAAAAACATTTATTTCATAATGTGATTTCCGCTCCACTTTCAATTATTTTACTTCAATGAAAGGTTAAATTTTTGCCAATTTTTTGAATGAAATATCAAAAGGATAAACGATGCATAATTATTTTTTACAGCCATTTTTCATCATATTTACCAGGGGTACCAGTAATTCTGAGCACGACTGTATATATATTACTGGTGTAAAATATTTTCTTCTCTAATCAAAATATTATCCAAAACGGGGGGAAAAAACAGCCATTGTGTTTCCATTTCACTTTCCATCTGCTTAGTCTATTGAAATAGGCTATTCCTTAAAAAAAAACTAAACTACACTACACAAATACATTTTTTATCTTTTGATACACTTAAAATACTTATTTAAATTACACAAATATATTCATTTTTTTATGTTAGAGATGAAAATGTGCAGCATAATAATGTGACCCTGGACCACAAAACCAGTCAAATGGGTCATTTTTTTCTAAATTTAGTTTTATAAATTTGAATAAATAAGCTTTCCATTGATGTATGGTTTGTTAGAAAAGGACAATATTTGGCTGAGATACAACTATTTGAAAATCTGGAATCTGCGGCTGCTAAAAAAAATCGAAACATTGAAAATCGCCTTTAAAGTATGTTTGTGATTGTGCTGCATTCACTCACAAAAATAATTGTTTTATACATTTACAGTAGGAAATTTACAAAATATCTTCATGGAACATGATCTTTGCTTAATATCCTAATGATTTTTGGCATAAAAGAAAAATCTATATTTTTGACCCATACAATGTATTGGTGGCTATTGCCACAAATACATGTGCTACTTGTGACTGGACTGTGATCCAGGGTGAATGACCTTTTCCTTTCCCTGTCTACCTCTCTGTGTACAAACTAGAAAAATCTCTACTATTACAAATAGTCCAGTTCAAACTGATGCTACAGATTGAGCCAGAGGTTTACCGCTCAAACAAGAAGAGCAGCATTTTGAAAACACCACAGAGCCACGGTGTTTCCACTGTTCAGAGAAGTCAATGAATGAACAGCTCTGCAAAATACACTGCTATAGGAGGTTTTACACACAATACAGTTACAATACTAATACAATTAAAGGTTTTAATTAACAAAATGTTGTTCCAAAGATTTATGCCCCTAGTGAACAAGTCGAAGGTGATAATGGCAAGGAAAAAGCTCAAAGATGTTTACATGATGAGATAGAAAACATTTGGGAGGAACCAGGCTCAACTGGGGGAGCACATTCTCCTCTGGAAACTTCAGGCAAATTATATGACACTAATGTTTCAGGAGCAGCAACACATAGTTTTGGGCCATATGGATTAGATCACATTACAAGTCTTATTGTGAATGATTCATCAGAGCATGTTATTCCAAGGGTTGGGGGGGGGGGGGGGGGGTCATCATTTTCTTGATGATCTTTAATCAAAATATAATAGCCAAATAGTTACTCAGACATCCACTCTCACCCACCTTTAACACCAACTTTTCATGATTCAATCAAATCCCATTGGATAAAATGATAAAAGAAAATGACTTTAAGTTTGTCACAATTCATTTTCTATTTCCTGGACTCTGTAGAAGCACTTTAAGTAACTAAAGAGGGAGATTATGTGATGCTTTTAAACAATGATTTCCTGTTCCTGATGGCAACTCAAAAGACATCAATCATAGAATGAGGTGAGGCTGAGAGGGGTTCTTGCAAGATACAGGAAGTGGTAGCTCCTAGACTTCCTGTGGTTCTGTATAAACGTGGCTCTGTAAAACATACTTCGCCCTTGGGTTTGGTTTCACTAGTAATCTTTGTTACTTTACTAATACATGTTATCTGAAAACAAATTATATTTTAGTGCAACTTTCTGATGCAATGGGATTCAAACCATAAACCAGTCAGAGAAAAATAGATTTTGGGCCACTTAACTGGTTATACGTCAATGTGGGCAGAAATGAGTAATAAGAGGACTGATCAATGAACACAATCTGAACAGAATGATGTAGACTTTACGTATGTCTTGTCTTGAGTTTGTGTTCTCCCTAGAGCCTATGTGAATGTGGCTGTATTGGTTCAAATATAAAACAAATATTATCTTTTTTTCTTTCTACCCTCTCGGGTGACCTGCAGATTCTAAGAGAGGAAAGTGGAAGAGAATGAAGCAGGAAAGAAAATTTGGGACAGATTGTGTGCAGTGAGAGGTTAGAGACACTCTCTCTCTCTCTCTCTCTCTCTCTCTCTCTCTCTCTCTCTCTCTCTCTCTCTATCGAGTGCATGCTAGGAGTGAGTGGGCGGAGCGTGGTGAGTGTGGATGTGAGTGGTAGCCCTTTCTGGCTGGTAAGAATACTCCTTTCAAACTTTTTCTTTTTTCTTGTATGTGTTTATGTTTGTTTTTTGTTGTTGTAGAGGTATTTAGTTTTTTTGTTTTGTTTTTGTGAGGATAGTCTGCTTCCAGCATTTTGCTGGGAAGCATGGCGACTCCAAACACGATGGCTTTTGAAAATTTAACTCGGCGTCATGGAGTGAAGATTGATTCAAATGTTAACGTGGAAGATGTGTGTTTGGCTGCGGGAGACGTTGTGGGTCATGAACACATCGTGTCCGCTTCGCGAATGAATAGTGCGTTTGTGCTCTTTTTTAGCACTATTGAGAAGGCTAACGAATTAGTGCAAAAAGGTGTTGTAATCAAAGGTTCACTCACGCCGGTGTTTCCTCTGAGTACTCCCGCCAAGAAAATAATGATTTCAAACATCCCCCCTTTTGTGAAAGATGAGATGATTGTGCAAGAATTGTCCCGTTATGGGAAGATAGTTTCCGCTAGATAAAAAATGGGAAGATAAAAAAATTCCGCTCGGATGTAAATCTCCTTTGGTAAAACATCTCGTGTCTTTTAGGAGACAGGTGTTCATGATTCTGAAGAATGGTGAGGATGAACTTGACCTGGTCTTTAAATTTAAGATAGAAGGTTTTGATTATGCTGTCTTCGTATCATCTGACACAACGATCAAATGTTTTGGTTGTATGAAAATTGGGCATCTCAGTCGTAATTGCCCTGATAAAGTGAATAAAGACACAGAGCCGATTGATACAGTTAAAGCGGGGAGCGCTGTGGATGAGAGTAGCGCGTCTGAGACGAGTGTGTCGGAGATTCCCACGAGTACAGCGATCGAGCCGCTGGAGGGAGCGAACAGCGCGGAGCGCGGGTGTTTTCTCCTGATGATGATGAAGGTGTTGTGGCGGAGTCTATGGCGGCCGAGAACGCGGTGGGGTTGAGTACATTATCTTCGGCGTTTGTAGGACAAAATAAAGAAATTGTACAGGAAAATCTGAGATTGAATGACTGTGATTTGGATATGGAAGTTGAATCTACTTTCAAAACTCCAATTAAAAGAAGAAAGAGTCGAAATGATAAAATCAGTAAACAGGTCAAAAAAAGTGACGCTGCTGAAGATGAAATCATAGCTTCGGATGATGATGATTCTGATTCTAGTGTTTCTGTGTGTTCAGAGTTTTCTGTTTGTTCCCAAAATGAAGCAGGGAATGTTCTGTACAAAGCTGAAGACATTAGTGTTTTTCTTCAGGAAACGAAAGGGCTAAAACATAGACATAATAAATATATAGACGCCCTATTGGCCGCTTTGGAGCGTTGCTGCGATACGTCAAAGTGTCCGCCATTTTGCGGAGGGCAAGACTGCGCTGTGAACAAATGCAAGTAAACGGGTGAGCTGCGGTTTTCCTGGATAAAAACAATAATAACGTTTACATTTATCAGCCGATTTCAGTGGTTTGCACGTGGTGTACGTTACTATTACTAATTATATAATTGCCAAATACAACCAGAAAAAACTGTTCAGTCTTGTTTGTGAAAGGTTATTCCCCGAGACCTGTTTTCAATTGTGTGGCGACTTGTTCAGCCCCAAGCAGCGCACGAAACAGGCATTTTTCTCAATTCCCATAATGAGAGGTATGGGCAAGTTGCCCTCCTTGATATGGCGGCGCCGTTGACGTACGCTCCAGCAGCCAATAGGGTGTCTATGTATTTATTATGTCTATGGGCTAAAAGGCGGGGATTAAAAGGATTATAAAAGGATTATTTTCCTAATCGTGCACAATTTGTGAAAGACACAAGATATTTGATAAAGGAAGGGGCTTTCTCAGATCTTGAAGTGTATCGTTTACGGAAGTTTGTAAACAAGTTAAAAAAACAAATTCCTAGTAGAGATGAGAAGAATGCCATGGTATGAATCACTAAGCTTGGTTTTTTTGACCATATGCACACTCTCGTTTTTTTTCCATCTTAGTTTCTTGTTGAACCTAAATAAAGCTATGAGTCAGCTAAAAATCGGAACTCTCAATTTAAATGGAGCTAGAGATGTTCGTAAGAGGATGATGTTGTATGAATTTATAAATCAGAAGTCTGTTGATGTTATGTTTATACAAGAAACGCACAGTGATCAAAGAAATGAGGTGGATTGGAAAAGAGAGTGGGGGGGACAACTTTTACTTAGTCATAAATCCTCTATTAGTGGAGGTGTTGCAATTTTATTTAGTAAAAATATGACTCCAATATCTTATGAATTTGTTGAAATTGAAAAAGGTCGTTTTTTAAAAGTTATCGTCAAATTTGAAAAAATTATGGTTTTTTAAAATATTTATGCTCCTAATAGTGGAGTGGAAAGAGTTTTGTTCTTGAATTTAATCAACACTACTCTGAAAGGCCTAAATACTGATGATTTTTTAGTTTTAGGTGGAGATTTTAACTGTACCGAGAGTGATAAAATAGATCGGAATAATTTAGAACCACATGTTGCATCTCAAAGAGTTCTCAAGCAAATCATTCAAACTTTTGATCTTTGTGATATTTGGAGAAGCATGCATAAACAATTAAGACAATACACATGGGTTCATTGTAAAGATAATTCATTGTCTTTGGCACGTCTTGATCGGTTTTATACTTTTAAGCATCAGTTCAATATTTTTAAATTTTGTCAAATTAATGCTGTAGGTTTTTCGGACCACAGTGCGGTTCTTTGTTCTGTCCTAGTTAGCCATGTGAAGTCAAGAAGTGCCTATTGGCATTTAAATACGTCTTTGCTTGATGATAAACATTTTAAAGATTCTTTTACTTTTTTTTTGTTGATGTTTTTAAACAACAAAAGCACTTATATAGCTCTTTACAGCAATGGTGGGATTGCGGTAAAATACAAATTAAAAACTTTTGCCAGCAATACACTCTTAATGTTACAAGAGAAATAACTAGATCATTGAAGATTTTAGAGACTGAGATACTTGATTTGTACAGTTTGTCTGAATCTACAGGCAAAAAAGAACATATGGAAGCTCTGATATCAAAGAAAACTTTATTTGCAAACTTGGTGGACATTAAGGCACAGGGAGCGCTAGTTCGCTCACGTTTCCAGAAAGTCACACAAATGGATGCACCTTCCAAATTTTTCTTCAGTAAGGAGAAAAAAAAACAGTCAAAGCAGAATAATTCATTCTTTAGTCTCTGATACAGGACAGGAATTAACTGAAGCTTCTGAGATAAGAGAAGTTGCTGTACAATTTTATAAAAAATTATATACAGCTGATTTGAAAAATGAAAAGATGAATAGTAGTATTTTTTTTGAAGGTCTGCCAAAGCTTGATGAAGAGAGTAATGAAAGTTTACAAAAACCTTTGACAGAGCAAGAGCTTTACATAGCAATGATGAGTATGGAGAATGGGAAATCCCCCGGGATCGATGGGTTACCCATTGAATTTTATAAAATTTTCTGGCCCATTTTAAGAGAAGATCTCTTATTAGTGTTTGATGAAAGTCTTATTAATGGGTTTCTCCCTCTTAGTTGCAGAAGGGCAGTTATCACTCTATTGCCCAAAAAAGGTGATGGCCTGTTTCTCTCTTGTGCTCCGAGTATAAAATCCTGTCCAAAACTTTGGCTACAAGATTGAGTAAAATTATAGGGAAGGTGATACACTACGATCAAACATATTGTATACCAAACAGATCAATTTTTGATAATATAAATCAGAGATGTTTTAGAAGTTTCAAAGTTGTTTGGTATAAATATTGGTCTTATTTCTTTGGACCAAGAGAAGGCATTTGATCGGGTTGAACACCTCTATTTGTGGAATACTTTGCAAGCTTTTGGGTTCAATTCAAGTTTTATTGATATGATCAGAACAATGTATTGTGAAATTGAGAGTGTGATTAAAATTAATGGTAGTTTGTGTGCCCCCTTTACTGTACAGAGAGGGGTTAGACAAGGTTGTGCCATGTCTGGGCTGTTATATGGGCTGGCTATAAAACCATTGCTTTTTATGTTACGGAATAAGTTAAAGGGTCTAACATTGCCACAGTGTAATAATGCTTTTTATTTATCTGCATATAATGATGACGTTGTTGTTTTTATAAATGATAGCAATGATGTTGAATTGTTAAAAGAAGTTGTCAATGATTTTAGAGAGATTTCTTCAGCAACTGTAAATTGGGGGAAAAGTGCTGCTTTATTGATTGGAAAAAGGCAAGGAGGGAATCCCACTCTACCAGGAGGCTTATTATGGCAAAAAGATGGGTTAAAATATCTTGGTGTGTACTTGGGCAATGAAGTTTTCATGCAGAAAAACTGGGAAGGAATGGCAGATAAAGTAACAGGACGTTTGAAAAAAATGGAAATGGCTTCTTCCTCAGTTGTCTTTTAAAGGACGCACACTCATCATTAACAATCTTGCGGCTTCTTCCCTCTGGCATAGACTTGCATGCGTTGATCCTCCTGTCGGTCTTCTACCAAAAATTCAAGCTGAAATTGTGAACTTCTTTTGGGACCATTTGCACTGGATCCCTCAAAGTGTTTTGTTCCTGGCGAAAGAGGATGGAGGCCAAGGTCTAGTGCATTTGGCTAGTATATGTGCTGCTTATCGTCTTCAGTTTGTGCAGAAGTGTATGCTGGGATCTGAAAGACTGGTGTGGAGACCAGTGGCACAATGCATTTTACGCAGAATAAGTGGACTCTGTCTGGACAATGTGTTGTTTTTAATGGATTCTAAAAAATTAGATTTTAGAGGAATTCCTGCTTTTTATCGAAGTCTTTTTAAAACATGGAGTCTGTTTAAACCTCAATGGATGGAGCCATTAATGTCACTGTACTGGTTACTGGAAGAGCCCATTGTGTGTGGAGCACGTCTTGATGTATCTGGGGATGAAATACCGGGTCTGAAATATTTGTTGTACAGAAGTGGATCTCTACAGTTGAAACACATTATAAACAATGCAGGTCCTGAATTAAAAAATGCCGAAGCAGTTTCAGCCTTTTTAAAGGTAAAATCTGAGCGATATGTTACACGTTTTTTAGATAAACTACAGGGGGCTTTGAATGTACAAGAAAGAATTTTACTTGATGAGTACAATAAGAAAAGTATATTTCCAGACTGTGAAGATTTTTTTCCAGATTTAAGTATTGTACCTGATCTTGTTTCATTTAACAATAATAATCCCTGGATGAAAAAAGAAATTGATGTGCAAATTGATTTTTTTTTAAGCTAAAGGGAAAGCATTGTATAGAAGTCTTGTCAAAAGTGATGAATATAAAATGGTTAAAGAATAGAAGTGACACTGTATGGAGAGACATGTTAGAGATTACTGAAACAACAAAACCAGTGTGGAGGATTCTGTACAAACCTCCATTACCTAAAAGAGTTGGTGATCTTCAGTGGAGGATACTCCATGGGGCTATAGCAGTTAATTCTTTTGTGGCAATGTTGAACCCAAATGTAAGTGAGAAGTGTCCTTTTTGCAATGAAAGGGAGACTGTGTTTCATTGTTTTATGTTTTGTAATAGACTTTCTTTTTTGTTTAGCCTTTTAGAGCTTCTTTTTGAATCTTTTGAGGTGTGTTTTACAAAGCAGGATTTTATACTTGGTTGTATGTACACTATTAAGAAAAATACAAATGTCAATTGCTTAATTTCATTGTTGGTATTGTAAAGTTAGCTATTTATATAACTAGGAGAAATACAATTGAACAGAAAGGGGAACAAGAACTTATATCAGCTTTTAAAAAAATTGGTAAAATCAAGACTTGTAATTGAGTTTAATTTTTATAAACTAATGAGTACATTGAGTATTTTTGAAATTGAGTGGTGCTGTAATAATGTGCTGTGTTCATTAGTTGATAATGAACTGGTTATTTCAGAAGTGTTGATGTGAGTTTTTTTTGTAAATTGTTTTTTAGTCATATTTTTATAATAAAGGATTGTCAAAATTCTCTCTCTCTCTTTCTCTCTCTCTCTCTCTCTCTCTCTCTCTCTCTCTCTCTCTCTCTCTCTCTCTCTCTCTCTCTCTCTCTCTTTCTCCGACTATACATTTCTCCATTAGCTACTGTTTTCAGTATCTCCTTTGTAGAAGGTTTCAGGGAGATTTTGTTTACAATAGTGCAACCTTTAACTTTAATAGGATGGACTGACACTATATATCTAAAAATAAACTAAAAAGTATTTACATATTATATTATGGATATATTTGCATAGATTTTACTTTAATATAGATATTTTAAACATGCATTAAATGGTCGCCTAAAATACTTCAGTCCTTCAAAGTGACCCTGAACAATAAATATACATTTTGATTTTACTTCTACCAGTCACCAGCTTTTAACATTTCAAAGCTACATTTATTATGAATTTGTTGCTTAAACCCATGTCAAAAAACGTTAGTGTCAAAAGCCAAGTAAAAACAAAAAACATACAGATTGATCCAAAGTAAACACAGGATATCTTCTTCCTGTGCTTATTCTTGCATGTGACCTTCTACATTCTTATGTGTTCACCCTTACATTCTAAGCACATTATATTTTCTGGAATTAAAAACACTAAAGTTGGCATGAAACACAAGTTGTGAAAGTCAAGTCTTTCCTTATATTGTGAGATATATCTGTGTCAATTGGTAAGATGGGACTTTATTTTGTCCATCAAGAATTGATTAGATTGTTGTGGTTTGCTATTGCTGTGATTTCATGTGAGTGACAGGTTGTCCCGCCCTCATGTCAGTAAACAGGTCACCAGAGAAGAGAAGATGATGGAACATAAATGTTTTTTTTTAAATAATGTGCGCAGATAAATCATTTATAATAAATATGGCATTATTCCATAAAAACAAAACAAAACAAAAAACAGAATTGTCAATTTGACTTTAAATTGATGTGAAACATAAAGTGGACAGACATTTATGTGTTGCTGTACTGACCATATCAGCGGGTGAAGTTAGCACCTTTTCAGGCAGATGCACAGACATATGAGCAGCACAAGGGCCACACAGCTGGCTGAAATGAGAATGACATGGGCGCTCCTAGCTGTAACAAAAAACAAACACATTAACCAAATAAATCTAATATTCCCAACCATCTAGAACAGGGGTCACCAAAGACCTGCCAAGGGACTACGGGCGGAAAATAGCACTTGTGCATTGTCCCCGTTTAAAAAATAAATAAATGCAGTTTAGCTCCAACCAACTCCAACACACCTGCTTGAAAGTTTCTAGTATGCATAGTGAGATTTTGATTAGCTGGTTCATTGTGTTTAATTGGGGTTGGAGCTAAACTCTGCAGGACAGCGGCCCTCCAGGACTGAGTTTAGTGACCGCTGGTCTAGAAAAAAACAGATAAAAATAATAAGAATGTAATATACTATATCTAAACAGTCGAGTAAGTTTCACTCACGTTTATTCAGAGACACAAAGATGGTAGACCCAAGGCCCTGATGATGAACTTCACACTTCACAAGTTCATCGTCCAGTAGTTCAGTCTGCAGTTGAATGGAACTGACCACCATTGTGGTTCCGTCCCCTAGCTGGTAAAATGATGTCACAGCAGGGCCCAGTGTTTGATTATGTCCCTCCACGTTCCAAGAGATCTCTGCTGCAGGACGTGACACGGCTGAGCAGTTCGCCTCAACAATGCCCTGCGATACGGTGACGTAACTGGCCTCAGGTTTGGGTAGGACTAGGAAAATTAAATGATTTAAGACATTAACATTATAATCTTTTTAACAGTGTGAAGAAAAAGACCCCAAATTAATTCAAAGACATTACGTAGTTGTGGTAAATGAAAACATTGAGCATTATGTGGCTAAAGTATATATCTATCTTTAACTTGTTTTTGCTCCATTTTCAAAATTAGTATTTTGCAGAAACATTTTTTTAATGGTATTGTCTGTTAATTCCACTTGCATCAATAATTCTTGTTAAATTTACAGTCCTCATTTTTTATTTATTTTTTTTATCTAGAGAGACATCTTATGACCTTTTGGTTGGGATCTATCCTTTTTAGCTGGGAACCCTTACAACAGTCCAAAGTGTGCCAAATATGTTCAGTACAAATACTGTACTGGTCTTGTTGACTTTTTTTCAAGTGGTAGCTTCATTCAGAAGACAAAAGAAGGCACTTGTGTTGTTATGCTGATTACAAGCCATCAGACGTTGGTCATGTCTGTGGCAGACTCCATCAAAGAGGGACTCTGTGACATAAGTCAGATAAAAGAGAAAGAGACAAACCATGACAAGATGAGGGGAAAGTGAGGCTCTGTGCAAAAATGAGGCTGTGAGAGCTTTTGGTGACAACAGCCAGACTGTTTTGGGGAATATCAGCAGAGAGAAAGCAAACACAGTGGAGCTCTGTTCTAGAGGAACAGAGACACAGTAATCACACTGGCCCTCATCCCAAACTATTCCCTAAACTACAGTCACAGCCCAGCATTAAACCAGTGTCAGCTCCTGATTGTGAGCTTTCTTCCGAAGTAGAATTTACTTCGCAATGAAAAGAATGTTTTCAACAGAGAAAAACATTTCCCTTTCCGCCAACATCACCATTGTAAAACAGTTGCATGAGATAAATGCATAGTGTGTTACTTATTGTAATACTGCATTGAAACAGGAAACGCAACTGAGCAAAAGTTATTTCTGTAGAAATCTAGTATTTTTGGAGTGAACAAGGAACTAATCCATCAAATTAAAGTAACAGTTGACCCAACATTTTTAATTCTGTCATTTACCCAAAGTGTCTTAAAAAGCATTACAAATGTGGTCCATATGAATTCTCACAATCTCTCCCCTGACTATCTCTGGGGTGCTCACCAAGAGAGAGGTAAGCTCCGACCCAATTCGCCTACTTATACTACGCCCTAAAAGTATGTACTCTTTTTGTGAAGAAAAAGTACATATTTGTGAGTGTGTAGCTGTCATGGTGCATCAATCCGGGTGTTCGTTCTGTGTCTCTGTTGGTGTGTTTTGAACGCATGGGTTTGTGGGTGTATTCTACCTGTTTGTTGTTAGCACCAGCTGGTTCTCATCAGCCTTCACCTGTGGCTTATCGTTAGGCTTGTTAGCTGCCTTTATATCGCTTGAGTTTTCTGTGCTTAGTGTCGGTTCGTCTCTCTTGTTTGTGTCTCTCACACAGTTCCTTTGTCCTAGCCTCCGTGCAGAGTTTTCTGTCTGTGTTTTCTACGCATCCAGCCGGTTGGGAGTTCGCCTGAGTCCATTCACATGACTATGAGTTTTCCTTCACTGGAGATTTCCCCGTCGGACTCCTTCCAGGTCTCCCGCCTGCTAAACGTGGTGTTTTGAGTATCTCCTGTCGAGTGTGTGCATCCTCTCCTGACGTCCTCCAGTCGGAGTGTTGTCCTCCAGGTCTCCCGCCTGCTAAACGTGGTGTTTTGAGTATCTCCTGTCGAGTGTGTGCATCCTCTCCTGACGTCCTCCAGTCGGAGTGTTGTCCTCCAGGTCTCCCGCCTGCTGAACGTGGTGTTTTGAGTATCCCCTGGGCTGTGTCAACAATAAACTGTTTTACTTGCATTTGGATCTACGACTCCTCATTGTGACAGTAGCAAAAGAGTAGACAAGCTTTGGGACATACTACTTTGTCATCTTTAACGGACCCCTCTTTCGTTTAGTTATGTGCATCCTGTCACCGTAAACTGCCCTGCCAATCATCTTGTCACAGTTAAATGGGTTGTGGGCAATATGAGCTGTTAGAGTGTGCATCGATCTGCACTTCGGATTCTGACTGGAAATAGTAGACCATCCAGGTATTTTTGGAATTCTCATTTCAACATACTACGATTTGGGACGTACTAATTCTATTTTCGAATACTATTTAGTAGTATTATATAGTATGCAAATTGGGATGCACCAGTAGTGTCCAAATTGTATCTTTAGTTTTTGATTTATCAGTTAATCATGTTCATAAAAGAAGTTGGTCGCACTTTTGGAGTCCAGTTCTCACTATTTACTAACTATTAAAGGTGCAGTATGTTATTTCTCAAAGTCATTACTGAACATTGTTAATATATGAAATCAATCCAAACAAACACATCCCTCACCTCATTGCTCCCCCTCCAAAGCTCACACCCCAATCCTAACAGCCCTGCTCCGAGTCGGTCTTGAACCACGACCGCTGGCATGCAAGGTGGGCGCACTAACGAGGACGCTTAACAAAGCATTCTCTAGCAGTCGTCAGCCTGCACAACTCTCACTAGCTGATCTCCGTTACACACGCAATACAAGAGTGGATATCTATTTATCGTAGCAGAAGCACAACAAAATAATGCTTCACCAAAAATAAAGCGAAGATGATGAACAAATGACAAGGAAGCACAAAAAATGTACATACATACACAAATACAAACAAGAGTTTGCTGTTAACAAAACAGCAGCTCCAAAAACTGGCTCCCTGAGCTGCGGGCGCCTCCCTGGCTCCCTGAACTGCCCGCACCTCCCTGGTTCCCTGAAATGCCAGCGCCTCCCCTGCTCCCTGAACTGCCAGCGCCTCCCTGGCTCCCTGAACTGCTGGCGCCTCCCTGGCTCCCTGAACTGCCAGCGCCTCCCTGGCTCCCTGAACTGCTGGCGCCTCCCTGGCTCCCTGAACTGCCCGCGCCTCCCTGGCTCCCTGAACTGTCGGCGCCTCCCTGGCGCCCTGAACTGCCCGCACCTCCCTGGTTCCCTGAACTGCCAGCGCCTCCCCTGCTCCCTGAACTGCCAGCGCCTCCCTTGTTCCCTGAACTGCCGGCGCCTCCCGGGAAACATGCTTAAACTGCTCGCAAGTGATATATTAGGCCTAGAACTCAGGATTTAATATTAGCCCAAAAAGCTTTAAGCGGATACCCCCCCCCCCCCCCATACCACCAAAGATAAATTGTATTCAATAAACTCAATTAACTTGCCAAAGGTCTCGTCTGAAATCGAGCGCAGCTTTAGTTCAGACATGCCACATAAGCATAGGCCGCGATCAGCTGACGCTGTCAGCTGTCAAATCGCTCCAACCACTAACATCAGACCGGAAGGATATATATACATGGCACTACTGCTCGGGAAACATGCATAAACTGCTCGCAACCCTCCCACTATAAGTATCAAGCATACTTCCTTGCATGCACTTTCTGGTTGTTGTCTTGTTTGTTTCAGATTACCAAGGCTTCCAAGTCCTAGTGTCATGGACATCATTACAGAGACACTCATCCTCATAGCCAAGCTATATAGACATCCCGGATTACACTGCTACGTCTACACGTTAAAACTGTTGCTTAAAGACATTACTAAACTGTCTTAAATCCATATTTCACTCAAGCTGATGACTCTATGGGAGGTTAATGCTAAAGCTCTGTAGGTTATTAATTATGGAGCAAGAACCGCCATAAGGAACCAATCCGCCAATGATAAAGTTCAGTAAACTCAAGTAACTTGCCAAAGTGGTCACGTCTGAACTACATTTATAATACTTTCATGGCTCTTTTGAATCCTTTTTGAAGCTTGAAGTCTTCAATATTTATACATCATGATGGCATGGTAATGAGTGACCAAGACAGTCTTCAGAATTTCTCAGGTTGGTATGTTTTTATAACACTTCTTACTTAACTGTTTAGGCTTGTCATTGACTTCTACTATTCATTTTTCATTTGTCTTTTATATTTAGTATGTTTCTTTATGAGTTGATTACAGGCTTTACCTTTCTAGGAACATATGGTCACAACAATTTAGGCAAATGGTAAATGGACTGCATTTATATAACGCTTTTCACAGACCTAATGGCCACCAAAGCACTTTACATATTGCCTCACATTCACCCATTCACACACCGACGCAAAATGTGAACGACACGCACACAAACACATTATCTTCCTTCCTCACTTGTACTTTGTCTTTCCACTTCTTACAAAAACACCCACTCATACATACACTTAAAAACAATTGTTTTTAAGCCGGAAGACAAACAAAAGGGGAAAGACCCAAACCACCCTTATGGAAAAGAAAGCACATTGATTTGCCATTTGCACACGTGTTCACATGTTGTGCGTTAGTGTGAAAATGTTCCAAACCCACAAATGTGTGATTTAGTGAAATGTATGTGCCTTTAATAGCTGTAACAGCTTAATTCTGTGGCACTGTTATTTAGAAACATCCTTGTGGATATTATAACATATTAAAGTTTATACTAATTCAGAATTTTAAAACATTAAATACATCATAGAAGAGGTATCTTGAATCTATTTTATGAATAGCATTTTTAGTGTGCTTTTTATTTTAACTAATTAATAGATCATGACAAAAAATGTCATTGACCCTTATACAGAAATACATGAATTTGTTTCAGGGAATGCTCAATCCTGTTCCTGGAGAACTAACTGCCAGTTTAAATTCAGCCCTAATAAATCACACCTGAACCTTGAAATCAAGGATTTGGGTTAATTAAAAATTCCAGACAGGTGTGTTTGAGCATTCCTGATTTATTTCAAACTTTAGAGACTACCCAAATACATTACCTTTATTTTAAAGCAAATAAAGGTCACACATTATCAGAGGTGGAAAGAGTAATAAAATATTCTACTCAAGTAAAAGTACTATTACTTAAATAAACTTGTACTTAAGTACAAGTAAAAGTACCGGTCTACAAATCTACTCAAGTAAAAGTAAAAAGTAGCTAATTTAAAATGTACTCACCGAGTAAAATTTGCTGTACTTTTTTTTAACAGTGGGGTTGAGGTGGGGGACTCTCCCGTGTAGGGTTAACGGAGTTTCACAGTATGATAACCTTAAAAAATATCACGGTTTACGGTATTAAACAATTATTAAAAATATAAACTGTTGTTACTAAATGATGGTTATTATTATCATCAGTTAAAATGACAGTTAAATAAATGTAACATTTGTTCAATAAAACATATCTAATCAACTAATTTCAATAATTGATAATGAATTAGATTAACAACTTATTTTTATCATTAATAACTTATTAAAATGTTTAAAAATAATTGAGTTCTATGAAATATTTTTTTATTCAGAATTATTTTCTTTTTATGATTTAATAAAAATATATGATCAAAAACGGTCAGACTCAACCTGTCTGTCTCGTTACCCTCCTTTGTTTGCCTTCCTATTTAGCCTTCCTGTGTTTGCTGTCCTGTGCTCGTTCGTTGTATTTGTTACGAGTGTTGTATTCTGTGCCTGTTCCTGCCCTGCTTTGTCTGTTTTTGGAGTTAGATTTGGTTTGTTTATTTTATGTTTTGTCTTATTAAAATACTTCTTCTCTGCACCTGAATCCACTGAATTATTCCCGGTCCCACCGTGACAGAACGAACGAGCCATATGTGGATTCAGCGGCACAAACTTTGTCCGGTTGAGAGGGAGAATGGGATTTCTCTTCTTAAATATTTCTCCCTGTGTGCCGAGAGGAATGAGGAGAGGAGGGCAGCAGAGTCTTCCTCACTGGTCTCTCCTGGAATGGGATCATCGTCGTTGGGTCCGTCTAGCGTTGGGATTCCGTCTATGGTTTTGACCAACCTCGAGTCTGCACAGATCCGTCAGAAGGGATGGAGAAGGAGAAAGGGGAGACACGTCCCGTCTGCCCAGCCAGAGACTGTTCACGTCCCCTCTGCCCAGCCAGAGACTGTTCACGTCCCCTCTGCCCAGCCAGAGACTGTTCACGTCCCGTCTGCCCAGCCAGAGACTGTTCACGTCCCGTCTGCCCAGCCAGTGCCTGTTCCAGAGCCGGAGGCAGTGCCTGTTCCAGAGCCGGAGGCAGTGCCTGTTCCAGAGCCGGAGGCAGTGCCAGTGCCTGTTCCAGAGCCGGAGGCAGAGCCAGTGCCTTCTCCAGAGCCGGAGGCAGAGCCAGTGCCTTCTCCAGAGCCGGAGGCAGAGCCAGTGCCTGTTCCAGAGCCGGAGGCAGAGCCAGTGCCTGTTCCAGAGCCGGAGGCAGAGCCAGTGCCTGTTCCAGAGCCGGAGGCAGAGCCAGTGCCTGTTCCAGAGCCGGAGGCAGAGCCAGTGCCTGTTCCAGAGCCGGAGGCAGAGCCAGTGCCTGTTCCAGAGCCGGAGGCAGAGCCAGTGCCTGTTCCAGAGCCGGAGGCAGAGCTTACTTTTGGTTTATTCATCCATACATCTACCAGTTTGCGTGTTTACGTGACATCTGCATTATACTGTAAATTCCATTTTTTTCTATATCCAAAGTATTCCCATACTGGCAGTACTTCACATGTGTGTGAAGAATTGGACAGCCTTTCGTTTCAGCTGGGTCTGCACCATTGGCGTCTGTCTTGTCCGTCACCTCCATATATATATATATATATATTTTGTGTGTGTGGGATTTTAGCGCGTCTGTTCTCCCGCCCTTCAATCAATCAATCAATGGTGTAGTTTCCGGAGTGCAATGTTTTCACCCAAAGTATTTTTTTTTTTGTATTATTTTTTTAACTCAGTAACGGATATGATTTAAAATGTAGCGAATTGCAATACTTCAAACAAAACATACTTAAGTAAAAGTAAAATTACAGATTTTAAAAACTACTTAAAAAAGTAGAAGTAGGCCTACACACACAAAAAACTCAATTAGAGTAACGCGAGTAAATGTAATTCGTTACTTTCCACCTCTTGTCACATGTCTGTCCTGTCTTGTGATGCACATGGGTATTTTGTTGCTTTAATATTCACATACCACGTCGTGATTTGATTTATTGTACAGCTTACTTTTGGTTTATTCATCCATACATCTACCAGTTTGCGTGTTTACGTGACATCTGCATTATACTGTAAATTCCATTTTTTTCTATATCCAAAGTATTCCCATACTGGCAGTACTTCACATGTGTGTGAAGAATTGGACAGCCTTTCGTTTCAGCTGGGTCTGCACCATTGGCGTCTGTCTTGTCCGTCACCTCCATATATATATATATATATATATTTTGTGTGTGTGGGATTTTAGCGCGTCTGTTCTCCCGCCCTTCAATCAATCAATCAATGGTGTAGTTTCCGGAGTGCAATGTTTTCACCCAAAGTATTTTTTTTTTTGTATTATTTTTTTAACTCAGTAACGGATATGATTTAAAATGTAGCGAATTGCAATACTTCAAACAAAACATACTTAAGTAAAAGTAAAATTACAGATTTTAAAAACTACTTAAAAAAGTAGAAGTAGGCCTACACACACAAAAAACTCAATTAGAGTAACGCGAGTAAATGTAATTCGTTACTTTCCACCTCTTGTCACATGTCTGTCCTGTCTTGTGATGCACATGGGTATTTTGTTATTTTGAGCCATGTGCTCTTGTCATTGTTTGATCCCTCCCCCTTGTTATCTGATTATTGGTTTATTTGCTCAACCTGTCTGTCTCGTTACCCTCCTTTGTTTGCCTTCCTATTTAGCCTTCCTGTGTTTGCTGTCCTGTGCTCGTTCGTTGTATTTGTTACGAGTGTTGTATTCTGTGCCTGTTCCTGCCCTGCTTTGTCTGTTTTTGAGCCAGAGCCAGTGCCTGTTCCAGAGCCGGAGGCAGAGCCAGTGCCTGTTACAGTTCTTGTGTCTGTTCTTGTGGATGTTACAGTTCTTGTGTCTGTTCTTGTGGATGTTACAGTTCTTGTGTCTGTTCCCGAGCCAGTGTCTGTTCCCGAGCCGGTGTCTGTTCCCGAGCCGGTGTCTATTCCCGAGCCGGCATCACCGCCTTGGCCGCCCGAGGGACTCTCCGTTTGGCCCTGGCCGCCCGAGGGACTCTCGGTTTGGCCCTGGCCGCCCGATGGACTCTCCGTTTGGCCCTGGCCGCCCGATGGACTCTGCGTTTCGCCCTGGTCTGTCCCTCCCGCCCTGCCCCTGATGTTTCCTTCCTTTCCCGCCCTGGTCTAAAGGAGCGTCTGGTAGCCGCTCCGTAGGGAGGGGGTTATGTCACATGTCTGTCCTGTCTTGTGATGCACATGGGTGTTTTATTTTGAGCCATGTGCTCTTGTCATTGTTTGATCCCTCCCCCTTGTTCTCTGATTATTGGTTTATTTGCTCCACCTGTCTGTCTCGTTACCCTCCTTTGTTTGCCTCCCTATTTAGTCTTCCAGTGTTTGCTATCCTGTGCTCGTTTGTTGTATTTGTTACGCATGTTGTATTCTGTGCCTGTTCCTGCCCTGCCTTGTCTGTTTTTGGAGTTAGATTTAGTTAGTTTATTTTATGTTTTGTCTAACTAAAATACTTCTCTGCACCTGAATCCACTGAATTATTCCCGGTCCCACCGTGACACCTCTGCACATTATACAGATGTAATTTTACACAATGAGTGCATTTTATGAAATTATTAATTTAAATGTTGGTACACAATGTAAGGAAACCTGGGTCAGGTTTTGGGGAAATGTATTCAAAATTTAGTAATTGTTCAATTAATAATTATTCATACGGGTGGACCCAGATAATCATACATGTTTAATCTCCCAAAAAGGGATAATATTTTTCCTACATCTGTATTCATATGTGTACATAGAAAATTAATCACAAGGGATTATGATTAATGGCATCAGTAGACTATATTTTACAGACAGGTTATTATCAGCTCAATTGTATATTAATACTTAATCACAACGGATTATAATTAAATATTTAATTTATCAATTATGTCTATCATAGATCTATAGATAGATCTATCCATAATGCTATGAAAGCTAAGTAAGCGAAATACTTGCACAGATATAGCTCTTTGTGTGGCTGATATGAAGAAAGCGTGTGTGTCTCAATCATGGGAGCGTCACGTGTTCACTCGTTCTTCCAGAGCGAGCCAAGCACGGCGATTTTGAATGTCCGTTTGAGGTGAAGTTGCCGGTTGAGGATTCAGGCTAAGTTCATTTCACTCGTCGGTGTAAATGAACAAAGGAGAATTCGAAAATGGAAAATAAAAGACTTAAAGTAACAAAAGAAAAGATCCCCTGAGGGGGAATCGCGGATCCGTTACATGATGCGAGGGTGAGAGAGAAGAGGTAAGAGCCGTGAGAGATTGGAGGTTCAGTTCTCTTAAAGGAACTGAAATCCACGCCTCTCTGGAGCGAACTGGCCAATGACATGCACCAAAGCTTTTGGCGGCAGAATTCCCTTTGTCTTGTCGAAGCTCGATTTATGAAAGTGTCAGAATTGGTCCTTCCTATCCCAAAAAGCATGTGCACACAGAATCATACACTTTACTGTAATCTACTGTATCTGACCAAATCAATTGGACCGAGAGAATTAAAACGGTACCAAACAAAACATGTACACATAATAGGAATACAAAGATACATCTTTTTGCATAATTACACATACTTATGTTTCATTTAATACTACGAT
Source organism: Meda fulgida (assembly GCA_030578275.1). Lineage (NCBI taxonomy): Eukaryota > Metazoa > Chordata > Actinopteri > Cypriniformes > Leuciscidae > Meda > Meda fulgida. The sequence continues at coordinate 28,244,737 of CM060616.1, read as the reverse complement.
AAAATCACAGATATCCCACTATGACGTGGGTAAGCAGGTCCACTTAAAAACATCTCAACTATATCTTGGTAAAGTCTTTATATGAGGAGTTTAATGAAAGATTCAGGTGTGTGTGTGTGTGTGTGTGTGTGTGTGTGTGTGTGTGTGTGTGTGTTGGAATGTCTTCACCCTGAGTTCTCCCTTGCCGGAAGGGAGGGTAGTTGGGTGAAAAACATCTCTGTGAAGCTCGTGTCTTGTTGTCTGTTAAACCTCTGGGTGCCATAAAACTTGTCACCAAAATCATCTATGGTAGACTGGCTGGAGCCTAGTCTAATTTACCTCCATGAGTCCAAAGTTTAAAAGCTTTTTTAAATGTTTTGGACTGCATGAGTCAATCTGACATGGTCCAGATACCTTACAACAGTAAGACACTTAATATAAAGTGGTACCCAAATAAACGTGTCTATAAGTTGGTATTACTGCCATTTGCACTTACCATAAACAGACAAGCAAGCTGTTGCACTCTTAATGCCATCTGGATACGTGTGGAACTCGCAGGTGTAACAGCCCTCATCTTCTGTCTGAGCCTGGTGTATGGAGAGCTTGGATTGCTCAAGTGAGGGATTTAGAGTTACCCGACTCTTGAAAGGTGTCTCAATGATGGGTCTGTCATTCTTGACATAATAAGCAACAGTGGCGGTGTCCCCTTGCTCAGCTGTTTTTTTCCATAAAACCTGCTGGACTCGCTTACTCAGAATGTACTTGCACAAAAGGGAAACAGGCTTTCCACTTACAACTGTTTTATTGTCCATTAGTTCCACCGTTGCTGGAAGGAATAAAAAATAAATAAAGTGAAGAGATTTTACATGCTCTTTAACCATTAAGTAGATATGTTAACCCAAAAAGGAAAAATCTCATTTCATTTCATGTCATTCATGTCAATGTCATTTCAAAGCTGTATGACACAAAATAAGATATTTTGAAGAAGGCTGGTTTTGGTGACTTGCATTGTGTGGCAAATACATTTCTCAAAACATTTTCTTTTATGTTCCACAGAAGAAATGCTTGAATAGACATGAGGGAATTGATGACAGAATTTTTGGGTGAACTATATCTATAAGACCATGTTGCAGTGAATACTTGTACTATGCGTGACATTAGTGTCAGGGTTATGCACCTGTCTAGTTAACTTATGAATTTTGGTTCAGTCCTCATTGTTTTCTGTTTGCCGTTTCTCCTTGCCATGTCTGTTTCTATTGTCAGAGTTACCCAGGTCTTGTGTGTTATACGTTAAAGATATCTGTGTGTATTTAAGCCCTCAGTTTTTTTCAGTTATGTGTTCCGTGGTGTCTATGTAATGTGGTTGTGTTTTCCCCTAAGCTTCTCCTGTGTTCATCTGTGGATTATATTAAAGACTGTTTCCTTTTGAGCTACTCGTCCTAGTGTGCTATTTTACTACAGCCATGTGTGATAGTTAGCATAAACTCATTGCTTTCAGTTTTAAACCACACACAAGCTGATAAAATGTAACTAATCTCAAACCCTATGGTAGCTTTTATCTGATCAAGACTCTTGTGGTTTTCAAGATAGTTTTTTTTGTCAGTAAAAGAGGCCAGGCAGAAAAGTGGTTCTCACCACTTCCTGCTTGGGCATTATTTATAACAATTGTTCAATGTCTTGTGAGCGCAATGTGAAAACAACCAATAACAGTTATTCATTATGAAACCATCTTAGTGCAGGTCTAGAAAATAGCATTTCCTCTGTTTGAAAACACTTTGATGAGTGATATTTCCTTTTAAAATCATTTTTTTAATTATATACAGTATATAATATATATTGTTGATATTCTATTAAAAAGTTTGAAAGAGATTACCAAACCTCACCCATAAGTGAAAGACATGTCCTTCCTGTCTGTCGCCCGGTTGGATACACATCAAAAAGACACTGGTAGCAGCCCTCATTGGCTGGCCCGGCTTTTCCAATGGTGATGACACTGGTGTGAGCTTGTTGACCTGCTGTATGCTGTGAAAGCTTGACTCCATCTTTGGTGATGTGGTCATACTTATCAGGTTGATATTGAAGAATAGTTTTATTTGTCACGTCAAACCACAGTACTTGTTTTAAAGCCTCCCCTGTCTCCATTGTAATATTGCAGGCCAGCATGAAGGGATGTCCAGCCATCGCCTGCAGATGAGATGGTGCAAGTACCTTACCTACGACATAATCGACAAAACTGATATCATTTAAAATGTTTAAATAAGTAATAATACGCTATTTGATAAATGCATCTACCTCTTCTTTAATGAGAATTTTTTACATTTTGAATTCAACTTTGTTTTGTTATTTTAAGGGGGTGTAATGTATAAAATGTCAGGGTGATATAACTGTCCTGATATCACAATGAAGAAAAAACTAAGTATTTTGGCATAATCTTTTACTTTGTTTATTAGATTTCACAAAAAAATAGCTTTATTACTTATTTATATATATATATATATATATATATATATATATATATATATATTGTCTGCCAAGGGGTGCAAACAACATGCAGAAACATACAGGGGGGAAGAAAACATTAAAAGGTACATTTATGCCATAAAGGACTCCTGGAGACCCTCATGACTTTGTGTCAAGGTTGTAAAATGTCAAATGGCGAAACTCTCCAAAATTGTCAAAATAATGATTAGGACGTGTACACTCACATGTAAAGAAGGCGTAAGGTAAACCTGTAATTACTTTTATTTAATGTTTACACCACATGATATAAAGTCACTAAATTGAATATTTTCTTAAAAATGGCATAAACTTTTATCTAACCCATATAAAACCAGCATTTCTAATAACCCACGTTTGAACTACAGCAGGCAACATTTGAAGTGGATAAAAACCTTTCATCAAAGTAGTAGATGAATTTTGAACAATCCCCGTTCTTGTTTTAGGACAACTTTGATGAACTCCTTTGATCCACTTCAAATGTTGACTTCTGTAGATGTTAAAAGATTTTCCTGTTCTTTATCATGGACAGAGCTCAGATATTCTAATGCTTAGAAAGGAGACTGGACAGGCACCTTGTAGTCGAGAGAGCAACATCAGTGTCACACAGACTTGCAGGGATATTGCAGACATAAATCCACTCATCTTGACCTGCGGGAAGATCGTTTTAACTGTGGTCAATGAAGTAATGTGCCAAACAAATATTTAAGTAAGACAACCAAACAGATTTCCAGAATACTGTCTGTATTAGCCATGTGCATTAAAGCAGACTCTACATAAACAAATTTCACAACGGCATAGTTCATTACAACAAATAATCAAGCCAGAACTGCCTTAATGAGTATACATTCTGAAAAATGTCTTTGCAAATCTAAAAAAATAAATGGCATACTTACAGCCACAGGTTTGTAAAGAGCAGACTATTCACACATCAGCAGTTCAGCTCCTCAACAGCCATTGCTTTGTAGAGAAATTAAAGAAAAAAAAAGATACCTTCTGAAGTCAAACAAATAAGAAGGTTTGGTTCTGGTGAACAGATATATTTATATTTCGTAAGGGAAGTCGTCTAGCATATAGCTCAAGTTTAAATCGGACTTTAAGGAAAATATTTGTCCTAAGTCTGGTCTGTTTGTTTTGTAATTTGAGGATTCAGTGCACTATTTGTGGCATTCTCAGGGGCTGCAGTGCAATTCAGCATTTTTGAATTGTTTGCCAGATTTATTTATGGCATGAAAAAGACAATCTCTAACCATCTGCATCCTGTCAAGGTTTATTACCTTTCTGGCGCTTTAACAACAGTTTGGGTACCATCAAACTCAAACTTTGTTGTCTAGACTAACATTAACTTGAGGAAATAGCGTCTCTTGCTTTTTACACAAACTATATGATTAAAATCACTTGTGGCTAAACACTGCCAGTAAACCGACATAAAGAGTGGTGCTGGCAGATGATTTTTGGGCCACAGGGCAAATACTTCCAGGCAGCCACACGCCCCTGCTGACCTCAAATGAAAGATCGGTTGAGTCATTTTCTTTATATATATATATATATATATATATATATATATATATACATATATATATATATATTTTATTATTATTATTTTTTTACTTTTGTTGTTAGAAACCCATTTGAAAAAAGGAACAAGCTTAGCGTTATTTTTCTTCTTTAAATTGTAAACAAGTGACTTTGAATTTGAATCATAAAATGATATAGGCCTATAACATTTTATAATACCATTCATTAACCATCTTTTAACAAACATTATAAAGAAAAATTAAATAGATAGTTGGATCAATCAATAGTTTATATCAGGCATAATTTGATTTAGATGACAGTCTGTGATTACATGATCTGTCAAATAAGATCATAGATAGATAGATAGATAGATAGATAGATAGATAGATAGATAGATAGATAGATAGATAGATAGATAGATAGATAGATAGATAGATAGATAAATAGATAGATAGATAGATAGCTTTCTGGATATAAAGTCTTCATCTATAATGCTTCCTGGCTCTTTCACTATAATAGTAAATATCAATAAAAGTTCCTTAACTAGAGGAATTTAGAGGAGGAACGAGCAGACTGCAAACAGACCTGAAACAACCTAAAAGTTGGGTCTACAAGTAGTCACATTTTGATTATTATTCCTGTAACTTAAAAATAAAATTAAATGATTGCAAACAGTTTTATTAACTAAAACTAATAAAACTATTAACTCTATAAATCTACTTTAATACAATAATGTTTAAAATATGCGACTCACCTTGCAAAGCATGGCTGCGTTCTTTCGTGTTGTAAAAATACAAGTGTTGGCAAATCCTGTGCCTCAGAATTAATGTGTGTGATTCGGGATACGAATGGAAGTGGAAGTGAGGAAGTTTGGCCATCCAATCGTGGGAAGCATAGCAATCAGTGTTTAGAAAGGCCCAGTGACGTTCAATGGATGGAAGCATGTAATTACTAATCACCGCGTTAACAGCGACATCAAGTGGTGAGAAAAATCTCTACAAAAACATCTCAGTTTTGGTAAAATGCCAATATACATTTGTCACGTTCAGGCACTCAAAAGGACATTAAAAATAAAATTAGCCATGCTTAAACGAAGGATTGGGATCTAGTTAGTTAGTACATCTTTTGACAGTATTATGCTGTTTTTTTATAGCTTTACTTGTGGTTATGTTTAAAGTTGGAAAAGCCAACTAATGCCCAATCATTAGTTGCTGGTTTTTTACATTATAATTATTTTCAATAAACATGACAATAATCACTTAAATATAAGAATACAGTAACACTTTATTTAACAAATATGCAACAAATAGGAAAACAAATGGTAACACTTTACAATAAGATTCCATTTGTCCAAATTATACATATATTATATTATAAATATATAAGAACTAATTGTGGAAAAAAAGAAAAAAAACTTCTAAGGCATTTATTAATCTTAGCTAATGTTAATCTCAACGTTCACTAATACATTATTAAAATTAAAAGTTGTATCTGTTAATATTATTTATAGGGATGGCTGACGCGAAACAGTCGTTCCGAAGCTTTGCGAGATCCCGAAGCGCAGATGTTTCGAAACACTGATTCGAAGCGTGATTCAAAGCACCCATGTCACGTGACTTTGGCCAAACGAAGCCTCGAAGTGTTTCACTAAGTGTTTCATCAGGTGTGGTCCGCCGAATCAGCGTTTGATTGACACGGTCGGGAACAGACCACACAATGGCACATCTGTATAAAAGTGAAATCAACGCAACCTCGTGGGTTTTTGTGAGAGGAGTTTGATTTTGAGATAGCGGATTTTTGGTTATATAGTGACATTTATAGTGCGATTTGTTTAGTTATATTTAGGCTTACATTTAAATTTACACAACACATTGACTGATAGGCTAGAGACAGAGTATACATATAGTGACACGTTAATAGATACATAGATATAAATACATATAGACAGCTAGATTAATAGATACATATATAGATAGATTAAAGATAGGCTACATATATAAATACATAGATAGATATCTAGATAGATTTGGATAGATAGATAGATAAAATGGAGGCTCCCCAGAAGAGATGCCGTACATCTGTGGTGTGGGATCATTTCCATTTAGAAACCCCAAATAAAGTGAGATGTGTGTATTGTGATCGGCAGCTAGCCTACTGCAACAATACATCATCCATGATGCGCCATTTGAGGAGCACTCATTCTGCCATTTTGCAGGGTGCAGAGGATGGCAATCCCCCTGTACCTAGGCCTTCTACTGACACTGCTGGGCCATCTAAGCAAGGTGTGCATTGTTTGAAATATAATTATAATTGAAATATAATTACAAACTTTTGGGACCAATCACAACTGCCAATCATGTTAAAAATAGCTTCAATGTGAATATAGTATAATATAATATTGTGTGAATATACATTTTATAGATCTACATATGAGTACCCACTATACTGCCAGTGATGACATCATTTTGGTTTTCGTAATTGTTGTAGTTCTACATTCCATTCCATTTTTCTCTGCACACTGAGCATAAACGTTCATAACCTAAATTTGCTACTAAAACAGCTACTTTTAATAGCTGTGCACTATTTGAAGCTGTATTTTTTCAATGTATTTGTCTGAAAGTATGTTTTATCTTCTCTTTTAAAAGGCAGACAGAGGGAATTGGATGTGAACTGGCGAGCAGTTTCAGTCTGTGTTATGTTATGTAATCTGATTCATGTAATATATACTTCATATATGCAGTCAGTTTAGCGCTTTGTTACTAATTGCTGTTTTCATTTTTATTCAGACCCAGACATGTCAACATCAGACCCATCACCATCAACATCACCATCAACACCAGTAGAAAACACAGGACAGTTTATGGGAACTTTTTGATACTCGTATCCATCAAACCCAGATGATACACAATGCTACAGCTGATGCCACAGTGGAAGTGAAAAAATACATCAACGATCCGTATTTGCCCAGAACTCATGATCCACTAACTTACTGGAAAGAGAGAGCAGTAATCTTTCCTCATTTGTATGTCCTAGCTAAAAGATATCTTTGCATGCCAGCAACAAGTGTCCCTTGTGAGAGGATTTTTTCAAAGGCTGGAGAAATTATCTGTACAAAAAAAAGAAGTAGGCTAAGTCCTGCCACAGCAGAGAAATTAATATTTTTGAATAAAAATATGTAAAAAAAAAATAATAAAAAAAGTTAGACTTTGTGGCTTGATTTATTTTATTAATATTCATTTTGCAGGACCAAAATAACATTATGCACAGTGAGGAGCCTATAGGTTACAAGATTCACATATTAGAAAAGTACAATAATAAAAAAACAACAGATTTTCATGGCTCGTCAAGGTTGTTTCAGATCAACACCTGCAAGTGACCATTAGGTGTCACCGTTGAGACGGGTGTCGGATTGATTCGAAGCCTCGAAACAATATGGACCATTTGGTTCAACTGTTTCATTGCTTCACGAAGCCTCGATCTGCCCACCACTAATTATTTAATGGACCTGAGCTGACATTAACTTACAAAGATGAGTAAATACTGCAACATGTATTGCTCATTGTTAATGTTGGTTAATGCATTAGTCAACTAATGGGCCTTATTTTTAAAGTGTTACCAAAAACATATCAGGATATGCGGTGACCAGATGACTCAAAAGCAGAAAGTTAGCAGTGACACACGTGAACACATAACAAAGAGAGTGGGGACTCCAGAGCTGTCAATACAGACAACGGAGGCGACCGAGATGAGACAGAGGAACAGCGAGAACAACGACCAGATGTCACTCCCCATCTAAGTGTCCAGGGCACAGCAGCAAACACAGGAAATGCACAGATGAAAGAACAGTATCAAGAAAAAAAACAAGCACGAACGATCTACTGACAAGTGGCAGACACATCAGAGAATATAAGGGAAACGGGAACAAGCAACAGGTGAGGGAAATCAGCTTGAGATCTGTGCACATCTGCTCTGCACTAATTGCCTGGGCAATCAGCACTGATTCTGTCAGTAGACACCATGATGCTGATGGAATTGGTCGATGAGAGCGTGATCCAGAATGTCATGAGCCGGAACCCAGCATCTCTCCTCCGGACCATAGCCCTCCCAGTCTACCAGATATTGATGACCTCTACCCCTTCGTCTCACATCAAGATGCCGCCGTACAGTATAAGCCGCTGACCCTTCAATGAGTCTAGGAGGTCGAGGGGCAGAGGTATGGAGCTGAAGGGGGGAACAAATGATGTGCTTGATTTTTGAGACATTAAACCAGGATAGATATTCTTAAACTGGGGGGTTAATTTGAGTCGAACCGACACCGGACTGAGCACCTCAGTGATAGAAAACAGTCCAAATAAATTTGGGTCCCAGTTTACGTGAGGGAAGTTTGAGAGGGATGTCCTGGGAGATAACCAGACCTTCTGATAACACATGTAAAGTGGGGACTTACTACGGTGATGTTCTGCTGACGCCTTGTTCCTGTCGCAAGTCCGAGTGAGGGCTTCTCTAGTGATCCTCCACATACGGAGGCATCTCTGAATAAATGCATGCGTGAACGGAACAACAGCGTCAGATTCTTGGAAGAGGAAAAACGGTGGCTGGTGACTAAACAGCACTGGAAGGGAGACAAACCCATAGACGAGACCATGAGGGAGTTATGCGGGTACTCGAACCTGGTTAATTTGGGACTCCAAGATGAAGGTTCCGCAGACGCCACACAGTGCAAGACCCTCTCAAGATCCTGGTTAGCATGTTCAGCCTGAGCGCTAGTCTGCGGGTGATACCCAGAGGATAGACTAGCAGTCGCCCAAAGCTTTCGATAGAACTCTGTCCAAAACTTAGACACAAATTGGGGACCCCTGTCAGAGACCACATTCATGAATGCGGAAAATATAATCTAAGACAACAGTCGCCGTCTCCCTCACTGAGGCAATTTGGGGAGGGGATTTAAAATGGGCCGCCTTCGAGAACCTGTCCAACTATCCTGAAGAAATCCACAGCTATGTGTGACCAGGGCCTCGAAGGGACAGGCAGCGGTTGGAGTAGCCCTTCTGGAGTCAATTGGAGCCTTTGCCTGCAGCAGAAACCGGACAGGTCAACAATTCAATTCACGTTTATTTGTATAGTGCTTTTCACAATACACATCATTTCAAAGCAGCTTTACAGAAAGTGCATGAGTCCATATTACAATTTAGAGTGTTCTGTTATCAGAGGTAACTGTCTAAGTTAAGTATTTCAGAAATGTACAGTCATTGTTAGCTAAAAATTTATTAATTTAAACAATGTAATAATGTAATGCAGAAACAATGAGCTCATTGAAGTAATGAATTAGCCTGGCTAACGCCAGACCCAATTCTCGTTGAGACTTGGGTCTGGGAACCACATGTACATTTTCTCGTATTTGAGGCGTGGTTTACGATTGCCTGGCACCGTTTATTGGGTGCTAAGCATGTCTGTCAAATGCGCCTGTACGTAGCTCATATGCAATCGTTTCAATTATACCAGATGACGTATGTAGAGCGACAGAAATTAGACAAGGAAGAAGACGATGGGTAAGATATTTTTGTGTAAACAATGACGTTCAGCGACTATGGCCGTTTGTGCAAGATAAACATGTGGTAGCTTCGCGTCTGCTGCCATGTTGAATCCATAGAAATAAACAAACTGCTTCGGTGTGCATAGATGTCGTCATCGTCTTGCTCCCTCCCCGTTCTGTGATTGGTTCCCTAAATGAGGCGAAAATCTGGCCCATGGTATCCATACTGCCTTTCAGCGTGAATAAAATCGCGCTGCGGGAAGGCAGCATGGGGAAACCCAAACTAGTAATGAATACTTGTTTGTTAACAAATTATTATGACATTTAGAAAATGTAACATTGGTGCATGTTGATTCAGCCAACTCCAACTGATGAGCATCTTGCACCATGGACGGCCACCAAAACCGCTACTTGATTAAACTGCAAGTACGAGTCGCTCCGGAGTGGCAAGCTAGTTCGGATGAGTGCCCCACTGTAGGATGCTAGTTTGGACCGATTCAGGCACAAACAACAGGCTCTCAGGGGAACTCTGCGGGGACCGTGACGTTGCGACTCCACCCCCCAGATGACCACTAACACCTGATCGGGAGGCAGAATGGTCACAGGGAGGGTGGGTCTAGCCTCAGCGAGCCTGTCGTGAAATTAGCTGGTTAACGGTGCAGATGTCAGATCAAGTCACTTTTATTTAGATAGCGCTTTTTTCAATACAGATTGTATCAAAGCAGCTTCACAGTGGTAACATGAAAATAATACAATGAAGTTTGTTTCTAGAAGAAAATTGCGTCATCGTCCACCTTGATGATCAATAATATTGTTGAATATTAAAAGTCCCCAACTAAGCAAGCCAAAAGCCAAGGGAACAGTGGCAAGGAACCAAAACTCCATCAGGTGACAGAATGGAGAAAAAAAAAAACCTTGGGAGAAACCAGGCTCAGTCGGGGGCCAGTTCTCCTCTGAGAACGACAGTTCAGTGTATGATTATGATTCAGGCAGCATATCAGTATTTTGTCTTCGGGGTAAATTTCATCTTCACAAAGCCAGAAATATTCACTGTTATCCCAATTTAAGAATATATCCTCTAATATAAAATCCCTTTTACTACCTTTAAGAAAATGTCAAAACCTTTGAAAACATATTATCTTTGAGTCTGTTGTAAGGAACCTTTAATTTTTCATGATGACAAAATGTTATAGTGTTAATTTAATTTGTGTAATTCTTATAACCACTTTTGATGATTTGCGTATGGGACCAAGCCTGCGGCGACGCACAGAAATGTTTTCGAGTGGAGGTGAAATCAGTCAGCGGATACCTGGCTAAAATTCTCAATGAACACCCTGTAAAAATTGGCGAACCCCAGAAATCGCTGGACTGCTCTACGACTATCTGGGGTGGACCAATCAGCAGAGGTGAGACCAAGTCATTGTTTTGCAAGTCACAAGTAAGTCTCGAGTCTTTGCATTCAAGTCCCAAGTCAAGTCCCGAGTCAAGACAGACAAGTCCAAGTCAAGTTGCAAGTCCTCGAATAATAATAATACTGTATAAAGATCATTGCCACTAATGGAAACACATGAAATTGTCCTGCATATTAATTATAGCAAACATAAACAGAATGTTACGAGATTGCCAGGGAGATTACAGTACAGTGGACCCTGATATGCACTACTAAATGTTTAAAAAAAATACATAAAAGAAATTCAGAACATATGTGATGATTTCAATGTTACTATTAAATGTTTACACCAATACTGGTGGTGGTAATACATGTGGTAAAGTTACATAAACTCTATGAGGTAGTGAATTTACTGAGAGGTAGCTAAACTCTGAAGTGAGAAGTGGATAAACTGTTTCTGACATAATTTCAGCGGTGGGTAAACTGCGTTTAGCCTCCACTACAGCCCTGACGACACGGTCACGGTCAAATGTGAAAGAGAACCGCAGCAGTCTAACACAAAACGCAAACACACGATTGCGATAGCCGCTTGATGATCAAAACCACTGATCCAAACACCAGCCATGAAGCTTTCATGACGATATGGACATTTACTTCAGGGCAATTTTGTTTTGGCTCAAATTCGTGTATCACGAAAAATGCTCTTCTAATGTCAGAGTGATCGTGCTTGTAGTGGAGGCTGTGTCAAAGGGAACACGGTAGCTAACTTATACAAAATACACACAGAGCTAGCTAACACGCAGCTTGTAAACATTAACGTTAGCATATGTAACTTACCGTGGCAATATCTCGCTTGCGGCAGACGGTGTCTCTCGACCTCGGGACAGGGCAAGCAGAGAGGTTTGCATTCACAGAAGGCACGGCGGTAGGAAGTAACTTAGCCATCCTCTCACTCTTTAACCTAAGTGAGACAATCTTGGCATCCCCTGAGCGGTAATCCTCCTCTTTGAAATGCGCGCTGCATATTCTCGAGTAGGCGGTGACAGAGCTAATTTAGCTGAAAAATCTGCTCGCCTAATCTTGACAAATTGCACCCAGTTTCGGAAGATCCCTTTGTCCTTGGGGAAACAATGGACCCTATGTCCAGTTTTGCTAGTTTTTGCATCCGCCACAAACACAGTAATAAACCATTTTGTCTACTTATCTAACTTACTCTTCTCTATCTCTAAGCTGTAATGCTATCTCTCACTATCTATCTGTTATGCTTATGATATCTATCTATCTATATTTACTTATATATCTGACACTCACTCTCACTAGCTAACGTTAGCTACTGATCGCGGATTTTCGTCTGTTGATGTCCAACAGCGAGTACCTAATGTGACGTCATGCAGTGCATTGTGGGAGAAATTAGAATCCTCGCTAGGCTATTGCTAAATGCTAACATATCACCTACTTTTCCGTATTATATTTCTTTTTTGTAATCCCCTACAACATCAAATACAATGGATAACTGTTTAAATGTTTATTACCAACTAGAAAACTGCCAGAAAAGAAAAAAAAAACTGCACCATGGGCTTTAAGCTTCAAGTCTCAAACAAGTCATTAGTGCTTTTTGCACAAATTACTGTCTCAGTGTTAATTACTATAGCAAATGAAATGTATACTACTTTACATCAGTAAGGCTTTTAAAATATGATATAATATAATAATATATAATATTATCATATTTATTGTGGCAATGCAGATTTAAAAATAAAAAATAAAATAAAAGTAACTGTTCATTGGGAAAATTAAGCACGATTTTCTACACATTAAGTTTAAAATATTGAGTCCCTGGTTAAATTATTTTGTTAACGCTACAGTAATCGTACTAGAACATTCCTATTTCCATGGCGACGTATCAAGCGTCACGTGACACTTTTTGGGGCTACGTGCCTGTCTTGTACAAAACGTAACGTAAATCCATCCATTTCTCCCGAAAGACATGAAAGTGAGTGGCTGGTGAACAGGGAGAAGACTTTATAGTTACCTATAGGCTAAAATGTGCGTTTGTTGTGGGGGGAAAATAACATGTCTCAAAATTACATTTGAAAGGTTTATTATTTCCGCTTACTTAGATGTGTTTTTTTTCTCTCAAATTATAAATGGTTCGCTAGTACTTGTGTATTTAAATGCCTGAAAAAAAAAAACATTATTTGGTTTAAAACTGTCTGAACGTGTGATAAATGACAACTGACACGCGCTGCTGAACAAACTCCATCACGCGCTCTGGCTCAGTGCCAAACGTGCGAAAGCAGCGCTAATCAGCGCTGTGATCATGCGTCAATGATACAGTGCTATACTACAGGCAGTGATAATTACAACTCTGATCTGTGGTTTTAGAAGGTAGGTCAAGCCTTTCCAAGTCACAGGGCTCAAGTCGCGAGTCATTGTTGTCAAAGTCTAAGTCGAGTCGCGAGTCATCAAATTTGGGACTCGAGTCCAAGTCATGCGACTCGAGTCCACAACCCTGCCAATCAGCAACTGTTTTTACCTTAGCGAGATCCATTCAGATACCTCCTGGTGAAAGAATAAATCCCAGGAACGGAACCAACCGTGCATGAAACTCGCACTTCTCCACCTTGGCAAATAAGCGATTCTCAAGCAGCCGCTGGAGCACAGAAATCGCCTGACGTGCAGGACATGAGCAATGGCATTATCGGCAAATAATAGCATTTCTTTATTTCTTTTGTCAGTTAAATTAAGGATAAAGATAATTAACAATCCTCCGTTTCTTTATTTTATTGCATTTTACTAAATGTCCCAACTTTTCTGAAAATGGGTTATATTATTAATTAACAATTAAAATTCCCATAAAACATTAAATATTTTTAAAAGACAAAGAAAAAAATATAAGAAATACCAGGTATATTTCTTAATAAACCGCCAGTTTTTCATGTTAGAATTTAGTGCATATAGCCTCCATAGCAAAAATGTCCAAAAATTCTGTAGCAAAAAGTTCCACTCAAACCTAGTGAAATTAAATAAGATTCATAACTGTGATAAAATAATAATAATAATAACTAATAGAATATAATACAATATTTATATCAGTACATATATTATCTAATAGCCTACTAATGAGACATAAAAAGGCAGGGGGACATGCAGGGAAGTACAATGATGATGGAAAAGTAGCCTACTGCATAACATAACATGAATGATCCAGATGCTTATATGTCACATATGTCTTGGCTGCTGTTTTAACACTATAACAATTTGTATATTTCCCTGGAATTGTAATTATCCAATATCTAAAATAGTTATCCCGTTCAGTGGCAACCAATGAGAGAAGAGTTTAGGAAACTCGCAATACCTGTGGAGTGATTTCATGTTGAACCGTTAGAGGGCGCCCGTGTTTCTCAGCGCATATATAAGATGCTCAATCCACGCGCCGGCCTTTTCAGCTGAGTCCGCGATCAGGTCACAGCAAGCGCTGTTTGTCTCCTGACACCCTCGAACACAATCCGACGAAATGATCATCTACAAGGACATCATCACCGGTAAGGATAGCGTCTAACACAACGTTGCATATCGAAATGTTAAGATTTTACCTATATTTTGGTCGTCTAATGTTGTTGAGTTGTTTTAAAGGGCCGGTCTTTCCCTTCTAATTGCGGCCTAACTTTGTTGAATGCAGTTAGCTTAGTGGCTAACCAAGCTGTAAGCTATATAGACGTTCGCTTCATTGCCGCGGTTTTAAATGTTACTCTTTTGTTTACCTTACAATCGCGAATTAATTTTACTCAAACTATTTCAGGTTATAAACGTGTTTGGTTATATTTAAACAAAGTTTGTCGATAAATGGGAGTCTAAGCAGCTGCGTTAAAACGCCGGTCGGCCAGTTTGGTGCTGGGTAACGTTAGAAGTTGTGATGTTAGTGTTTTAAAACTCGTACTCCTCTAAATCACTGTTTGTTTTGGAAAATACTATCTCTAGTGAATTTGGCTTTAACGACGCAAACGGCTCATTTTGAAAAATCCAAGTAAGGTAGCTTTTTTTTCTTTTTCATAGCTCATTAATGAGATGAAAAGAGCGCTAAACAGGGCGTGTTACTAGTCGAGGGCCAGGCCGGTTCACTTTAACGTTACTCGTCACTCACTTCTGAGGGCCTTTAAATGGAAAGTTCTTTCATATTTGAGAATTGTCGATCTTTTCTTAAGCCCAATGACGGTTTGCGCAATTATGGGTGAGTAACATCCGTTGAACTCCAAACAGTAAGATACTGACAATAAACCCGTTTAAAGGGTCGATGATGCATGGGTGTAATAAACGATTGCATAAACTGGGTGCAATAAGTCTACATTCTTTTCACCCCTCAACCGTCGAACACTATGGTTTTACGAAGATTATGAATTGCCCCAAACGTTTAAACCAGTCTTTCCGCACCATCATTGCGGGCGTGTTAGATATTTCTGTTGTAATGTAAAGTATGATATATAATGCAACTGTTGAGTCAAGGAAAATGTTCCGTCATCTGGAACATTGATGATAAAAGTGCTTTCCGTCTTCTTGACCGAAAACAAATATTGTATATCTGCTTTGGAAACATTCCAGTAAACAAGCTGTTTGAGATTAGATGTGGACATGGGTAGAGAACTACGTTTTAACCCTCTGGTACTGTTCGCGACTTAACGTGATTATTTTTCAAAGAAATTATTGTAATATATTGTAGTATGTTTGTTTAATATTTTGTAATTTCATGTTATTATTTGGCACTTAATTATATTTATGCAGTAGTTATAATACATGTATTCACTTTTTGAGCTTTAACCTGAAAATGACGTTTCCAACTGAAATGTCATACATTTTGAATGCTTTGGAGCACAGACTGGTCTCTTTTTAAAGATGACACGCACATTTATTCTTGAAGTGAAAAAAAGATGAAAGTTTAAAGAGGTGAGCTTGGGGGGGGGGGGGAGCTACAATTTTACCCTTTTGTAATGAAAAATGCACAAATAAAATTATGAAATGTATATTTTCCAAAACACATTTTACACAAACTTTTAGTAGCATTTTGTTTGGCCGCAGTACAAAATGTTTCCAATAGATGAAATTTGCCTCGTATTCATTTTCAATGCGATGATTTGACCATGAACAATGCACGTTTAATTTTTTTTATTATTATGCCGGACTGTTTAACCTATTCGAATCGTCCATGTTTTTTTCTTCACACAGCAAGTACCAGTTTCATACCATTCTGATGAAGTAAATTCTAAAAAATAAATAAAAAAAGATTTTTGTCAAATTTGACAGAACAGCAGCATAGGGTTAAAGCATTAGTGTGAAAACAGGCAGAAATTGATTCTCAGTGCATTCCTGTGAATATTCATTGGAGTTAATTAAATCGGACCACGAGTGCAATAGGCTATGCTATCTGTTGTCTTCCACTTGGTGACAGTGGAAAAAGTGAATCCATTGGACTGAGAATCTAACTTTTTTTTGTTTTCTTTCACAGGGGACGAGATGTTCTCTGACATCTACAAAATCAAAGAGTCTGAGAATGGAATGATGCTTGAAGTGGAGGGAAAGGTATGCAGGTTCTTTTTAACCAAACTGCTTTTTAAAATTGAGTGGCAGCCCTCCCATGGACGTACAATGACGACAACTTAGGACACCTTTGAAGGTTATGACCTATGAAACCACCATATTCTGAGTACGATCTCTGATGGGCTATAGTAAAACAAATTGTGTCCCAAATTGAGTCAGTTCACACTTCTAATCAGTTCTGCAGATATTAGCATTGGTTGTACAATTCCCAATCAATATGTTTGTGACATGATATTAGCTGCAGTCATTGACTCATGTTTTTGTAGATGATCAGCAGGGCAGAGGGAGACATAGACGACTCACTGATTGGTGGCAATGCGTCAGCAGAAGTTCAGGATGAGGGCTGTGAGAGTGCCACTGTCAGTGGTGTGGATATTGTTCTCAACCACAAGCTTCAAGAGACCTCCTTTGACAAGAAGTCTTACACAGCCCACATCAAGGATTACATGAAGGCGTAAGTTTAACGGTCATGGTGCACATTATTTTCCTGTATTGTTTTTGCATCATTGACAGCTCAGAGTCTTGCATTGTGGCCACCTGGGTTTTAAAATTATTGAGATGCAAAATTAAAGGTCCCTGCGCTTTCTGCCTGCCCAGTGAGTGGCATGTAAGATTGAATTGGGGACTACAGAATTTTACTACAGAACCACTGTGCTTGGCACTTTGTGGAGCGAAGTGAAACTTAAATGTGTAATATTTGCGTTTTTTCCCCCAATTGTGACAGAGTGAAAGCCAAGCTACAGGAACTTGCACCCGACAGGGTAGACCCCTTCATGGCTAACGCACCGGCTGAGGTCAAGAAAATTCTAGGCAACATCAAAAACTATCAGGTAGACTGCAGTAACTGCTGATTTTGTCATTTTGCAGAATTTGTATAAACTACTGTTCAAAAGTTTGGGGTTGGTAATTCTTTGTTTTTAAAAATCTTTAATCAAAATCAGTGTTGCTTTTCATTTTAAAGTGACCATTCCTGTGCTGGCGAAGCTTAATTCGGCATCATTCCCTCAGTCTTCAATGTCACATGATCCTTCAGAAATCATTCTAATATGCTGATTTGGTGTTCGAGAAACATTTAACAATTTTGAAAACAGTTGCTAAATATTTTTGTAGAGAATGATTTTTTTTTTTAGGATCTTTTGAAGACTAGAGAGTCCAAAAGAACAGCCTTTAATGCGTTCTTTCTGAATTAAAGTGTTCGTTTCTTTTTGAAAAATCTTGCTGACCTTTTCTTTCTTCTTTTTTTTTTTTTTTAACTTGTGTGTTGAAACTAATCGTTAGCATCCCTACTGCAGACTCAACTTCAATCAAAGATCGATTAACTTGCCGATAATTTAATCAATAAGACTAATCGATGGTCGATTTGGCAAGGTAATCATTGTAGCGCTTGGTGTGTGCGGCTCATGCCCAAAATCCAAGACCTATCAATCTGAACAACCAATCCAATCGAGCTTACCCACTATACCCACCCACCACACACAAGATCCTGTTTCTGGTGGTTGAACTTTCAAATGACGTTAGTAAATGGGCATAGTTTTTAGTTTTTTTGGGGGGGGTACTTGTTCGAGACCACCTGCTCTAAATAAAGAGATGCGATTTACTGGTGTTTCGCGAAGTTAAAAACCGCGTAGCACAAACTAATCATGTATGCTCTTTACATGTGCGTCAGTGGGGATCCCAGTACTATTGTTATTGGTTACGAAATGCCTTTGGTCTAACTGATTTTCTCAATCTTACAGTTTTTCACTGGCGAATCAATGAACCCGGACGGTATAATTGGTCTCCTTGACTTCCGTGAGGATGGAGTCACACCATTCATGCTCTTTTTCAAGGATGGTCTGGAGATTGAGAAATGCGTAAGTTTATGAAGTCATTTGATGTCTTTTTTACATTAAGTGTTATGTTTCTGTAGAGCTCTATGTGAATTTCTTAACTTCTCGAATTATTGCGTAGCATCTACTGATAGGCCTTTTGCCATAATTGGTGGCTTCTGGGCTTGCACAAGGATGCAACAGTAATTTTCCTCATGATGCCTGGCCATCATCTGAATAGTGGCTGGAAAGGATTAAATTGAGGAGGATAGAATAATTGATCTGAAGAGAACTTGTTGCATGATGATGGTTTGCTTGGAGATTTTTTATTTTTTTGCTAGTGCTGAAATGTTTGGTTCTTGATGGGATTAACTTGAAACAAAATTGATCCTTTTGTGTTTCTTTCTCACCATAGTAAACTTACCAAATGTCTTCAAGTTACCCCTCCAACTCTGGCTTCTGCTTGGTGGATTGGACCCATGGATTAAACCAGTCATTCCCCCTAATCCTTTCCATCAGGACCAGAGGCTCTTTTAACATTACGAGGCCGCCCGTTTTCATTTCTTGATTGGCTTACGTCCGTCCATGGCGAGAAGACGTGAACTATCCATTCAAAGGAAATTAAAAACAGGACTTTTAGCAAGCCAAACCACAATGTGGTAAAGAAACTGAGTAATTTGGGGGTTCTCTTTTATTTCTTTATCATGGAGGTGAAGTTGACTTGCTGGCTTCTCATTTGCTGTGCATGTCAGCTTCTAGTTTCAGCAGATGTACAGTTGTCATTTTCCCCCCGTTCCCATTGATTCACAGGATTGTATAGGATTTCTTGGCACCATTATTGAATAAAATCAAGCTGCTGGCTAAATAAAGTTTTTGCTTGTTAATTCTGCCCAACTTGTCTTGCAAGTTGAATCTCAACCTGTTTTGTTTTTATCCATTTAGCTTTTGCTCAACTGCAATTGATTAAACAAAAAAATCAAAGGTTAAAAGGGGATAAACTCCTTTAAGATAAGTTGGAAGCTCTGCAGAGAAGCCAAACAAAAATTACTATACGAAGCACCAAGAATAAACTTGATTGGGGCAGTGGGCTAAATGAATATAGAAGTGTATATTCGATTATTTTAAGTCAAATTCACTTTTCTCAAAACATGTTAAACCAAGATTAATTAAATGAGGAGATGCCCTTAGTTTTTGACTTATAGTCATTTCAATGCAAATAAGTTTTTTTTTAGCTGGTATACTGGGGAAAAACGATTATTTAAATGGCATGGTTTTGGTATTTGTTCTTTATAATGAGCAGCTGTTTTTGAACCAGCAATCAAAAAACAACTGAAGGATGTCTTGATACTGTGTATCTTATGTAGAGATTGTAGACTCAATAGTTCATACAAATAAATGTTAAAGTAGGCTTAATTCAGGATGAATGGGACATTTTCAGTCATCTCAATGGCAAAACGTGTCCCAGTTTACCTGCATTCACCCTAAAGACCTTAATGTGTGTTGGGGAAGATATAATATAGTTCATATAGTTGTACAGAATTTAGTGAGTGAGGATCAAATCTTAAGCCTCAACATGCAAGAAAAGGTCCTTAACACTTTTTTTAAGTGAAAGAATTTAATCACCAATAATGCGCTGTAAATATGTGGACTGTTTATCTCTGTGCTATTAAAAGCAAAGCAGTGATCAACTCCACAACAGAAAATTCCTGATATATCCTGTAATTTATCTGATGTGAGAAGCATTTGTTTTAGTACTTAAATTGTTCTTTATAATTCTTGGATAATACTATTCTTACATTTCTGCCCAACCTCCAAAATAAAATGAAACATGCCACAATTATAAATAAAAACCAAAGTTATGCTAAATTACAGGTAGTGATAGTGAATTAGCCAGTATATGGCTTCCCCAGATGCGTAATGGAAAAACAAATGCTTGCTTTTTTGAAGAGGGTGTGTTTTGCATCTACATGTGAAAGCAATGACGTGAACTGTCCTTAAAGCCCTTGATAAACATATGAAAGAGTCTTTAGCATCAGTAAAGAGAATGCTAAACAATACTGTTATTCTTCACCCCCTCTCCAGAAACCGGCTGATCTTTAACTTTAGACATTATACTTACTATAAACTTTGCAACTGTATGTGAGCTAACTTTAGGATGGATTGTATACTTTAGGGTTAGTAGAATAAGTTGACGTAGTTGCAAAGTTACTTAGTTAGCAGATATTAAGCAGTCTACTAATACTCTAATGGGAGTTAGTTGACACGTAGTTGCAAAATTCTGAATGTTTGAAGTGGAACATCGGAGTAGTGTTAACTTAGATTTTGTGCCTGTAACCTCGCCTAGGAAAATTGTTGAGTGTAAAGGTAGATTAGCTAGTGTTAGCTCAATATTATGTCCAAGCCTGACATGTCTAGTGTAGTGGTATAAAATGGAGTTTATTAATGAATTCACTTTTTACATTTTGCTTTCAAAATGCTCACACTTATCAACAAATCAAATCTATTAAATTAAATATATTTCTAGTTCCCATGACAGAAATTCTCCAGTAAATACATGGTAGTGATCATGTAGAAACCTCATGGTTCATTTGCACTCAGTGATTTGCTGAGTATAAAAGACATTAACATTGTAATATTCTAATATGGAATAACCATAATTAAGTTGAAAATAGTGCTGGACAGTGTGACCAAAAATCTCTTGTCACAGTATGTTTTTATTTAAGATTCTGGTGATTTCACAGTACTGGACTGGACCTTTAAATAGTTTATAGTGGCTTTTGTGTACTGGTATGAGTACATAGAATATAAAACGGGATTTTCAAATACAAATTTACTTTAAAAAATGTTGGTAATCAATTTTTTTTATTTTTAAATGAACAATTTGCTTAATCTTTTAAAATGTAATCAGATGACATTTTAATAATCCCTTTTTCCCCCGGCAAGTGTACAGTTTAAATTAAAACATTTGAAAACTTGTATGATATTCCCTATTAATTTAAGTACATTCTACTGTGCAATAGTAATGTTTTTTTTTCATAATTTCACCAAGTTAGACCAAATGTTTATTTTTGAGTGTTCTAATGAAGAACTTTCATAACCACAGATTTTGACCATATGTTGTTTTCAAAATGCTCACACTTTGTTATAAGCAAATCAAACCTATTTGATTAAATATATTTCAAATTCTCCAGTATAGTGGTATACATTGTAGGGATCATGAATAATTCTCAACAAGGTTCATTTGCACTCTGTGATTAGCTGAGGATAAAGGACATTAACATTATTCTAATATATTATGAAATAATCACAATAGAAATTATTAAATAGTTTGATTATTTGAACATTTATTCCAGTCCTGCTGTGTGAATCATAAAAAGTGTCTCACAATGTGTGTAGAGATACAACATTAAAAAACGATTTTTGTACAAAAAACTTTATTTCAAGAAATTAAAGTGAAATACTATATAAAACAAGTGTTTCAATCAAAAAATTAATCTGAATAAAACAACTGTTTACAATTAATCTATCAATACGTTTTCTTAAAAAAGTGTCAACATCTACTTTTTATACACAAGTGATGAGGATTGAAAGTTCTTCTCATCTCAGTCTGACGATTGATGACTGAACTGAATAATTCTAGTTTCTCAAGGGAATTCCTCAATCTAACAAGCATAATAAAACTGCTTAGCATTGTAAAATGCCACAGGTTTCTGATACACCTCTAAAAAGAAAAAAAATTATCCTTTAAAAAATTATCCAGAAATAACATTTTGAACTTATTGGGGACGTTTGTTTTTCAGGTTTTCATAACCACAAAGAGTCCAATGGTGAAAATGGTCAGTCACTCTTCTCTTCGCTCTGGTAGTGTCTGTACTCCGGTTTGAGCTCCCAGGTGTTCTTGTGCGTGCCTTTGACATTGTATATGCCAATGTCCCGAAGAATCTCCTTCAAGTAAGTCTGTCGAGAATGGAAAAAGAGAGGTTTTTTTTCTAGGTAGCCTTGTAGCATACACTATACCATTCAAAAGCTTGGGGTCAGTAAGAATAAAGTAGAGCAAAGTAATGGGTCCCACTTTATATTAAGTGGCTTTAAGTACTACGTACTTGCATTGAAATTAATAATTGACTTATTGAAATTAATTAATAAAGACTTATTGTGTACATACATGTTTTTACATAGTACTTATATTTTAAAAATTCCATCATGTAATTACAGCTGTAATTAACGTAATTACACAGTTGACCCTTGCCTTACACCTTAACCCAGCCTTATACCTACCCATACCACCACACCTGTCCCTAACCTTACCCGTATCACATCTCAATAGCAGCAAAAGAGTCTTACAATACAACATGAACACAATAAGTTCACTGTACTTATTTTTCAATGTAAGTATATAGTACTTAAAGCCACTTAATATAAAGTGGGACCAACTAATGTTTTGAAAGAAATGACTACTTTTAATCAGCAAGGATGCTTTAAATTGGTGTTGAACATTCGTGTGTATATATAGTGTAACTCACCACAGGCTGTTTTGTGATGTCCACCAGATCCTTAATGTTATAATACTGATGCTTTTCAAAGGCGGAGAACAGCATGTCCAGCACCTGATGTTTATCTGCACGTGCCCGTTTCCCTTCTTCTTTCTTCCTCTTTTCATAATTCAGCTAAGAAAAACAGGAACAAAGAGAGAGTGCATCAACAATCAATTGTATAATAATACTTACGACATCTGTTTGAGGACATAAACGCTTGACTTACATTATAGGCGTGATTAGCCACAGGTTTGTAGTTGGTGGTAACGGCTTTGTCGAGCTGTTGAGAGAACCGGAGCGGTTTAGATAACTCCTCCATCTGAAGTCTGCAACAAAACACAACATCCTTTATGAGATCTAGCTATGAAAATATTTAAGTTTAAGTATCAAACAGCACATACATATATATATATATATATATATATATAAAGATTGTGTGTGAATCTGTATAGACCTAAAAAAAAAAATCATTTTAAAATTGTTATATTTTTTTTCCTGAACATCTTCCTGTAAATGTGTCTTTTTTTTAAATACATTGTAATGTTTAATCAAACCTACATTCATGTAATATAACTTATTAAATTCATCTCATGTATCCTTAATGGAAAAGATAATCCCAGAATACATTGCAAAACATTTGGTGAATTTTTTTTAATTTTTTTTCATTAATTATAGGACAGCTAAAACAGTCAGTGAAATAAATTGAATTTACACAATATTTGGTGTGCATGTTGTTCTTCGAATATAGCAAGTAGCCTGTGTTGGGAAATTCATAAATGATTTATTCCAATAGGTTTTATTACAACATTTGGAAACTTTATTTTACAGAGTCCTTGTTACACATATACTTACTGTAAATTATGCATAACCACACGCAACTAAACCAAATCCTATTCCTAACCATAACCCTATATTAAATACATGTTAGGTCTGTGATAATGCGTATACTGCAATATTGCAACTCTTTTTGGTATAAGAGTTTGTCTGTTATGCTGAAAAACAAAGTTGTTTAATCAATTAAAAATCTGTTCAAAGATTGTAGGTCAGCCTCTTGAGGAACTATGATCCAACTTATAACAATTTGCTAAGGCTGGCTAATAATATGGTGTGTAACCCTATTCATATTCTGCATAATGAGTTTGAATTGCTACCAACAAAGCGGAGCTACAGAGTTCCGAGATTCAACAAAGTGAGGCTGAAACACTCTTTTGTGCATCAGGCTATCTTAGCGTTGAACAAAACAATCAGAAATCAAGAGTATTGTGAAAGTGCTGTAGTTGTAGAAGTGTAGTATTGAATGTATAATGCGGGAGGTTTAAGTGTATGTCGATGTTTAATGTATGTTGGTTGTTGTAAACATAGACACTGTTATGCAAGAAAGTTTTCAGACTTGTCTGAAGGTGTCCTTGTTGCCATGTAATTATACATTTAAAGGGATAGTTCACCCAAAAATGAAAATTCTGTCATCATTTACTCACCCTCAAGTTGTTCCAAACCCGTATGAATTTATTCCTTCTGCTAAAGATAAAAAATGATATTTTAAAGAATATGGGTAACCAAACAGTTGATGGACCCAAATGACTTCCATACTATAAAAGATCCATGGAAGTCATTTGGGTCCATCAACTGTTTGGTTAGCAGAAGGAATAAATTCATACAGGTTTGGAACAACTTGAGGGTGAGTAAATGATGACAGAATTTTCATTTTTGGGTGAACTATCCCTTTAAATGTATAATTACACGGCAACAAGGACACCTTCAAATAAAGTGTAACCAAACATTTATGTAAAATAACGATTATGTATTTAAAATAAATGTTGCGTGCAGATTGTTGGTATACACACAGTACACCAAATATTGGTCTGGATTGACTCAATTCTTTAAAATCCATTCACTGAAATCCATTGCAAGTTGAGGCTATAAGTGGTATGCAGATTGTCTGCCATAAAGAGCTTTTGGCTCATACTTGTGAGTTTCTATGATGATTATAATTTACTATAAACTATAAAGTTTCAATAATAAAAGTGAGAATAGAGATGTCCACACAGCAACTATAATGACACAGAGGAACGATATCGTTGGAATCTGAATGATTTGCTAAAGTAACAATACAAACATTGACCGTGTTTAAACATTTAAAGTAAACAATATAACGACAGCACATGCTTTTATGAACAAAATGTTATTGTGCATTTGTTATGGTTATAGTTATCATTCTTGGAGTGAACTGGCCTAAATGGCAGCTCAACAGGTTTTGTAACAGAGCTAGTGTGTGCATATATGAACATACTTCTTCAGCCTCATGTAGTTTTCACTGACGGCTGGTCTGCATTCAGCTCTCTGCACCACCAATCCTTCCAGTGCAATTTTATCTTTGAGAGAGAAGAGACATTAATACTCAGTGACAGTTGTATCAAAGCAATCTCTGCTGCAACACACCGCCTATTACTGCTCAGTCATTACATCAGCAGAGAGACGCAACAGCGCGTTCTGTACAGTCTCTCATCCAGGCAGTGAACATTTCTATACAACAATGCAATACTTTAAATTAGGCCATACAAAGGAATATTTATAATTGCTGTTTTGTTGGATGACTGTCAAGTCAAAGGCCATCAGACCATTATAAACAGAACAAGGCCTGACTAGGTCCTTCTTGGACCTCCACTCAAGCAGGGGGCGACGGTGAGCACTCACCTGGGCCTGTACCTGTACCTGAGCCGCTGGCGTCGGCATCTGACTGCCCTACAAGAGGGATGGCAACATGAGAACGAGGGGGGGGTACATGCCAAAGTAACCACGGCAGGCCAAGCCTCACTCCAGCAGTCAGCGAAAGCAAACGAACAAATAGACACAAACCAACAAGCCACACAGAACCTCTGATCAATCAGAAACCAATGAGGAAATTGATCCAAATTAATCCAAAAATCACACAGCACAGGTCCCTACCCTGTCTTCAGGGCTGTGTAGATTTATATCTATGACAATATTAGAATAGTCCTAAACAGTACATTTTAGGGGTGTGACGATAGACGTTAATTGGGTTCACTAGAGTGAGATGAAATCTTAACATTATTTTTAAGAAATCTTCAGTGATACATTATATGACTGGAAAAATAGTTTTCTATTCGATTGAAAGTCATAAAATGTACAAATATGCAGGTGCATTTTTAAACGTTTTAACTAATCTAGGGCTGTCACTAATTATTATTTTGGCAATCGAGTAATCAATCAATTAATTTGGCGAAATTTTTTCTTGGTGGTAATATAAATAGACCTAAGTGAACAATAGTCTTGACTCTTTAAAATTAAATACATAATAACAATGAGGCAATACTTGGTTCAAATAAGGTATCAAAAGCAAGTATTCACGATAGAAATGCAGTAATTTCTTCAGCAAAAACATGTTAACATCAAAACATGTAAACTGAGCAAGGGTTTAAATTTTTATTTTGAAAAATCATGATGAACAACAATTCATATATTTAGAAACATACTTATGTATTTTCCTGTGTTAGTGTAGGTTTAAGAATGATTTACATTACAAATCTGGTGAAATGGTGCACACTGCATTCCCAGATGAACATTATAAGCAACCCAAACTCAACATATGCAGGGATGGAGTTTGTAACCAAACTGCTCAGACAAGCTGTAAATAATAAGTGAAACACTTTGCATGAAGCACAAAGTGCACCAGACTTTATGCATTCCCAAATGCACGTTATTAACCCAAACAAACAGCACGTACGCAGAGACTGAGTTCGAGTGGAGCAGCATTTACTGTGAATGGAGCCGTTCTAAAACACATGTAAATATTAAAGCGCCGCGCTTCACTCAGAAACACGCAGGCCGCAGCGCATTTATTTATTTAATTGTCATATGCAGTAAAAGGCAGAACAATAATGTAAGCACTGTAAAAGGTTTTGCCAAACTCAACAGCTTTTCACCTCGACAAGAAATATATTGTCACGTTTTAATATCGTGGTACGAGATCTCGTTTCTCGTCACACCCCTAGTAGATTTACAGTTGAACAAGCAACTAAAAAATTAAACTGATCTCATTCATCCCTGAAAATCATTTTTTTTAAAGGAATAGTCCCAGGTAGAGAAGTGAAGTGACCAGGCAATTTGGCGCTCAAGCACATTATAACAACTAAAGAAATCATCCGATTCAACACTTGCAATATAGAAAAAAGTTAATTAGGATGGCAACTAGTCGCTCATGCACACACAACACCCAAGCTATACACAAAACAAATCAACATTAATCAAAGAATAAAGGCAATGAGTAGATTTGGCTTCCAAAACCAGCGATATTTAAAGGCCCATTCTAACATCTTCTACAATCAAAACACACACACACATACATGATTGATAGGCAAAGATCAGCAACTGCAATAGCTTAAGAGACCAGATGAAAGCTATTACAACCTAATTTCTGATTCATCTCACAGAGCAGACAGAGTAGAGAAAGTAATTGAAAAGAACTGGAGGAAGAGAGAGTATGAGGCAACTGAAGTATGGTTATTCCAGAGATTGCACAACATGACTTACCGAATAAACTGTTTGAAAGCAAAAGTTTGGTTAAATACTATAATACTTTCATTAATAAGAAATTAAGAACCATTATAGAATTCTTAACATGTCTTTGTACACAAATACTAAAAAAATGATCAATACATGCAACTATATAATTGAAAGTATCATAGAACTTTTTAGGTGCAGTGGTTCTGATTTTACATTGGACATAAAATTGTGCCCCAAAGTACAAAAACAAATTTGATCATAAAAAAAAAAAATCAAACATAAAAATGTAAATATACTAAATAAAAATAATGATCAAATAAGTAGGCTAGTCATTTTTATTGAAATAATGAAAGTTATTATTACTATTACTGAAAATGGTAATCTGATTAAGCCGTTTTACTTTATATTTATTGTGCTTAAATAATTTTTACAATATAACACTAATGTAATACATGAACATTCTCATCAATTAATGACAAATGGTGTACTTTAACTGCACATTTAAATGCATTTGTTTCAGTTTTTTCTGATTTCACAGACAGGGCTTATATTAAACCAGGATTAGGCTTTAGTTCAATTATGGCATTTAAGTAGCTTTTACTAACGTCCCTTAGAAGAAAAAAAAACATTACTGGTGTGCATCTTGAGACAAAACAATGACAGTGACATATTTTAGGAAATATCAGTGAAAGTTGCTTTCAGTTAAAACAGCTCAAACATGCATTTTAGTCTGAAACTAAGCTTAAACCTTGTCTGTGAAACAGGGGGAAAAGCATTTTTTTATTTGAGATTCAGCACAGTAATTCACAGCACTGTAAGATCCTGGTTCTCACCTGAAGAGTTTTCAGTAAAAACAGCCAGAGTCTGTCCACCGACAGTCTGAAGAGTGAATGGATGCTCTCTAGGGGCTCGTACCATAGAAGGCTTCTCCTCAATGGTGTCTATGGTGGTCAGCTCCTCATTGAGTGTGAATGACACCTGTCAATCAATCAATCAATCAATGAAAAACACTGATTCCACCTAAACACACAAGCCCAAAATATAAAAGAATCATGCCTGGTTTCACAGACAGGGCTAAGCCAGGATTAGGCCTTTGTTCAATGAGGGCATTCAAATAGCTTTTATACAATTTATAGACATTAGACCTACGGGTCTTGAAACAAAACAATGGCACTGACATATTTTAAGATATATCCGTGCAAGTTACTTTCAGTAAAAAAAAAAAGCTCAAACATGCATTTTATTCTGAAACTATAGGCTTAATCCTTGTCTGTGAAACCTGGGGCTAATGTTTAAAGACATGCTAGTTACCTCCGCTTTGCCTTGATTCCTGTACGAACAAGAACAATTATGTGAATACAAATGTTAAATGTTTAATATAAACGTTTGTAATAACGTTACTCGTTAGCATTCATTTTTGTTAACGTTACATACTTGCAAATTCGGAGCTTTCCAACTTCACCTCTCCCTGTTGCTTTGGCCCATTGATGTGACAAATACTTTGGGACCTTTAAGAAGTTTAAACACCAACAATGGCGTTAAAACAATGTAATCATCGAACTCCAACGCATAAATCACATTGCATCGTGGTATCTCTAAGTTAGATACTAAAACCATGCTGCTAATAAAACCTGAAACATTAACATAGCTGTTACTTAGCAGTTCATCATCGGCTGTTTTAAAAAAAAAACACTTACTTTGACCAGCCATACACCAGTGTTTTGTTTTGCGCCGGTCAGATCCACCTCTCCTTTGTCTGACATGATTGTTAATAGTTTAAAACCGTATTCTAATTATTTCATGTGGATTTAATATACCTCTTCCACGCTATACGCACTTTAGCTAGTACATCACCAACAACAGATTTGGTTGTACGGTGGCCAGATAGGACAAAAAAATAAGCCCTACACAGATTACAGTTAGTTAGGCTGCCACCTACAGGCTGCCACATAGTTGCATTTTCTATTTGTTAGAATAACCAGTTCATAGCTGTCAGGCCTCCCGTTTTTTCCTGGTTTCTCACGTATTTTAGCTCTTTTCCCTCTGTCTTCCCGCTTTAGTATTTTCCCGTAAAATATCCCGTATTTTTACGCTCTGATTGTGTTACGAACACGCAACTATCTGTGTCTGTGAAGTGGCTTGCACTTGGGTTGCTAGACCTCCAGTAAGTATGCAGACAGTAGCTTAGGCTACTATCGAAGAAGAAGAGGACAGTTGCAGCGGCGGGCGTGAGGAAGAGGGAAAAACTAGCGGGAAGTCTGAACTTCAAGGAGAGTAGAGTAGATGAGTGTGATGTGCGATGATGGATCAGGAGGACGCCGACGGCCAAAATCACAGAATTAACCACCAACTAAAACCCAGGACATTATGCCGATATTTGAGTAAATGGGAGACCCTTCCACTACCTGACAAGCAGCCACGTTGGTCCAAATTATGCCTACTGCAAAATTTGTTGTTGTAATTTCAGTGTTGGTCATGGAGGGGAAAACGACTTTCGCAGCACGACAAATCACTGAAACACAAGCGCGCGAGTGAAGCAATGTTTACTTTGTTCATAAATAAAGCACTTTAAACATATCCATTGGTCTGTCATTCTTTAACATATATTGTGTAGTTATAAACTCTTTAGACTGTTAATGATTAGTGCTTTTTTTAAAACTTTGTGGGTAAGAATAGTGTAAAAAATCCCTTATTTTCAATGTGCAATGTTGACAGCTATATGAAGTCATAATATTTTAGTGATCTCGTAAACGCTGAACAGTTTGACCTGTTTACTTAAGTCCGCACGGAAATGAATGTACAAATAACACGCTTTTGATTATAGGCTACTGTTCGAATGCCATTACAATTTTTTAAAGTTTTGTAATATAAAGACTGTAATTAGAAATAACGTATGTTATTAAATAATAAATGTTATCTGTGTGAATTAAAATCTATGTTTAATAAACTTTCAATGATTAAACAAAATGTCTCACAGGAGAATTTGTCTAGGCAAACTAATTTATTACATTCCATAAGTATTTTTGTGGGAACTGTCTTTTTCAGTACCTGTATTTCTTTGTATGTTCCTTCTTTCTTTTTGTTATTTACCCTAAGTTTTACATTTTTGTATGACTGGTGACTTTGTGGCACGTTTTGTCATTCTGCTCTATTGTCAGCAGAGGTCACTGTTAAGTGCATTTCAGGGTTATTTCTTTTTCTCCCATTTCACCATATTCTTTCTCAAATGTTGAGCAATTGTGGCACACAAGACACCTCACCTCGTATGTCTTAACGGTGAATTTATTGCAAACGCAGCATAGTTCATCCAAAGCCACTAAATTAACTTATGTAGGCTATATGGACTGTGAAATGCATTGGCCAAAATAAAACTTAGGGTGGATGTTACCTGTTAATGACAATTTAATGAATCAGCAAACTAAAGCTACATGTTCAAATGGTCTATTAAACATAGAGTAGCTGTATTTGGATTTCAGACTAGTTAATATACACAGTAATACAATTAGCCTATTCAATGCGTAAAATCGAGAAAATATGTCAAGATCTTTATACAATTTAGTTTATTTCATCATTAACTGATAACTGTCTGATATTTTATTATAACGCTCGTGTTGCCTTGGGGGGAATTAAGCAAGCTTAAAGCTTTACTCCAAACTGGAATTAAGTAGTGAACACAAGATGTTTGGAGTTGTTTACTCGATGTTTTAACGATCATGGTCAGTTAACTCATCAGGCGCCTCAATCATTACTAAGCTCTTATATTGTTTTAGAATAACTGCAGGGATTAGTGCCATTTTTTTATTTTTTATTATTATCTTTTTGTCTTTGATAAATATAAGCGACCAGACTAGAAACCCCACTTGTTTCATATTTCACGTAATTATCAAGCAATCAACTATGATAGCTAAATACGTATTTTTATAATTCATTTAGACTTTTCCTCTCTGTGTGGCGTAATTTCACAGCATAATCTGCAAGCGTCCAGAAACTTCCTCTCAGTTGCCTAAGTGACAGCTGACGTGACGCAGGCGCTTTCTGTGTTTTGATTGGTCTGATTCACTGGACTTTTCCAGAAATGTATAGAGTTTGAACGGGTGTGTGTTCTGGTGTATTTAAAGAGCGGATCGCGGATGGATGGCAGATAACGAAACTCATCAGAAGAAGAGCGATCTGTGATGCAAGCGATAAAAACCCCAGTCTGTATTGACTTTTTCCGCGACGAGGTGTAAATTCATTTTATTGAAGAATCACTCTACGGTAAGTCTACATTTATTTTACTTTAGGGTTTAGGTTATGCATTGTAGTACTACTCATGCATCTACTTAATATGTTTCAATTTTAGCTTTGTATATTACTATTTTATTACATGCAGAGAGTCTATATTCTCCTGAATAAACAAGCAGGGGGCCAGTTGCTTAAACTTAGCCACCTTTAAGACTGACTGAACTAGTCTGACCAACTAGCAGTTTACCAAGATTTAAATGAATTTAAGTCTATTTTGAATTCAAATTAGACTGATCTACCATTTTATGTAACTTAATGTAACCTGAAAAATAAATTTACATGACTATTTTGTAAGATAAGTCTAAGCAGTTTATGCAACTGGCCACTGTATTCACTGTTACACTTTCTTTTGCATTACGAAAAACTTTTTGTTACTGTTATACTGTATGAGCACAATACCTATTTTCTTTGCACAACAATTTGGCACATATTGACATTTAGAAAAATTCTTATTGTTCTTTTTGTGTGTTTTTCTAGTTTCTTACTAGTAAGCAAACATGTCATCAGCAAAAGGAATAGCCATTGGAATTGACCTGGGCACCACCTACTCCTGTGTGGGGGTGTTTCAGCATGGAAAAGTGGAGATCATCGCCAATGACCAGGGGAACAGAACAACACCCAGCTATGTTGCCTTCACTGACACAGAGAGGCTCATTGGAGATGCAGCTAAAAACCAGGTGGCCATGAACCCCAACAACACTGTGTTTGATGCCAAGAGGCTGATTGGCAGGAAGTTTGATGACCCAGTAGTGCAGTCTGACATGAAGCACTGGTCCTTCCAAGTTGTCAGTGATAGCGGAAAGCCAAAGGTTCAAGTCGAATACAAAGGAGAAAACAAGACATTTAATCCTGAAGAAATTTCCTCTATGGTCCTGGTGAAGATGAAGGAGATTGCTGAAGCTTATCTGGGGCAGAAGGTGACAAATGCCGTTATCACAGTTCCTGCCTATTTCAATGACTCGCAGAGGCAAGCCACTAAAGACGGTGGAGTGATCGCTGGGCTCAATGTCCTCAGAATCATCAACGAGCCCACGGCTGCAGCCATCGCCTACGGCCTTGACAAAGGCAAAGGAGCAGAACGCAACGTCCTGATCTTTGACCTGGGTGGAGGCACCTTTGACGTGTCCATCCTGACCATTGAAGATGGCATCTTTGAGGTGAAGGCCACAGCCGGAGACACTCATCTGGGTGGCGAGGACTTTGACAACCGCATGGTGAATCACTTTGTAGAAGAATTCAAGAGGAAGCACAAGAAGGACATCAGTCAGAACAAGAGAGCACTGAGAAGGCTGCGAACAGCGTGCGAGCGAGCCAAGAGAACCCTCTCCTCCAGCTCTCAGGCCAGCATTGAGATCGACTCACTGTACGAGGGCATCGACTTCTACACGTCCATCACCAGAGCGCGCTTTGAAGAGATGTGCTCAGACCTCTTCAGGGGAACACTTGAGCCTGTGGAGAAAGCCCTGAGAGACGCCAAGATGGACAAGTCTCAGATCCATGACGTCGTTCTGGTTGGTGGATCAACAAGAATCCCAAAGATCCAGAAGCTTCTGCAGGATTTTTTCAACGGCAGGGACTTGAACAAGAGCATCAACCCAGATGAGGCAGTGGCTTATGGTGCAGCGGTGCAAGCCGCCATCCTCATGGGTGACACATCTGGAAATGTCCA
Organism: Meda fulgida; assembly: GCA_030578275.1. Taxonomy (NCBI): domain Eukaryota; kingdom Metazoa; phylum Chordata; class Actinopteri; order Cypriniformes; family Leuciscidae; genus Meda; species Meda fulgida. The sequence goes on along the minus strand of CM060616.1, from coordinate 28,211,409 downwards.
GGACCTGCTGCTGCTGGATGTTGCGCCGCTATCTTTGGGCATCGAGACTGCAGGTGGAGTCATGACATCCCTCATCAAACGCAACACCACCATCCCCACCAAACAGACCCAGACCTTCACCACCTACTCAGACAACCAGCCCGGTGTCCTGATCCAGGTGTATGAGGGAGAGAGGGCCATGACAAAAGACAACAACCTGCTGGGTAAATTTGAGCTCACAGGAATTCCACCTGCGCCACGTGGAGTCCCGCAGATTGAAGTGACCTTTGACATTGACGCCAACGGAATCCTAAATGTATCAGCGGTGGACAAAAGCACTGGAAAAGAGAACAAGATCACCATCACTAATGACAAGGGCAGACTGAGCAAAGAGGAGATTGAGAGAATGGTGCAGGAGGCAGACAATTACAAAGCTGAAGATGATCTGCAAAGAGAGAAGATTGCTGCCAAAAACTCCCTGGAGTCTTACGCCTTCAACATGAAGAGCAGTGTGGAAGATGAGAACCTGAAAGGCAAGATCAGTGAGGATGACAAGAAGAAAGTCATTGAGAAATGCAACGCCACCATCAGCTGGCTAGAGAACAACCAGCTGGCTGATAAGGAGGAGTATGAACATCAGCTGAAGGAGTTGGAGAAAGTCTGCAACCCAATCATCACTAAGCTTTATCAGGGAGGGATGCCAGCTGGAGGCTGTGGAACTCAGGCACGTGGCGGATCAGGGGCCGCTTCCCAGGGACCAACTATTGAAGAGGTGGATTAAAGTTATGGATTAATATGTCATGTGTCAGTTAGAACTCACTTAAACTTTGAGCAAGGATTTTTAAAATGACATTGCTGCTCTAATAGTCCTGTTTTGTTAATTATTAACCACTGTTTTTTATATATTCAATTTGTATATACTGTTGCAATGTAAATAATACAAGCATGATTATCTTTGATGGACAATGAACATAGTTCAAGTTTTTTTTTTATTAAATATGAAATGTTTTCTCATTCAGAAGTGTGTAAAGTTCTCTCTTTTTTTACACTCTTCTCAAACACACTTGCAACCATATGAAATGATAAAATAAATCATGCACGTTAATACAACTTCAGCTGAGTTATTTTGTTCTCTTGCCATTACTCCGTTTGACTGTTCATTCTACTTTAAGGTGCAGTTGTTCCTAAACAGATTTCAAACAAGTTTACTGAACTTGGTGTTTTGTGTTCCAAGAGTTTTGATGTGTTGTGAAGATATAATGAAGAAATGAAAAAAGAAATGCCATATTGTGTTTAAAACCTTTTTTGAGGTGTTAGATGAAGGTAAAAAAAAGTGTCAATCTCACGCTAAACTACAGAATACAAGACAAATCATGTTAATAAAAATATTACTCTAAAGTCAGAGTAGTGAAATTTTCCCATCTTAAGAGGGACCAGTGAGTATTTTCACAGACAAGTATCATGCAATAGTGGCCTCAAACTCACATTCATGGCTTACTGGCTCCAGTCACAGCAGAAACACACATGCCTAATGCCAGCATAATTACCCTAGTCAGTGCTCATTATAACTCATCAGCTGCTGTTACAATGACGGTCGAATGTGTTACTTATGACTAAAACTTAATAGCTTCAGTAGCATTGAAAGAATATTTTGGGTTCAATACAAGTTAAGTTCAATTGAAAGCATAATGTTGATTGCCACAATAATGTCCACTTTCCCCTCCTTTTCTTAAAAAACAACAACTCTGGGTTAGTGAGTCACAAGGAAAGTGAATGAGGCCAATCCATAAATGTTCAAATATGTTTCAAGTATCACCACAAGACATTATAGTAGGATTTTAGTGTGGAAACTTGCTTACTAACCTTTTCTGTGTAAAGTTATAATTCATTTTTACAACAAAGTTGTAAATGAAAAGCCTGAAAACGGTATAAATTATTATTTAAACATATATTTACAGCTCAATTAATATACGAGTGTTAACAGATGAACTAATGTAAGTTATTTTCTAAAATTATAAGCTTCACATTTCTGCTTTTAAATCCTTCACAAAAATCCTTAATTTGCTTCCATTGTAAGTGCAGTGGAGTTTAAATAAATGAAATATGTTATTGTAATAATAAACATTATGCCACAAATGTTGTAAATTGAACTTAACTTGTTTTAAATATTTCTTTAACTGCTACACTTTTAAAAATCAAAGTTCTTTATTGGAATCTATGGTTCCATGAAGACCCTTTAAAATCAATAAAAAATTTCCATTACCCAAAAGGTTCTATAGTTGAAAAGTCTCATCACACACACACAAAGAGGTTCTTTCAAGAACTGTTCACTGAAAGGTTATTTGAATCCTAAATGGTTCTTTGGCATCATTGTGAAACTGTGACTGGTTCTTTGGCATCACTTTTTTAAAGAGTGCATTTATGCATCATGAAACATAATCATTTTTTTTCTTAAAGTATAAACAGTCCCAAAAAAAGTGTTTTCTAAAAATATTTGTCGATTTATAAGTCATATACGTATAAATGACCGTATACATGTTTGCAATCATGTGGCCATGGTGAACAGTGTCACCTGTGGTACTTGTCATATTTTAATCTTGAGAATGTGTTGAACATCAAAATAACTTGCATCTGACACTGAATCGTTGAAATAGGATATTATGAGCAGTAAAGTAAGGGTCACCTCATGTACTTTTGTGCATCTTTGCAATGTCTGCTGCAATTTGACATTCAATATCATTTTAGTAACTCCAGATGGTATTGCACAGATGAATTGTATAATTTCATTAAACATCGTATGTGTTTGTGTGAGGGATTGTTCCATGAAGAAGCCACTTAATTTGTATTGGAAGGGTTAAAAGCCTTCCAGCAAACACGACAGGGATGTTTATCTGTTTTACAGTCAGGACATACTGACCTCTGCTGCTTATGTCAGTAACTACAGCATAAATGTGTAGAAAGATTTTAGCCCTAAGTCATTAGTGAATCTGCACCTTCAACTCTTATAATCTTATGGTTATAATCTTGCCTTTTGTGTTGTCAGTCTTTATGGCCTGTAGTCATTTTTGATTGATATTTATTTGATATATGCAATGTGACAAGTCCATGATAAATGGATACTGCCTGACTCTTGTTTGAGAATGCCATCTACTGGTTTGTTTATTTATTTGAAGATATATAAGCTCACTGTTTAGATTTAGTTTTAGAGTAAAAAAAAACTACAACACTTTTTGAAATAAATACATTAAACATTTTATTTACATAGTTTTACCACATTTATCAACATGTAACTGTAAGAAAACATTAATGAAAAATAATGTAAAATCACCTCTTAGAAATTTAAAGCTTACTTTTTAAGTCAAAACATTTTGACTAAATGTCAAGCTGCAGAGCACTTTATTATGCAGCAAAATGTTTTCAAGAGCAGATGCAGTAAACTAATTCCGTGCAGTGATATGACGGTTTACATATAATTTTTGGACTGAAGAGAGGTGTGAGTATTAGGGGTGTAAAAAAAGGAATCATAATGTAATGAGGCCAGAAAACAAAATGGATTTATATCAGTCCCGGAACCATTCAGTTCATGAGGTGTTTTAATCCACCTCTTCAATAGTTGGTCCCTGGGAAGCGGCCCCTGATCCGCCACGTGCCTGAGTTCCACAGCCTCTAGCTGGCATCCCTCCCTGATAAAGCTTAGTGATGATTGGGTTGCAGACTTTCTCCAACTCCTTCAGCTGATGTTCATACTCCTCCTTGTCAGCCAGCTGGTTGTTCTCTAGCCAGCTGATGGTGGCGTTGCATTTCTCAATGACTTTCTTCTTGTCATCCTCACTGATCTTGCCTTTCAGGTTCTCATCTTCCACACTGCTCTTCATGTTGAAGGCGTAAGACTCCAGGGAGTTTTTGGCAGCAATCTTCTCTCTTTGCAGATCATCTTCAGCTTTGTAATTGTCTGCCTCCTGCACCATTCTCTCAATCTCCTCTTTGCTCAGTCTGCCCTTGTCATTAGTGATGGTGATCTTGTTCTCTTTTCCAGTGCTTTTGTCCACCGCTGATACATTTAGGATTCCGTTGGCGTCAATGTCAAAGGTCACTTCAATCTGCGGGACTCCACGTGGCGCAGGTGGAATTCCTGTGAGCTCAAATTTACCCAGCAGGTTGTTGTCTTTTGTCATGGCCCTCTCTCCCTCATACACCTGGATCAGGACACCGGGCTGGTTGTCTGAGTAGGTGGTGAAGGTCTGGGTCTGTTTGGTGGGGATGGTGGTGTTGCGTTTGATGAGGGATGTCATGACTCCACCTGCAGTCTCGATGCCCAAAGATAGCGGCGCAACATCCAGCAGCAGCAGGTCCTGGACATTTCCAGATTTGTCACCCATGAGGATGGCGGCTTGCACCGCTGCACCATAAGCCACTGCCTCATCTGGGTTGATGCTCTTGTTCAAGTCCCTGCCGTTGAAGAAATCCTGCAGAAGCTTCTGGATCTTTGGGATTCTTGTTGATCCACCAACCAGAACGACGTCATGGATCTGAGACTTGTCCATCTTGGCGTCTCTCAGGGCTTTCTCCACAGGCTCAAGTGTTCCCCTGAAGAGGTCTGAGCACATCTCTTCAAAGCGCGCTCTGGTGATGGACGTGTAGAAGTCGATGCCCTCGTACAGTGAGTCGATCTCAATGCTGGCCTGAGAGCTGGAGGAGAGGGTTCTCTTGGCTCGCTCGCACGCTGTTCGCAGCCTTCTCAGTGCTCTCTTGTTCTGACTGATGTCCTTCTTGTGCTTCCTCTTGAATTCTTCTACAAAGTGATTCACCATGCGGTTGTCAAAGTCCTCGCCACCCAGATGAGTGTCTCCGGCTGTGGCCTTCACCTCAAAGATGCCATCTTCAATGGTCAGGATGGACACGTCAAAGGTGCCTCCACCCAGGTCAAAGATCAGGACGTTGCGTTCTGCTCCTTTGCCTTTGTCAAGGCCGTAGGCGATGGCTGCAGCCGTGGGCTCGTTGATGATTCTGAGGACATTGAGCCCAGCGATCACTCCAGCATCTTTAGTGGCTTGCCTCTGCGAGTCATTGAAATAGGCAGGAACTGTGATAACGGCATTTGTCACCTTCTGCCCCAGATAAGCTTCAGCAATCTCCTTCATCTTCACCAGGACCATAGAGGAAATTTCTTCAGGATTAAATGTCTTGTTTTCTCCTTTGTATTCGACTTGAACCTTTGGCTTTCCGCTATCACTGACGACTTGGAAGGACCAGTGCTTCATGTCAGACTGCACTACTGGGTCATCAAACTTCCTGCCAATCAACCTCTTGGCATCAAACACAGTGTTGTTGGGGTTCATGGCCACCTGGTTTTTAGCTGCATCTCCAATGAGCCTCTCTGTGTCAGTGAAGGCAACATAGCTGGGTGTTGTTCTGTTCCCCTGGTCATTGGCGATGATCTCCACTTTTCCATGCTGAAACACCCCCACACAGGAGTAGGTGGTGCCCAGGTCAATTCCAATGGCTACTCCTTTTGCTGATGACATGTTTGGTTTCTTTTAATGTCTACCAGTCTTCAACAAGCAAAAGAAATAGGAAAATTAACATGTAATTCCACTAAATTGTAACCATGAAATTAATATTATGCAGGTAATGTATTATTGCAGTTAAACAATAATTGTCTCTTTATAATTTTTATTTTTGTATGTTCATTGTCCACACTAATGATTTGAAAAATGAGAAGACTGTTATTATTATTACCATTAATGTATAAACGGACTAAATACAATACATAGTCAAATATAATTCTTTGTTAAAAACGTAAATAAATTCTTAAGTAGGCTATTAATTCATAGGTGGCTCTTCATCACATATTTTTGTTGACATTTAATCATAAAACAGATGAGTATAGAATAAAACATTACGTACTGCAAGCATTTCGTGTCTGATATAAAGCTAGCTGTAAATGTACAAGTTTATATCGTAAGTATATAAACTCAATAGAAAAAGAACAGTGGTGTTTGAAATTAATTTTCCACTTACCTTTTATGATTTAGATATTTTGTGGCAGGCTTATTGTGGCTCGTTGTCTAGATAGAAGATGGCACTCTCGCTCTTTCCAATGTGTTGCGAACTATCCCGAAGTTTATAACGAAGCACTGCCACAGTCTTCTTTTATATTCTCTTTCATAACCCTGTTGAAGTTTCTCGAAAGCGCCAGGGAGTTCGACCAATCAAAAACTAGCACAGGCGGAATGGCTCCACCCACTACCCGGAGTCATCGTATAGTCCTGCTCTAGCTATTTATGGAGTTTTCTCTGATATTGTTGGGACCATACCAGTTATAGATTTAAAGGAGATTTTCGACATTGCTTTATCATTTTATTTAGTCAAATGCAGTATGCAACTGACTTATATTTAGTGAACATGTATTTGAGAAGAACTTATTCAAAGGAAATTTCACACCTTACCTTTACAATTTCATAATAACAGACAACAAAAAATTCAGATAAGCCTGTATAGGCCTACAAATGACTTGCATCATTTGTCTTCATAAATGGTTTTAAATCTTCAAAAATTAAACGCAGTACAACAAAAACTACAGTGACACATTTTTACTAAATTAAATTTGTGCATTCAGTAATGAGAATGATTCTTTTTTTGCATGATTAGGTGATTTTGCCATGATAGTTTGGGGTGAAAACTGTTAAATAATGAGACAAAAATGACAATACAAAAAGTTTTAATGGTCTAAGGTAGTCATAATTTCCTTTAAGCAAAATATAAAATCTCTCTTTCTTTTTAATTTTGGGGTGAAATAGGACCTGAACTCGACATATTCTAAACATATATGAAAATACACGCTGGTGAACAATACTTACTATTACCATTATTCAGTGAAATGATAGGGTGTTAGGATAGGATATGACTGAATATGAACACCAATACTAAAGTACTCATTACTTTTTAATAAAAAAAAAAACTTTTGAAAGCCACAAATCAAATATTTTTTACTACATTATTTCTTACAATTAAACATTGGTGTAAAAAAGGCAAATGGAGTAACAGTCAGTCCTCCAAATTTGTACATATAATTATCAACACGGTTCATAATGTTTTGATGATGTTTCGAGGACTGGAAATCAGTACAACGTCCTTGACAACATCAGATAAATGCGTCTGATGTCCCTCATAGGAACATGCGGTCTTTGCTGTGTGAAAAGCGGGTGTTGAGCTCTTGTGACTTCTTGAGCAAAGCTTTTTTCTGAGCCTCATCAAAGCGATTGACTTGGAGGTCCATGTCTCTGTCGAAGGGTCTTCTCTCCACAGGCTTGTCAGCATCCTCCTCAGCTTTTCTCTTCATCTTCTTAGTGTGCAGACTGATGAGAGATTCACCACGCTTGGACTCCTAAAAAGAGATGGGCAATTGAAACATTTTTTTTACACTCAAGCAGTAACAATTGCATCTGGCAAACTAAAGTTGTCTTCCATTCAAAAGGCCCATTAGAGTGAGCTGCTAAATTTAACCTGGTCCCTGTTCTCAAACATGGGGCCAAGAGCCAGTGTTACTTTTGTGTCATTTAAATACGATTGCAGTTTTTATTCAATTGTTTGAAATCGTTTTATTTTGGTTAAAGTTTTAGTAATATACAGGTCCTTCTAAAAAAATTAGCATATTGTGATAAAGTTCATTATTTTCCATAATGTAATGATAAAAATTAAACTTTCATATATTTTAGATTCATTGCACAGCAACTGAAATATTTCAGGTCTTTTATTGTTTTAATACTGATGATTTTGGCATACAGCTCATAAAAACCCAAAATTCCTGTCTCAAAAAATTAGCATATTTCATCCGACCAATAAAAAAAGTGTTTTTAATACATAAAAAAAAGGTCAACCTTCAAATAATCATGTTCAGTTATGCACTCAATATTTAATCGGGAATCCCTTTGCAGAAATGACTGCTTCAATGCGGCGTGGCATGGAGGCAATCAGCCTGTGGCACTGCTGAGGTGTTATGGAGGCCCAGGATGCTTCGATAGCGGCCTTAAGCTCATCCAGAGTGTTGGGTCTTGCGTCTCTCAACTTTGTCTTCACAATATCCCACAAATTCTCTATGGGGTTCAGGTCAGGAGAGTTGGCAGGCCAATTGAGCACAGTAATACCATGGTCAGTAAACCATTTACCAGTGGTTTTGGCACTGTGAGCAGGTGCCAGGTCGTGCTGAAAAATGAAATCGTCATCTCCATAAAGCTTTTCAGCAGGTGGAAGCATGAAGTGCTCCAAAATCTCCTGATAGCTAGCTGCATTGACCCTGCCCTTGATAAAACACAGTGGACCAACACTAGCAGCTGACATGGCACCCCAGACCATCACTGACTGTGGGTACTTGACACTGGACTTCAGGCATTTTGGCATTTCCTTCTCCCCAGTCTTCCTCCAGACTCTGGCACCTTGATTTCTGAATGACATTCAACCACTGAGCAACAGTCCAGTGCTGCTTCTCTGTAGCCCAGGTCAGGCGCTTCTGCCGCTGTTTCTGGTTCAAAAGTGGCTTGACCTGGGGAATGCGGCACCTGTAGCCCATTTCCTGCACACGCCTGTGCACGGTGGCTCTGGATGTTTCTACTCCAGACTCAGTCCACTGCTTCCGCAGGTCCCCCAAGGTCTGGAATCGGTCCTTCTCCACAATCTTCCTCAGGGTCCGGTCACCTCTTCTCGTTGTGCAGCGTTTTTTGCCACACTTCTTCCTTCCCACAGACTTCCCACTGAGGTGCCTTGATACAGCACTCTGGGAACAGCCTATTTGTTCAGAAATTTCTTTCTGTGCCTCACCCTCTTGCTTGAGGGTGTCAATGATGGCCTTCTGGACAGCAGTCAGGTCGGCAGTCTTACCCATGATTGCGGTTTTGAGTAATGAAACAGGCTGGGAGTTTTTAAAAGCCTCAGGAATCTTTTGCAGGTGTTTAGAGTTAATTAGTTGATTCAGATGATTAGGTTAATAGCTCGTTTAGAGAACCTTTTCATGATATGCTAATTTTTTGAGACAGGAATTTTGGGTTTTCATGAGCTGTATGCCAAAATCATCAGTATTAAAACAATAAAAGACCTGAAATATTTCAGTTGGTGTGCAATGAATCTAAAACATATGAAAGTTTAATTTTTATCATTACATTATGGAAAATAATGAACTTTATCACAATATGCTAATTTTTTGAGAAGGACCTGTGTATATATATATATATATATTTTATGTCTATATGAATTTTGATTTCAGTTTTAGTGCATACATGCACATATATATGTATACACACAATTGATTAATTAATAATACTTTTATTATTTTTAAACTATTTAGCAATTTTTAAAAAAGAAAAAAATGATCCAGATTAATTTTTCCCCTTAATAAGTGTTTTTAGAATCCATCTATCAACTATCCATTTTGAAATGGATAGTGGTTAATTTACCTATCAGTTATTAATATACTATTTATAATAAATAAATACACACATAATGAGTTTTATACTGTGCAAACGGTATATTCAATTCCCTTACCCTAAACCTTTTAGCATTTTCAAACATCATCTAAAATGATTTATAAGCTGTTTTCCACGTGAGAAACAACACATTTCCCCACAAGGACAAGGTGTTCAGATATTGGCATCTTTTTCCACACATACCTGAACGAACACACACACACACACACGCACTGTATTACAAAGTACAATTTGTAATACATTTTAAAGCTGTATTTAACAAAAAAATTACGTACATTATATTTTGAAACTTTTTCAGCCATCTCAAGCTCTTTCTGAGGCAGACGTGGTCCATCATCCTTGGCAGATTCACCTTTTTCCTTAGCCTCTTGTCGCTCCTAAGAAAGACAAAAAAGAAGGGAATTTTCGAACAATCCCTGAAATTCCTCTTTTCCAAAACCCAATGTAAAAAAGGCTTGTTTCATCTGTTAAATCACAAATGATATCATTGGTAAATCCAGTGAGTCTCCATAACAATCTCCACATTTCATATTTGAACTCAATCTCTAACTCACCCTAGCTTTTCGCTCACGTTCAGCGGGAGTGTCAGTCCAGATTGAGCGGTCTTTGTTTTCAGGGCCTGATCTTTTCTTAAAAGTCCGTGCTTCCAAGCCCACATGTTGCAACTCAGGAGGCAACTCTGTCATCCAGCTCTCTCTGGAAACCACCTCTGGGCCAGTCTAACAACAGAAGAGTATCAGATTTTATTGATGTTGTATGAAGTGTAGCATAATTATTTCTGTCTTTCACTGTTGTTCATTAATATTTAAATAGAGGGTTTATACAAAATAAAGATTAAAACTAAAATAAACATCAAATTAAACCCAAATAGTAAATGTAAATGAAAACTGAAAGTATAAACTAATAGCTAATTCAAAATATTACTAATCTAGTATATAATTAACACTGACTACTACTAATAATATTATGATTTTTATTATTATACATATATTTAACTGTACTAGCTGAATTAATGGGAATAAAATACATAAAATGCACTTACATCCGCTCCTGTAAGTTTGTCTTTCATTTTTTGAGCTCTTCTTTCAAAGTCTAATGCCACAGAGTCCTGGGACGGTCCTTTCGATGGCATGGGTCCAATGACAAAATCATCATCTTCTTCACTGCTAGACAAATCTGGAGTATAACCAGGTGGTAGAGCTGGTCCTGAAAATCCACTGGCATCTTCTTTTCCCCCATTTTCATCTTCATCTTGTCTTTTCAAGCCTGGAGGTAGAGCAGGTCCTACCACAAGTGGCCTGCTGGAAACAAAAGTGAATTCAATCAACATTAACATTTGGATGTACAATTAGAATAAATATAACAGTGTGTGATACTACCAACTACAGAGCAAAATGTGAGGATATGGCTGCTATGTTTGTTTAATTCCGGGTACCGCTCAGGAGATTTGTCTTGCTTTCGATATTCTGAGGGTAGAGCTGGTCCTGAAAACCCTTTGGTATCGTCTTTTGCACCATCTTCATCTTCATCTTTTTTTTTGAATCCTGGAGGGAGTGCAGGTCCTAGTAAAGGTGGCCTGGAGATGCAAAATATAGTTCATCCAAGACTTAGATTTAGATGCTGAAATTGCTATGTAAATGACCATGTGTGGTACTATTAAGTATTATTTTATGTTTATTACTCTTCTGGTGACTTTTCTCGCTTTTCATATCCTGGGGGAAGTGCTGGACCAAAGAAACCATCATCCTCCTCATCCTCATCATGCTTATCTGTTTGCTTTATATCCATCTCATCTTTCATGATGCCTCTGTTGCTGCCTCTGTTAAGCGTTTAGTTTCATGATCAAAGCTCCGTAGTTTTAATTGTGGGGGACAAACATAGAATGCAATGCGATATAATGATGAATAAGAGATAAGCAAATAAACATTCCTCAAAAGCCTGTTGTATAATATGATAAACTTATATTCTACCTAAATTATTTTTCTAAAACAAATTATGTAGCCTATCCATAATCAACTAAATCTAAGTGGCTTCAATCCACGTACATCTTGAAATATGAATAATATAAAATTTACCCTTGCGTTTACTTCATAAAAATCATTAAAGATTATGCAGCCAAAATTTGTGTCCCATGACCTGAAAGTGGACATTATTAAAATTATATTAAAAGGCATTTCACTTGCTAAAAAAGTATAACTATCAATCAGAGGACAGAAGGCAATTTTTTTCAGCAAAGTTTTGATCATGTTGATAATTTACAGAGCTTAGAAATTCACCTAACATGGATACATTTAGATACATCAAAAGTGGTTAATTTCTGACCAAACATAAGCTATGAATCCCTTAAAATCCCTGTGTCGTGAAAAAACAAGTATCATACTTTAAAGAAGGTCGGTTCCCAGAAGATGAGTATTTGGCTCTCTTGAACACGACCTCCTCTTGATCACTGTCCTCACATGAACTTGAGGACTCTGAAGCTTTATACAGGGGAGGCAAGGCTGGACCTATGACTGGAAACAATATGTATTATTTATTGTGTAATTATTTGCACTCAGATCTAAACTAAATAATTAAACGACCTAAACGTTTTTGCAAAAGAAAATTGACAGGGAAAAAAACAACATCTAAAGGCTGCCAGCCTTGTTATGCATTTGCAAAAAAAAAAAAAAAAAAGCAGCTACTACAACCGACGAGCATATGTGTAAACAACATACTTGCGTCTTCTTCATCTGAATCATCATTTTTGCTTTTCCCCATCGACGGTGGCAAAGCTGGTCCAGTAATGTTTTGATTAGACATAGCAAAATTACCGTGCTAGAAAAATAATAAAAACAGACATTTATTTGTTCACAAACCCAGAAATGTGCTACGACAGAATGAACACATTATCTTATTTCCGGTTTTGAATTTGGGGTGAACTTCAAAATAAGAGTTCTGTTCAGGCGGAATCCTATAGGTGGCGCGTGACTTTGTATCACAAGCGTTTTCTAAAATGACGCTCTTTAACACAATCTTCACTTCCCTTCTCTGTTGTCATCCGTTGTTTCTATGGGCGGCGGGACGCTCAAACAGTCGGTATGATAAATATTCATAAAACACTTTTCTCAACTGAAACATAAATGTTCACGTTGTCGTGTTTTTCTTGTCATGAGGCTACGAAAGTCGGGCAACTTAGTTAGCTAACCTAAGAAATAACCGAACTGTCATCGCATATTCAGTGAATAGCGTCTTATCTGTTAATTCTTTCCTTGAGCTTCTGAGCACGTCCTGGCGCTTTGCTATTCCTACTAATAATCCACATTCCCCAGTTTTAAAACCAGCTTTGAGGAACACTCTCTTTTTCTGACACGACACGTAGGTAAGGACGCGTTGACTGGATCTTTGTCGATATGCCTCCCAAGAAGACAAAGGGTGCAATGGCAAACATCTCCAGCTCCATCGAGTCTGAGGACATCAGTCTGGAGACAACAGTCCCCACAGAGGACATATCGTCTTCAGATGAGAAAGATGGCGCAGGGAAGGTCACAAAACAGCTTCTAGAAAGAAAAGAGCTGCTTCATAACCTTCAAAAGCTGAAGATAGATCTGTCACAAAAAAATCTGCTCATAGACAATCTCAAAGTGGACTACCTTACCAAAGTAATGGTTGATTAATAGAAAACTGCTGTCTACATTAAATTGAAAAGCAGTTAACGCTTGTTTGTTTGCCTGTGAGTGTTAACATGATTATTTTCACATTCATTTTAGATAGAAGAGCTAGAGGAAAGGCTGAACGATGCTCTACATCAAAAACAGGTTCTCGCTCTTCGTCTGGACAGCCAGCTCAAACTCCAGCAGGATGAAAACAGGTGCATTTACATACTGTTAAGAAAAATATCAATATATCAGTCGGCGTATTGGTATTGGCTGATAAATGTGCCTTTTGATAAGGCTAAAATATTTAAGCCAGCAGCCATATCACCCTGTAGCCCAAGACCGGTTGCCCACTGAAGCTAAGCAGGGCTGCGCCTGGTCAGTTCCAAGATAGGAGACCTCCTGGGAAAACCCGGTTGCTGCTGGAAGAGGTGTTAGTGAGGCCAGCAGGGGGCGCTCACCCTGTGGTCTGTGTGGGTCCTCCTAATGCCCCATAGTGAAGAGGACACTAAACTGTAACAAGCACGGTCCTTCGTTGTATAATATGTAATACTTATGTAAGACTGGAAAAACTGGTTGAAGAGATAGACCTGACCACTGGTCTATGAAACCGGATTTTGCTGGAAAATTAACATTTGACTTCCCCCCCTCTTCCCCTGAGACAAAAGTCTCACCTCATCTACATTTCATGCTCTCTCACAGTAACACCTAAAACTCACATAATATGGTTTAATGTAAATGAATATCATTGAGTATTATGTTTAGTATTATTTAAACTGTTGCAGGGTGACTGGTACAAATGCCTCATTTCCAAATAAGTAAAACAAAAGGTAATAAGGTTTTTTAGAAGTTTAGAGAAACTGGCACACAAAGGAAGATAGGCAAATGGTCTTCCTACTCAGAGGTGTAACCTCTGAATGCAAATGACCATTGTTAGCATGTTTCTGGCTATTTAATGGGATGCAGCTAGAGGCTCAGGGCCTTTTCTGTATCTCAGATCAGCCCGTGAATGCTGAGGGTCACCGAGACAGCATTCATGTACTTCATAATGTTGGGTAAAGATTTTCCTCTTTGTTCTAGAACATTTGATGGTTTGCGTTGATTATCTTTGAATTGATTATGAAATTGTAATGAGACATTTACCTGACATAATAAATTGTTATAATTGATTATTTTAACTGACTTTTACATTATTTTCATTAGAAGTAAAGGAATAGTCAAACATTCGCTTATATTTAATGATGCACAGATATCATTAAAAACCTTTTTTCAATTTATGGAGTCAGTTGAAATAACGAGAAAATACATATGAGAAAATGTATTGCATTAAATAAAAAATCCCTTTGCCATGAGAAAAGACGGAACATGTGTGAGACCTTCACCGCTAATCGAATACCGCCATTGGTTCGATATAGATGGCCTTACACTTATATACTAACTAAAATGATTTTTCGAAAACAAATGATGTAGCCTATGCATAATCAACTAAATCTAAGTGGCTTCAATCCATGTACATCTTGAAATATTAATAAAATAAAATTATATTATTACACTGTCCTTCGGATGGGACCTTAAATGGAGGTCCTGACCCTCTGTGGTCATTAAAAATCCCATGGTACTTCTCGTAAAGAGTAAGGGTGTAACCCCAGTGTCCTGGCCAACTTCCACCCATAGGCTTTTGCCAATCATTGCCTCTTAATAATCCCCATCCATTGAATTGGCTCTTTCATTCTCTCTCCTCTCCACCTATAGCTGGTGTGTGGTGAGCGCACTGGCGCCGTTGCACTGTGGCTGCCGTCTCATCATCCAGTGGATGCTGCACACTGGGGGTGGTTGAGGAGAGACCCCCTGATATTATTGTAAAGCGCTTTGGGTGTACAGTATGAAAGCGTTATATAAATGCCTCATTCATTCATTCAATCATAAGCCGATAAATTATAGCCACTTTTTCTAGTCCTGTCTAGTTGGGCTATTTATTGTTAAGCACAGTTAAAATTAAATGTCTATATATATTCTACTATGAATTGTGTTTAAAGTAATTATTATAATTTAAAATAATTTAATAATTACCTGTCATGGAAACCTTTTACTGAAAAATGTTTCAGATTTTTTTTTAAATTCAGATATCAATTAAAGACAAAACACAAAAGAAATCTATGAATCTATGAGATGTACAAATAAACATTCTTCAAAAGTCTGTTGTATCACACATCATCAACATTTTAACACTATTTTAAAAAAATATGTATGGATAATTACATAAATCTAAGTTGCTACAGTCAGGTAAATGTACATCTTGAAATATTAATAACAATATAAAAACATTTCTTTAATTTTCTTTTTAAAAATCATTAAAGACTTCACAGCAAAAACATGTGTACCACAACCTTATGGTAGGCTTTTTTAGAATTATACTAAAGGCCTTTTTACTTGTTAAAAAAGAATGAACTCCCAATCAGAGGGCAGGTTTTTCAGAAAAGTTTTGATCAGGTTAGTCTTTTAGAGGCCTTAGAAATGTATCAAATATGATACAGTTGGCTTTATAGGGTCAAATGAGGGTTATGCACAACAAACTTCCATATTCTGTAAAACAGGTCGCATCGCTTCCGGTTCAGGTCTTTTGCAAGTGCTTCCTTAAATATAAAGCTGTCTTACACAAGAAACGTTCAAAGGAGCAAGATGTCCATATGCAGATTGATATCTCACTAACATTTAGATATTAAAAATAAAATAAAACGGCAACAATAAAAGAACTAGCTAGGTTAGCTGATTATCTCTTCGCCATCAGTTGCCATTAACACTTTCTCCGTGTTAATTGCAGATGCAATGAGACCTGTTTTCCTCTTTGTTCACGTGACGTTGGTTCAGCATAAAGCCTATTTGTCTTCTGCTTATGCAGGAAGCAGCAAGCCCTGAGGAAGCAGGAGATGGACACCATCATGCTCAGACAGAAGCAGCTGGAAGAGACGAACCATCAACTGTGTGATCGAGCAGGTGATCTCCGCAGGAGCCTGAGGGACCTGGAGCTGTCTGAGGAGAAGTACATTGAGCTGAAGGAACTGACTGAGGACAAACTCACCATCCCTGAATATGTGGCGGTGAGCACTGAGTTCTAAACTATATAAACTGGAGTTGGAAGTGAAGATTTTCAGATATATTTATTGGTGCTGTTGGTTCCTCCCACTATCAAACTTGTGGAGCGAGGTGATTTAGAAGCTATACTGTAAGTGTGTGTGTGTGTTTCTTCATATAGATTCGGTTCTATGAGGTCGTGAACCCTCTGAGGGCTCTTGCGACTGAGCTGCAGGTGAAAAAGGCGAACCTGACCGAGGATCTGGACAGTCACCGCAACCAAATTAGATCACTGATGGAGGTGTGGAAAAAAAATTGTTTCCTTTTTGGATACCATTTTTACTACGGTCTTCAAAGTCAAAATGAAATCGATCTATTTTCTAAATGCATGATATAGGTCTTATTGTGAGCGATTCATCCATGCATATGTTTCATTCGGTGAAAAGGGCAGACTTCTTTCTGGCGATATATACAGTCGTTTAGTCCGCTTATACTCGCCCCTGCAAGCTCGCGTTCATCTGCCTCCACTTTTGAGTGCCACACCCATCTCAACATCCAAGTCCCTTCCTGCTTGCCCTACGTTTTTTCTTTTTCGATAATCTGTTTCACTCAGACATCAAAATCTGGATGAAAAGATCTGTCACTACTTCCATTTCATTGCAACTTAAAGGAGTCATGGACTTCATTTGTTGTTAAGTTTCTAATTTTCTCTGAGGTCCACTTGTAATGTTATCAAGATTTTTATATAAAAAACATCCTGATTTAGAAGTAATAAGATATTTTCTATCCTCTTTCGAACACGCGTGTGATGCATTCAAGACTTGGAAGTAAACAGATACAGATAAATTAGCACAATAAAGATTATATTTATATATGAATGCATTATAGAGAGTGCATGTGCATTAATTTTTTCTACTAATAGTGAAGCTGTTGGTTTTAGTTACTGAGAAATATATTCTAAGCTAGAACTTTTCAGTTTCTAAGCTATTTTATCGAAAAATCACAGAATAGTGTTGACTACATTACTGCGCTACTGAATGTTTCTGTGTGCGTGTGATTTGCCCGTGATGTGTGAGCTGTGTGTGCGTTACAATGCAGAAGCGCATTAGTTTAGCTCGGCGATTAACTTGCGTTTACAATAAGCTGTTTAAAACGTGCATTTACCCAATTTGAGCATCCAAATGGTATATTCAAACATATCTTGTGAAGTGCTCTCGGAGTATGCATTTATTTGTCATTTTAACTGTTGGATACGGAGTGTAAAACGTGGACATTCTCATCCTGTTGCGCCCCTTCTGTAGGCCATGATCAGCGACTAGTCAACGTCAAATTAAATCTTAAAGCGTCTTGTCAGAGCATTGCAGTCGACCAGTCTGTGCAACTCCTACCTCTTATATGTCTAAAGATCAAAGAAAATGTGATTTCTCAATTCATGACCCCAATTCCAGACAGCTGTGAAATAATTTTAATTATTGGCATTACTTTTATTTCTTATTGACATTCATCACTTCTTTTTCTCATATCCCAACCAGAGTTATGAGGAAGAGAGGAGAGCGCGCTCCCAGCTGGAGATCCGCTGTCAGAGACTCACGCTAGAACTTGCTGACAGCAAGCAGCTTATTCAGGAAGGAGACTACAAACGAGAGAACTATGACAAAATCAAACGGTGAGTGGAATGTCCTGCATTGTCTTTTGAAGTCCACATTCATTTCAGGAATAAATGTTTCTTGAGCAACAAATCAGCACATTAAAATGATTACTGAAGGATCATGTGACACTAGACGAGAGTAATGATGCTGAAAATTCAGCTTTACCATCACAGGAATAAATTACATTTGAAAATAAATAAAAATAGAAAACAGTTCTTTTAAAATGTAATAATATTTCACAATATTACTGTTTTTACTGTATTTTCGATAAAAAAAAATGAAGCCGTGATGAGCATAAGATACTTCTTTCGAAAACATTAAAAAAAATCGTACTGATCTCAAACATTAGTTTACTTCCTTTAAATGTCCAGCCTTAGTTGCAAACTTTGCTTTTTTTTTAATAAAAAAACAAAACAAATTTTAGTTGAAAATGTTTTTCTTTGGGAGTCAACCTTATGGGCAACATTAGTCGACTGACTAGTATAAAAGTTTCATTATGTATGAATTGTTAGAATTCAGTGCTTTAAATACGGTGGTTGTGTCTGTGTATTTTGGTCCACAGAGAGAGAGATGAAAATGAAACTGAAGCGAGAGAGTTGAGGAAGAAGTTAGAAATTCTGGACCTCACACACACTGCCCTGACCAAAGAGAGGAATGAGCTACATAAAGAGGTAATGTGGGATGAACACACACATAATATTACTAAAAGATCAGCATGTCAGTTAATGAATTGGCTGATTGTTTAAATTATAGACATCTGACATTGACCGTCTTGTTAATAGACTGATTATAAACAATTTTCAGTTTGTTTTCTTTTTGGGTAAATTATATAAAGAGCAAGGTACAATACATATATATATATATATATGTATATATATATATATATATATATATATATACTGTATGTATTTGAATACAACGTATTTGAAAACAACAAATGTGCATTATCCATTAACAAGTTTACACATTTTGTAACCAGCGACTTGCAAAGCGGGTAACTTATCAGCTGATGTCTATAATCTCAACCTATAAACCTGTTTATCATAAAGGTTCTTCTTCTGTTGCTTGCGTTTCCTCTTTCTCTCCACCTTTTTTTTTCATCTGCAGGTAGCTACTCTGCAGCAGTCTGTAACATTGATGCAGAAGGACAAGGAATATCTAAATAAGCAGAACATGGAGCTTAATGTGCGCTGTGCTCATCAAGAAGACCGTCTGGACAGACTGCAGACCCAGCTTGAGGACACAAAGAAGGCCAGGGAAGATGCCTATGAAAAATATGTTGCTTCTAGGTATGTGTGATAAATAATGTACAACAGATGGTGCTTCCTACTCACTTCTTTCCCGCTCTTAACTACATTTTTTCAGTTTATTCAGTTCAGTTTAATGAACAATATAGAATTGATCTGTAGTAATAAGGTTGCGTAATATGAAGAAATGGGCCAGGTCCGGTCTGGTATCAGGTATTACGTAACCTTTCGAGAATCTTAATATACTTGTATTTACAGCAGAAATCCAAGATCCATTCTTCTCATTTCTTTATAATGTATTGTCATTTTAATGTAACCGTTGTACTGTTTGCATCCCTCCACCAGAGATCACTATAAGACAGAGTATGAAAACAAACTGCGTGATGAATTGGAGCGCATTCAAATGAAGACCAGTAATGAGATCGAGAGCCTGCAGAGGGCATCTAAAGAGATGTATGAGAGAGAAAACAGGTGAGAGCAAGCTTTCATGTCTCAGATTGGACAAATCCTATTCTTTCTATCCTTGTTTACCATGGAATATCTGGAAATGTGAGGGAATTTTAAAATCTGAAATAATTATTAAAATAATTTTTATAGTCATTTCAGAAATATATATATTTTTTTAAATCCTCGTCCAGTAATAATGTTAAAAAGTCTAAATAGTTTTTTTTTATGGTTTATAATCTGAACATTTGCATCCAGTTAAAGAAATGAAGAAAATCAGTTACTTAAGATGGGATGCAATCTTTGAAACTGCTGCCTATAGTGAACATTTGGTCTTCTCACAGCTACAGCTCACATGTAAAAGCTCAGTGTCCTTAAAATGCAACAAGATGCCGGATCCTTAATGGATTTAGTGGGCTTTTACAGTGCTGAATCATATTTTCTTATAGGGCTGCTCGATTATGGCAAGAAACTAATTACAAAACAAAAATGGACATATAAATACAACAGAACAAAAATACAAATGAAATACAGCAGTAGCCTACAGCAGAAAGTAATCAAATTTAAATAACACTGCATAGTCTTCACTGTATATTAAATATAGATGAATGCTTATTAAAGCTACAAAAGTTATCCATTCAAGAGCAGTGAGAGTTTATATCGTTGTTGTTTGACTAACATCAAAGACACAGACTGAAGAAGTGGGCTGCTGTCACTTTAAGACCGAACGCATACAGTTACACACGCGTTTTCTTACTCAACTGTTTACATTCTATTTGACCATTTAGGCATGAATCCAAAGCCCAAAGTATACTTTGTGTATAAGTATACTTTAAGTATACACATTCTGCTCCATCTCGGAGCGCACGCACAGAAAGCCGCCGGGGGAACAGTGTCTCTTACGCGGCTTAATGCACTTTAATTAAACGGTTTAATATCAAACACGTCTCGCGGTTTAGCAACAGTAGACTACATTTTACAGCCCTCACTTATTCGGCTGATTTGGATGTTAAGTTTGGCTTAGGGAGGCACGAAAGCACACCGCTGAATGTGGCAGCGGTACAATAATGGCCAAAATCGAAATCAATTACGATTAATCACACAGCCCTATTTTCTAATCAACTAAGCATAGGTGAAGTAAGAGGGGTCCCAGGACAGACACTGCTATCCAAGTGGCCACAGCCTAAATCGTTTTATCACTGAAAACATGAATAAATATATATTTTTTGTATTAATACAAGAATAGTTGTTATGACTAAACAATATCTGATTACAGTCTAAAAAAAGCAAATATTTGTGCTTTTGCTCTAAAGTCTTGCACTGCTGCACTATCACTGTCTGTTCACACAGAGCAACATTATACTTTTCTGTTGCTATTAATTGGTGTCTCTTGTTTTGTGTCAGTTCATCTGTGCAAAAGATTGACCCTCAACATTTGAGTGTGTGACACAGTAGCTTAGTTTACATGGAACCTAATTATCCAATTGGACTATGACACCTGAAACAAGCTTTTGTTGTTGTTGAATGAAGTGTCATACATGACTGTCGTGTCATTCTAAAATTCTCCTTCCTCATCTCTTTGAAATGGACCAGGACAACGTCCCAGCAGTCCTTGTTTCGGACTCTCATCCACAGACGCCTTGTTTTGGGCAAGGGAAGGGATGTTTTTGCTGCTTGATAAATATAAGCAGCGCAGCACAACAGTTCATGTGCTCGTTGTCTCCTAATCTGGATCCAAAATAGATAAATATTAAGTCTGCTCTTCAAAACAAAGAAAATAAGCAATTTAGGAGAATATTAGTATGGAATGAATTAATTCCGATTGAAATAAAAGAGGTCCATGTAAACGTAGCTATTGTTTCCCCACTATTGTGGGACTATCATTTCTGCTTTATGCTACTTCTCTGCATCAAAATGTTGGTGTAGTCAGACTGTGTATCTGTGATGTATCCCTGCAATCTGACCTCTCCAAAGCACAAAAATGAAATTCATATTCTGTAAATTATACAGAAAAAAGTGGCAGTGGAAACAGTGTATTGTATTATATGTAACAATGCAGGTATTGAAAGTTTATGATATATATTGTTTCAAATGGCAAAGCTGTAAAGAACATTTAACTTAATCCTGTGTTGCTGTTAATCTTTCAGAAACCTTCGTGAAACCCGAGATAATGCTGTCATTGAGAAAGACAGAGCATTGAATGCAGAAAGAGATTCCCAAGCCAAACATGATCAACTTTTAGACCAGTAAGTTCTTACAAACCTCTCACAAATACGTGACAGTCTGTAGCTGTCAACATTTTCTTACTGACACTTATTGAGTGTTTGAAAAACTATTGAGTAAATGCATGTACAGAAATTCTTGCCAACTCATAATTCAGTGGGCAGAACCGTGATGGCTGAATGTGTGTGACTCAATGAATGAGTGAATGAGTTTTCGTAAATTAGTGAAACCAGATGCAATGATGCGGTAGCATTCTGGGCATTTTGAAATCAGGATTTCAAACGTTATTCAAAATTAGGCCTAGGCATTAACAACTATTTCCGCTATATTAATACTTGATATGTCCCTATGTGATGTCAAAGTAAACTACCATGCAAAAGTTGTTTTTTGTTTTAAATTGATAAAACAACTGAAAAGACATTTCTGATGTTACAAATATGTATGTACCTAACAAATGCTGTTCTTTTTAACTTTTTATTCATTAAAAAATCCTGAAAAAAATGTTTCACAGTTTCCACAAAAATATAAATCAGGAAAACCATTTTCAACGTTGATAATAATAAGAAATGTTTCTTGAGCATCAAATCAGCATTAGAATGATTTCTGAATGATCATGTGACACTGTATGATGGGTAATGAGTAATGATGCTGAAAATTCAGCTTTGCCATCACAGGAACATTTTAAAATACATCATAACATGTTAAAATACATTACATGTTAACTGTTAACTATAACTGAAAACTAAAATTTTCGCTTTTACTGGATGTTTGATGAAATACATGCAGCCTTAGTGAGATTTCTTTAAAAAATCTTCCCCACCCCTAACCTTTGACCTGCATTGTAAATCTCCAAAAGTACTTAGTATTACCAGGTCAAAAATGACTAAATGACTAACTTGACTTTACATTACATTAATAAGCACACAACAGTGATGGTTGGCGACTTTAGCACTTTTCTAGCCTTTGCATTCACTTTGCAAATCTGTGAAAAGGACATTTCTTTAAGACTTTTTGTTTGTTTTTTCTTGGTGTCAAACATTTCAAGCTTGACTGGATTCCTCCAAAGCCAAATCAAGTAATCTTGAACTGATGACAGACATGACCATTTTATTGTTACTAAGTAAAAGTGGGTGTAGGCATGTTTGTCTCTTAGTGAAGATCATCTATGATAATGATAATTACTGTATATGACTTCTAAAGATTCAGGGAGACATTTTAACCTCTGTTACTGACTCCAGAAAAAATAAAAGATGTTTGCCTGTCAATGACAAGTAAACAATTGAAGACAAAATTTTAAAATATGCGGATTGTTTTGTGCCTGGTTATGATAGATGTTATTATTTTTGTAATAGCCTGTGTTCTTGAGGAGGAATTTCTTGTACAGTCGTGTTCCCACGGTTGTAGAGCCAGTGTGACAGAGGTGCTGAACATGCCTTTGTTAAGCTTCCATTGTGATGAATATCTGTTGAATCTATGTGTCTACACTGTGGTGATCAGGGCTTGCACTTGAAGGAAAGCAGTATCAGATTCTGGACACTGGGCTGTGGTAGATGACTGTGAAAATAGATGATCTAAAACAAGAACATGTGGCTAGTTAAGACATGACTAGAATTATAGTTAGACAAATAGAAGAAAATAAGCAGCGAGTCGCCACAGCTCAGTGAAACCTCTCTGACAGGCTAATTTAACATGTGAGCTTTGGTTTTAACAGCATTGGTAATTGTAATGAGTGAGAAAACATGCTAAACTGACTAGAAAAGATGGGTATTTCCATTTTGGTACACACTGCTGGTGCATGTCTGCAGCCAAAACATAGAAACGTTTGAAAAATGACTTGAAATGTAGAGCTAGTGTAGGCATACACTGATGGATAAAGTTTGGGGTCAGTAAGATTCTTTTAATGTTTTTGAAAGAAGTATTTTATGCTCACCACAGCTCCATTTATTTGATCAGAATACAGTGAAAATATGAATATTGTGAAATAATATTATTACAATTTAAAAAGACTACTTTTATATTTTATATATATTTTTCAAAATGTAATTTATTCCTCTTATGTCAAAGCTGAATTTTCAACATCATTACTCTAGTCTTCAGTGTCACATGATCCTTCAGAAATCATTCTAATGTGATGATTTGGTGCACTTGTTATTGTTATTGCTGTTGAAAATGGTTGTGCTGCTTAATATATATATATATTTTTTGCAGAATTATTTGATGAATAGAAAGTTCAAAAGAACTGCATTTATTTGAAAATAGAATGTTTTTTGTAACAATGTAAATCTTTCTCATGTAAATGCATTACTTTTGATAAATGGATTTATAAATTGCTATTGATACATTTCTATATAAATGCAATAATTTCTGTCAAACCAAAAAAATCATGAGTACTAGACTAAAATAAAATAGTAAAGAGAAATTACACATCCTCAGAATATATGATTTAGAATCTAATTTTTATTCCTGAAAACTGGTTATGTTAAGTGTTTAACTTTTTTAATAAGTGGTTTGATATTATTGATATTATTTTTTTACCTGTGTTTTCCCCATGAAAATAGCCATAAAGATGGAATAGTGTTAAATCACAAACATTCATATAATGCAATTTAATGATAGACAGGACAATGCACATAAAATTGCTAAATTTAAATGAACACTTTCATTACACAAATTAAAATTCACAAAAATATTTGAAAATTGGCTTGATGGGCACAGTTTGTCAAAATGACAAAATATCTTGCGATTAATTAAATGATTCTGTCTCTTTTTCTTTTTTTGCCAGTAACTATTTTTTCCCCTCTTTCGCTGTTATCTGTATTTTTTTATTATGTTATCTCTACATTTTAGAATGCATCCTTTTTTCTTCTTCTTTTTTTTTTAAGTCCCCGTAAACTGGAAGATGCAACCGACGTTACTTCAGTGTCATGAAGTATTTCCAAGTGAAATGGAATATTGAATAGAGTAGGGCTGCACGATTAATCAAAATGAAACCGCACACGATTTGGCAAAGGCTGCGATTATTTTCTGCGCAGCTTGTCAGTGCAGCACGGCTGATTGGTAGTAAATGCTGCTCCATCTGAAAGCCAGAGGGCGCTCTCACACAGACAGCCAAATATGCCCCGCCACAGAAGTAGACAACACATGTCATTCTAAGAAATCCCTATGGGTATCATACTATGTATCTGAATAAACAGAAGATTAAAATGCTTTGATTGGTTTATTAAATGTTGTCTTTTGTTGGACAGGAGGTTCATGCTTCTTATGTTTGGAAAGATGTTTGACACGTGTTGCTTTTTCAAATGCACGTTATAAGTGACTCAAACTAGCAGTGATTTCAGTTGGAGTAGAGCCGTCCGTCACTGACAAGCTGCGCATAAAAATAATCGCCGTCTTTGCGATTTCATGATCGCAATAATACAAATCGGTTAAACGCGATTTCCATGTTAATTGTGATTAATCATGCAGCCCTAGAATGGAGGGCAAGGTTTTATTTTTTCATACCCAAACCGTCAAACTGAGAAGGAACGCCATTCTAGCAAGACTAAGTAAATGGGGTCAATTTTGTTTTCATGACGACTTTAAATGAGGTGGCTGATGTCTAGAAGTGCAGATTGTTGGCCCTCCTCTTTCTCCTGAGTGGTCAGCCCTTATTTGCCTATGTGAGAAGCTTACGGTGTCACTGAGCTCCAGGCACATGCCTTGCATACCAGCAGATACTCTGCACACAGTTGTTGGGCATACCCCACGTTTTTCAGCCCCGGGGAACGGATTGCTCGCATTCACAGAGAAGCTCGATTGAGGGCAAAAACGACAGATGCTCCTTTACCCTGCTCTTGAGAGGTCAAGTCTACAGTCCGTGAACATGTTGTCCAGTGACACTATTTTGGGCAGACATTTTAGGGTGGGGGGGGGGGATAGAATTGAGTGTTGCATTGCATTGTGTCATGCTGAGAAAAATAATTCTTTTTTTGTGTCGAATGCATTTGCACATAAATCATTAAATACTGTATATGAATAAGAACCACTCCTTACAACATAGTATTCAGACAGCCTCCTCACCCTTCCTTTTTTTCCCCGTGAATTTACGTAAATAAACAACTCTAATATACTTTAAGCCAATAAATAGCTTAACGATATCCAGCCTTACTCCCTAATGTATGATAGGAGTGTTCCAATTACACACACTTTGTCACAATTATTTCTATAGGTGTTGGTCATCATGATGATTACATTTCCTTTGTATTCTTTTCAAAACTGCCTGCATTTGACTGAATGTTAGTGGCAACGCACAAACAAAAGAAAAATCTTGACCTGCCAGTTTGGCCCCTTCATGGGTGTGGTTATGGTTTCAACCAAAACCCCCTGGAGCTCTCTGACATTCAGTAAAAATGGTTTAATCACTCAAAGACCTGGCTGTTAATTTTGGAGGATGCAAACAGATACTTAATCTGTTTGGGCATGTTGAGATTTTGTTTCTTTCAGATATCAGTGACTTTTTGCCCTAGGAAATACACACTTAGCATGTCAGAGGCGATCACATCTAAGCTTGGCATCACATTTACTTTAGCATTCGTTTAGCTTAGCCTAAGGTGAGCTACAGCAGACATTATAACCATCATGTTTTTTCCCACTCATGTTGTTTAAATCACAATTTGAGTGACAGTAAATACTTTTTGGATTAAATGCTTTTTAAAAAAAAACTTTCTATTAATCAAAGAATCCCGAAGAAAATGCATCGTGTTTCCACATAAATATGGAGCACAACTGCTTTTAACACTGATAATAATAAGAAATGTTTTTTGAGCAGCATCAGGATATTTCTGAAGGATCATGTGACACTGAAGACTGGAGTAATGGTGAAAATTCAGCTTTGCCACCACAGGAATAAATTGCATTTTAAAACATTAAAATAGAGAGTAGTCCTTATAATATTTCACAACATTACTGTTTTTAGTTTATTTTTTATCAGAGAAATGCTGCCTTGGTGAGCATAAGAGACTTCATTCTAAAATCTTACTGAACATTTTTTTAATTACATGTGTCATATTGATTTCAAAATAACTTTGCATGGGATAATTTAGCAGAATCATTGCTCTATATGTTTTCAATGATGGCCAGCGTGTAGAATGGGTGAATGCAGATGTACTTCTATCCTCTGTGTGTGCTTGTGTCCAGGTTCAGGCAGCTGCAGCTGGGTTCAGACAGCAGGGTGGCAGAACTGCTTAACCAGGTGAAGCTGAAAAAGTTTGAGTTGGAGCGTTCCCAGATGGTCCAGGAGGAGACCGCCAGGAACCTCAGCCTTTGTCAAATTGAGTGTGAGAAACACCAGAAAAAACTGGAGGCAAGGCTCTAAAAAATAAATATATGTATCATTTTGGTTAAATCTGTATGGCAAAGATGCCATGTATATGAAACCTCAACAAAGTGATTTCTTTTAGCATCACTGCAAGTTAAAACCTGTCAATTGCTTAGTAGTTCAAGCTGTTAATTCCTTAGTAATATTTTAAGTAATATTTTAACATTCTGTCATCTTCTACAACACCATCATGCCATTTTTGACTTTCATTTTTCCAAGGAACACAAAAAGAGAATTTATTGTACCACGCTTTACTAAATAGTGAAGTAAATGGGAATGTCAAGCTCCAAAATGATGTATGAAAAGTTGCATGAAAGAATCATAAATGTAACATAAAACATATGACTGATGTCAAATTTTCCCAACTCTTCTTAAGCTATACATCTACTTATCAGCTTCAGTCAATATTAGATATTTAATTGTCTAAATAATTTTTAACATAAAAAAATTGGTTAAAATGTTAATATTTAGCATTTTTTTCCCATATAGATTACCTTTGTTATCATCTTACTCATAGTTGTTATTTAAAAACATGAATAATTCAATAACTCTTTTAAAAATAATCTTTGGTAATTAAATCTCAACATGAATATCCATATTTTATACTATACATTTAATCTTACAGTTATCTTACAGAGAGAGGACAAGGTGTGGGAGAGAGAGGGGGGATGGGATCGGGAAAGGAGCCGGCACTCGAACTCGGGTCGCCCGAAGCGCAACCATACATGTCGAAGGGAGGCTTACGAGGCCATTGGCTCTGCCATTGGAGTTAACTTGTAGCATTGAGAAAAATTTTTTTTTCCTTTTTTCTTTGTCCTTTTTAGTGTTTTATTTCTCTGATCCCAATCTTTTGATTTATTTTTAATTTTATACAAAATAGTATACAATTTTAATATTGTGAAATCTATGAATGGCATTTACATTAAGCCATTAACAAGTCATATGGACTTCTTTTTAACGCTGCATTTTTAAGCTCAGCATTGTGGATCCCAATTCAAAGGCCAGTCCGTTCTTCAAGATTTCTCCCTCTGTGTTCTACGGAGAGAAGAAAGTATTTAGAATGACACGGTAAATCATAATAGAATTGTCTTTTTTGGGGTGATCACTTCATAAATATTACAGTATTCTTTCATTATTACCTATTATTTGATTGTTCCAATGTCATATATGGAATATATAATTCTTATAATGAGCTCCACACTGACTCTCAACTAATTCGGTGAACAGACAAGGGTTGAACCCCATACCAGCCTCATAAAGATTGCACATATTTGTCAGCATCATAAAGCCTATTTGAACATTATATGACACCACCCTTGTTACTCAAGGTCTGTCGTTATATCTTTGTCCTTCTCTTGATCTGTTTATGCAGGTTCTAACAAAAGAGTTTTACGAGCTTCAGACATCATCAGACAAACGCATCACAGAACTGCAAGCCCAGAATTCTGAAGGGCAAGCACGACTGGAGACATACGAGCGATTGGAAAAGGAGCTGGACGACGTTACCATGCAGGCTGCAGAGAGTAAGAAAGGAGACTGATTCAGTCATTGATATTGAAGACCAAAGATAAGATAAGACCAGAACATCAGCAAGTTTGCACACTGAAATGAAATGGTCTGTGAGGCCAAATTTGTCTTATAGGCCCACTGAAGTGTCTTGGAACGCGCAGCTTTGTATGATGCGTTGATGTAATTTCCACTGAAACAGGAACAGGAAGCATAAGGCGGGACATTTTGAATGGCTCCTCCCCCTTTTCAAATAGCCAGTAGCGTTTAGTTTACCGCACAGACTGCACGTTGTACTTGACAGCACTATGGAAGCGAATCCAAGCAATGATGATATGTTGGATTCAATAGTAGAGGTGTGAATAATTCTAGCCATTTCATTCTTAAACAACGTACAGTGTCAACGATCGCTTTGGCCAGGTGAACTTTATAGCATATAGGGGGCAGGACACTTTAGATTCTAGAGAGCATTTAAATGAAATTTGTCATTGTTTTGGAACACACCAGCTTATTCATAATTTCAGGGGGCCTTTAAATTCGGACATGAGGGTCTTATTTCTGCATATATGGTCATGTAGATTTAAAGACGTCAAAGCTGTGGTTAAATGAGTGCTGGTGATGGTTTTATGACTACTCGAGAAACAGTTCTGCTGCAAAAAACACATGTAACCAATGTAGTAATAGTTTTTTAAAAATGCAAAACACTCTGCATGTCTCTTTTTTTCATTGGTTTTGCATGTTCAACATGCCATACTATATCAGATCTGATGATGATTTGAAAAAATGGCCTTAGGGACTTGTCCTTAAACAACCCTCTTCTAAACGTTAGTGAATATGCTGACAATGAGCTGAGGTGACGTGAAAGGCTGGCCTAGCCAGGTTTTAAAATCCTCCAGGTTAACAACAGGTTACGCCATCAAGTTAAAAACAGGTTTTTAACATCATCAAAATTGCATAGATCAAACTTGCATAGATCAAAAAATTTCGTTACTCCTCCTACAAATTTTGTCCACAATCTGATCAGATCTTTGGACCGAAATGCAAAGAAATTACCCGAACAAATTTTTGATATTCGCTACCTTTCCTGAGAAATACCTCTCAGAATTTGACATGCCTGTGTTTGTTGTCTTATTTTACTTAGCTTAGCATGCTAATTGGTTAACATGCTAACTAGTTACTATACTTTCTAATGTGGCTCTTCAGCTATCAGGTTAACCATAAGCTACATTAGCAGTTCAGTTAGCTTAGTATGCTAATCATTTAAAATGCTAAGTTACGTTCTGAAAACTCTCTTCAGCAGCCTGTTGAACTATATAAGCAACAAGCACCAAACCTTTCAGGTTGTGGGTTCGACTCCAGTGTGGGACATGCACAGACCGCAAGAGGTACTGTGGCCTGAAAAGGTGCAAAAGTTGATTCTCTTCAAGACATTGTGTCTTTCTGAGAATGATCTAATCTGACCTTAATAAATGTAACATGTGATGCATTTATATAGAAAATCTTCATTTTGAGTTAATTCTCAACTGAACTACTGAAGCTTGTCTTTAATTGGTGCACTGCAATAAGCAACAAGCATATGATCTAAAGATTGTGGGGTTGATTTTTGCCTGGTACAATATTATAAAAGTGTGTAATGTCATGTCACTGCGATTCCCTTATTATCTGGGAAAGCATTGTACAAATATTTCTTCCTCTTGGATTAGAAATGTGTTTTTGTTCATTCTGTGTTCATTTTCATCTTAACTTCTGAATCACTGAATCGCACACACTTTTTTTCCAAGAAAGGATATAGACAGAACCTTTTCAGATGGTTATTCTTAAGGTCAAAAAGTTTCTTAAAATATCATATCATTTTAGCTTTTTTTATGTATAAATACACAGCTTTTTACCCTGAAAAATTAGGACACTCAGATGTATTCAATGTTTAAGGAAAAATTACTTTTTTTGCCTGATGGTTACAGCATGTGACATTTCTAAAGTCATTCGTTAAAAAAAAAATATATATATTGATTACAGAGAGTAACTTTATAGGAACTTGGTACAAGATTTTTGGATATTCTTGTTTGTTATTGACCTTTATGTTCTTGCTCAATAGGTTATATAAACTTGCTCTCGAGTCTCTATAAATCATTCTCATCTTTATCTCTTTAAACATTACTTCACCGTTTTTCATGTCTACATAAACTTTCCAACATAGTGTGTATTGTAAGAAAAGATAGTCCTATTAGTGCTCTCCCTTCTGGCAATGATGCTAGTTGGGTGGTCTAGACATACTTGCTCTTATACATACTTTTTTTCCTCCTTTTTTGTAGTTGAAAATGAAGATGAGGCAGAGAGGGTGCTGTTTTCATATGGTTATGGTGCAAACATTCCAACAACTGCTAAGAGAAGACTAAAGCAAAGGTGAAGTCTGAGAAGGTCACTCGTCTTTGAAAACCAGAAGCTCATCTTTGTGTTTACTGACTGTTTTTATATCTGCGTGACTCTAATCATAGGTTTCTGAATGTATGTGTGTAGTGTTCACTTGGCACGTAGGGTTCTGCAGCTGGAGAAACAGAATACGCTGCTTAGGAGAGACCTGGAAAGACATACAGCGCACAGCAGCCAGATATCTGAAGAGGTGCTGCATTTCACTCTTTTAACATTAATGCATAGACACATGTACACATACAGTACCTGGGTGAGTGGGTGGGAGTAAAATATTTGGCAGTAAAAACCATTTTTGTGTGTGTATATATATATAGCACCACCCGACGCGAAACAGAGTGCATTCATATTTTGTAATGCACAACTAGCCATGGATTATCCCGTTTATACCATGGTCATTTACCATTAGAAAGTTGTTACTGATGTTTGCATTGCAATATTTGACCGCAATGGTAAAAATGATGGTTATTTTTGTCAGTTACAGCTCATTAGATCTAGCATTCTGCCCACTTTGAATCAGAGACAGAGATAAAGTAATGCGAGAGAGATAGATGAACGTGAATTAATTATTGGCAAAAACAATGAGCTCGTTAAAGCAATTAATACAAGTTGTGATCATAATGATTACAATATTGGGAAAATTTGTCAGGTAAATGTTGATTCCTTGAAAGAGGCTGGATCCAAACCGAAGCTGTGGTAATCTCTAGTTACCTCAGGATGGGCATACCAAGGTAGAAACAGAAAAGCAAATGGAAAATAATTAGCATAGCTTCTATTCATAACACACACATGTGATTGCTTGGCTAAAGATATCTCTTTAAACTGGGAGAGTGTGTCTGAGCCCCAATCATTATCAGAAAGGCTACCTTTTGCTTTAGTGACGTTTAGCCAATTATGATGTCCCATACTCTAAATTTGTGCTCTGCACTTCACCCATCCAAGTGCACATACACAGCAGTGAGTATTGAACACCCACGGCAGCCTTTTTTTTGCTGGTGCCTCTCTCAAGGACACCTCAGTAATGAGAGTGGAAGAGAGCGCTACCTCCATTTCCTAACGGTACTGAGACTCGAACCCGCGACCTTCGGGTCACAAGTCTGACTCTCTGGACTTAAATATCCAAAGTACTACCAAAAGTCCAGAGTTTTCTGACCTTAAAGGTATAGGTTAAGTCAAATTTTGTCATCACTTACTCACCCTCAAGTTGTTCCAAACCTGTATGAGTTTCACAAAAGAAGATATTTTAAAGAATGTTGGTAATCTAACATTTGACGATATCCGTTAAAAATACTATGGAAGTCAATGGCTACCGTCAACTGTCTGGTTACCAATTATCTTCTTTTGTGTTAAACAGAAGAAAGAAACACATTGTTTGCAACAACATTTAGTTAGTTAAAGTTTTATTTCAGTCAACTTCTAAAGAAAGGGGGAAAAAAGAAAAACAATTTACAAAGAAACATAGAAACAAAAATTAAATTGCAATGTAAACAATAGTAAAAGAAAAGTTGCTTGACCGAAAAGGTGTCTGCTGAAGCTTATGCTTATTGCGCCGATCCTTTTTACATTTTATTTATTTAACACACAACACAAAACACCTAAGTCATCTTGCATACATAAATAATGACTAAAATAAGCTAAATTCATTCAGCTTTGTATAATGTAATCTTTTTTTTTAATAATTTCTTAAAGCTACCTATGAATTTACATGTTTTCAGTTCATCATCGAGACTGTTCCACAATTTAACCCCCTGAACAGACAGACATCTCTGTTTGACATTAGTTTTAATCTGTGCTTTACTGAACATGAGTGTTCCTCTGCTTGGAACAGCTTGGAATAGCTTGTTTGTTGGGTGATACTTTGGTGATTTGGTTTTTATTGTTGTTTTGTATGTATTTCCCCAGATCTCTACGCAATATGTCATGTATGGCACTATTAGAGACTGTCACGGTATATTTAAGGCCTTTGAATCAAGAATGTGTTTTATTTTAGACAGGATACCCAGAGTTTTAGAAATTTTTGACTATGTAGCTTACGTGGGATTTCCAACTGAGTTTGTGGTCAATAATGACACCTAAGAATTTAATTTCACTGACTATTTCTAGTTCAAACTTTTCAATTCTAATCTGGACATTTGTATTTATTTTTTTATTGCTAAATAAAATAATTTTAGTTTTATTTATATTTATGTATTCATTTCTGCTTCCACTGTGAGCTACAATTGTAACATGAGGTACATGATGACAAAATGTTCATTTTTAGGTGAACTATCCCTTTAAAGAGCGTGATGGATTGTAGGGCGAAAGAAGATTAGTTAAATACACAGGAGCTAAACCACTGGCGTTTTTGGTCCTATAATTAATACCTCAGTCTTATCTGAATTTAATAGAAGAAAATTACTGGTCATCCAATATTTCATATCTTTAACACCACACTGTCAACTTTTCTGATTTTATCTGGTCGGGATAAAATTTATAATTGAGTATCATCAACATAACAGTGGAAACTAATTCCATGTTTTTAAATAATATTACCATGGGCGTGTACATTGAAAATAGCAGAGGGCCTAAAAACAGACCCACGCAGCATACCATAATTTACATAATTTATAGAAGTTAGTTTTAATAATTCCATGTTTAAATAAACAAAATTGCAATAGCCAGATAGGTACGATCTAAAACACCTTAATGCCTGTCAACCAATACCAGTGTAATTTTGTAATTGATCTTTGAGTATGTCATGATCAATAGTGTTGAACACAGCACTAAGATCAAGTAAAACTAGTGTTGAAATGAAGCCTTGGTCAGAAGCTAGAAGTAAGTCATTTGTAATTTTAACAAGTGCAGTTTCTGTGGTATGATGGGGCCTTACTGAAATTTTTCATAAATGTAAATTTTTGGTTACTTTATTTTATTGTGACGTAGTACATCAAATAATATAGTAATAGTAAATTATGCATAATTACAAGTAACTAACCCTAAACCAAACCCTAACTGTAACTCTTTAGTAAGTATATGTAGTTAATTAATAGTACTCAATCATTATTTGAGTAAGTACAATGTAACTACGTCAGACCCCATCATACCACAGAAACTGCGCTTGTTAAAATTTCAAATGACTTGCTTCCGACAAAGTCTTGATTTCAACACTAGTTTTACTTGATCTTAGTGCTGTGTTCAACACTGTTGATCATGACATACTAATACATATTCATAGGTATTCAGTGACAGGCATTAAGGTGTTTTAGATCGTACCTATCTGACCATTACGATTTTGTTTATCTAAACGGGGAATTATTAAAACCAACGTCAGTAAATTATGGTGTGCCGCGTGGGTCTGTTTTAGGCCCTCTGCTATTTTCAATGTACATGCCCATGGCAATATTATTAAAAAGCATGGAATTAGTTTCCACTAGTATTAGTATACTAATGATACTCAGTTATACATTTTATCACGACCGGATAAAATCTCAAAATTATCCAAGTTGACACAGTGTGTACTTACTAAAGAGTCATGGTTAGGGTTTGGTTTTAGGGTTAGTTGTAATTATGCATAGTTTAGTGTTACTACAGCTATGTCACCTTAAAATGAAGTGTTATCCATTTTTTGCAAGAATGAGCACAATTGAATGGGCACAACTTTTTCTAATATTTTAGACATAAATGGAAGATTTGGAATGGGTCTGTAATTTGCCAATTTATTTGGATTTAGTTGTGGTTTCTTAATGAGTGGCTAGCTTGAAGGGTCTTGGGACATGACCCAGAGATAGAGACAGGTTAATAGTATTGAGAAGATTGGTAGATAACGACTCTTTCAGTTTTTTAGTGGGTTTTGGATACATGTTGTTGGTTCAGATGCAATGATGAGTTTATTCTTCTTGTCCTATAGTTGTAAAGCATTGCAATTGTTCTTGAGGAGTGATAATTGAGGCTGAATCATAAAACGCTGTTAAAGGTTGTACATTAACAATTGTATTTCTGATGCTTTCAATTTTCTCCCTGAAGAAATTCATAAAGTCATTACTACTGTGATGGAATATTCATTTCAGGTGATGTCTGTTTATTTGTTAATATAGCTACTACACTAAATAAAAACTTTGGATTGTTTTGGTTGTTTTCTAAGAGTTTGCGGAGATGCTCGGCCCTGGCCTGGAGCTTTTTTATAGCGGGATATACTGTCTTTCCACGCGATTCTAAAGACCTGCAGATAAGTTTGTTTCCATTTGTGCTCTAGATTGCTAGTTTCTCCTTGATAGCGTGAGTAATACTGCTGTACCATGGTGCAGTACTTTTCTCTCTAACCTTTTTTAATCTGATATGTGCAACAGTTTCTAATGTACTAGAGAAGATAGAGCCCATACTACTAGTAATTTCATCAAGTTCATTTGTGTTTATGGGTACACTGAGCAGCTGAGACAGATCAGGGA
Organism: Meda fulgida; assembly: GCA_030578275.1. Taxonomy (NCBI): domain Eukaryota; kingdom Metazoa; phylum Chordata; class Actinopteri; order Cypriniformes; family Leuciscidae; genus Meda; species Meda fulgida. The sequence goes on along the minus strand of CM060616.1, from coordinate 28,175,971 downwards.
GGTGTGAATCTATCTTTTGTGGTTGGTTTAATAGTTCTACCTGGTCAGTAACGCTGAGTGATATGGCAAATATTAGCAGTATGCACGTTACAAGGCAGTGATCAGTGACATCATCACTTTACGGTAGAATATTTATATCAGTAAGATCAGTTCTATGCAATATAAATATATCTAGTTTATGATTAAATGATGAGTGAGTATGGTGATATTTTTCTTGACCCTAAAGGAATTTAGTTAGATATTTGAACATTCACGTTAGGAATTGCTTTGACAGACTGACAATCAGTGCTTTATTGACCTTGACCAATAAGTCTGAGAGAAACATAGGGCACTGGAGGTCTATACACAGAAGCCAGAGCAAGAGGTAGCAGGGTTTTTTTTTTCCTGATATCTGAAAATTTCAAATGAGCCCTTCAAATGAGTTAAACCTGTGTCCTGTTTTCTGAGTAACATTAAGAATATTTTTTATATATTGTTGCAACATCACCACCACGACCAATCAGATGCGGATTATAACCAGGTTCAAGCCAGGTTTCAGTCAGACAGAGTACATCAAAACTATTATCTGTGATCACTTCATTTACAAGAACCGCCTTAGGCGTGAGCGATCTAATGTTTGGAAGCCCAAGCTTTATAAATTGGTTTTATTCACTCGTTTTGTGTTTTTCTGGTTTAATCATGATTCGATTATTATTATTTTATTTTTTTTGTAGATCCTGTAGTAAATTTATTATTTGACCTCATTATTCGGGGAACAGACATAGTTTCTATAAAATGGACTAAATGCTAGGCTTGCTGCAATAGTCAGTGTTACACAGTGTTTTACCCCCCACATTCGTTTAGACTTTTTTTTTAGTAATAAAAATGTTTGTTCAGTTAAAGAACTGACACTAGAGTTAAAATGTCTGCTCAATGCAACGTGAGGCGAACAAGAGTCGCAGCAAATATCAGCAGCAGGAGACAGATTTAATTTAAGACGTGACAAGAGTCACTTACTGACTTACAAGACGATGGCGGAAGATTTTGTTTCAAAGCAAAATTTAAAAGCTTTTTTTAAATTTAAAATTTGGAAATATGTTGGATTTAAGCCCAATGCTAATAAGGCTCCTGCAAAGGGTTGGTTGTGTTTTTTTAGTTATTGTGTTTTCATTAAGAATTATAATGAACCCACCATTCCAGCTATTGCTTCCCCCAAATTCACTGCGCATTTTACTTTTGCTTTCAAATTAGCGATTTAAAAGTGCAAAAGAGGGAAAAACAACGTCTCCCAGCCTCCCATCCATCCCTAGTCATACCGGTATTACCGGTGTTATCAAGCATTGATTAACCGGTGGGAAAATTTCTTCACAATCACATCACTACTACACGCACACTTCTATCAATTGAGTAGCACAGCAAAGACTGTGATTTGAGGTTTGACTTACCCTGAGAACACATTATATCCTATAGTAAGAGGGGACAATCAAAAGCTTGCTGTAACTGTAGCACCACAGTATAACCTTGCTTTTGTTCATGTTGGTATATATAATTGTTTGCTCTTGTCTGAGAGGTCACTAAGTGTGTTTCAATAATGATTTCAGCAATGCTACAAAAACAAGGGCAAACCTGATCCAGCAGCAGGAGTCACTCATGTACAGATTCTAATGTCAGTCTGCCAGTCCACCCTAATAAAATACCAAGTAAAGGAGAATGTGCACAAAATAACCATGGTTTGGAAGTTTGGATTTCATCCATCCATATGTGCATACACCTAGCTCATGCTGTTCAAAACCCATATAACACAAAAAGAGAAATCTTAAAATCTGCATCAGTACAGGAATGCTTGAATGAATGGGAAAAGGATTGAAAAAAGCTTGAAAAAGGATGCAAAAGCACCAGGAAATGTTTTACATTCACCTACTTTTCTTTTACGTGTTCATGAGAGAAGTCTGATTTGTGAAGAACTTGTTTATTTTGGGTTGGATCTTATCAGTCATTGTTCATTTAGTTCATGAGTATGACTTGTTAATTGATATTATTTGTTCATTAATAATAATGACTAATCTTTTTACTCAATGATCCATTCGTAGGGATTAACCGCTCACTGGAGGGGAAGATTATTGGTGACATGATCTTAAATTTCTCACACAAAAATAGTGTAAAATGTTTTTAATATAAATAAGTCTTTTCGCATTTTTTTAAGCGTAAAGCCTCTCTCCCCATTCATTGCAATTGCATTCCTTTTTTTTTTTTTTTTTACAATTCTTTGAAAAGTTATTTTGTGTTTCCTTTTGTGTTCCATGGAGCAATGCATTCGGGAAAAACATGAGAATTTAATGATAACAGAATTTAGTTTTGGGTGAAATTCAGAATCTATAGTAATAACTCCAAACCGTGGTACATAAAGTGTGTTCTAGTCCTAACTGCCTTTCAGATTTCTGTTTCACTTAAGATCTGTTCTATTTGTATTTGTCTTTATAGTAAGCTCAGGGTCAGAGCTCAAACAAAACCACAATCAACCATCTTTGCTTAAAATGGCGATAGAAAAATCTCCCTAGAGTTTGAAAAACATTTTGAAATATTGAACCATTTAGAATAGAAAAGAGAACAGCATTTACATTTAACTTGTCACAATGTCTGTTTTCTGTAACAGTAATCAGTAACAGCAGCATTTTTGTAAGTTCACAAGGTCATTAATGTGGTTTCAAAAATAGCAGAAAGTACTACAGACTGTAACAGAAACAATCAAGGATCAGCTTTCATCTAAAAGAGTGCTTTGGAAAGCCCAACTTCATGCTTTACATGCATTGATCCTCTACTCTGCTGTGGTTACGATTAGAGTTGTTGCCTGTTTGTAAGAAAGAAAAAAAAAACATTGTTGATGTCATCACATATTTTTTGCCTCCTGAATATGCCTTAAAATCAAAGTGCAATAAGATGTCTATAAAATGCTATAAATTGATTATGAATATGAAGTATAATATAAAAAGATTCATCACCCTTAAAATTATTTGGAAGGCCCGATTTGTAAAACAGTATTGTTAACTTGCACTTTGAAAAACATTGTCATTTGACATCTCTGCTTCAGTAGGCATGTGGCAGATTCTATAGCCTGATGAGACCATAAGTGAGCTTTTTGGCCATTATTGAACTGGAAGGGTTTATAAACAACATCGTGGAGTGTCTAAAGCAGATCTCAATTAATGGGTGGACTTTGAAAGGCCTGAGTTTGAAGATACGGAAAAAAAATAGGTCTAATATAGAGACTAATGCACAGCAGAAGCAGCTGCATCTGCTAAATACCGACTTGATTGATTATGCAAACTATTACTTTGTCTTTAATAAATGTACAAAAATGAAGCTATTTATTGTAGCTATTTATTTTCGCTTTAGAATAGAATACACACAGAAAGAATATTTTTCTGATCAAAATTGCCAAATTAAATCCTCAGTGGTTTACAGTATATTGTAAAACAATAAACAAAGGGGAGAAAGTATAATTTTTTTAGTAGCTACTGTTAATTAAATAAAACTATGAATGTCTCTTTAAAATGTACAGAAGCTGCTAAAAGTCCAACCCTTGTACTTTTGTACAACTGTTAGTCATCAATTAGTCACCACGTAATTGGTTTCACAGGTGATTTAAAGCATATCAGCTGCTAATAACTTAGAATACATAGCATATGATAGTGCTTTGTGAACAGTTATCAGTGTATATTACATGTGATAATATGCACAGTATTCACTGGAACACAAGTTAACAACAGACTTACTGCGATAGCAGAATCTTTTCTTTTTTTAGGCTAATACAAACCCACATATTAGATTGTATTGTCAACAAGAAATCTCTTTAATTGTTGTTCAGTCCTAGGTTGCAATAAAAAAAATGCAGTCCTAGGTTGCAATAAAAAAATGCAATCAAGATGACCCTATGTACTTGCACTGAATTACACTGTTTACAATGGAAAACACTAGGAAGATCTTATTTATTACACATTAAAATATTTAACACTTTACGTTTATACAACTACTGCATACAAATAAATCAAATCACAAGAACTGACAAATATACACCAAGAAGGGGGCATACAGAATTATGTAGTTTAGAATAGCTACTGTATTGTAATATACTGTAAAGTATACATGGTATTTAGAGGGAAAATTGACCTGGTCCTGATGTTCTTGATGTTCTCTGGTGCACTTTAAGAGTTCAAAATTAAAAGCTCCAACCCATATTCAACTATGCAAATGTGGAAATAATGCGTAACTACGTTACATCGCGTGAGTGAAGTGCGCACTTCTCTCTTTGCGCAGCGCAGTCAGACAGTCTTTTTGGATTATGAAAACTATTTTAGTTTTTTTTTTGACAGAAATGGCGCAAACGCGTTTCCATCTCCCACTATTCGCATTATCTCTTTTTCGCACAAGTCAAAAACCATGTCAAGTGAGCGTAAAAACTTTTTCTTTTTTTTCTTTGCCATTATTGATGCAATACTTCAAATGTGCTTAAAAATGGGGTGATGGAAACAAAGCTGCTGGTACGTTTGGTAGAAACTGAACGCATATATGATATTTATTTTGATTACATTCAATTGTACTGTATCCAGAGATATATAAATACATATAAATTATTATATATACAGTAAATCCTGTAAATGAGAGAGACAGTCGTCCATATTAGTTTGGATCAGCTTTTAAAGAGGCATCACAAGTCTATACTGGTTCCTCTCTGCCCTTTTACACCACATTTTAATCCTTGTACACGCTGTTCTTGGTCCAAAGTAAAATGATTCATGATTTAATGAATAGATCTATTCTTTTTAAAAGGGGTAATAATGCATTGTCACCAAAGTAATTATCATTTTCTTGTATTTATAAAAAGTATGGAACCGTGTTGTTACGTGATCAGTTGGTCTGGCACACCAGGCTAATAAGGAATAGCCAGAGGGAGGAAAGCTGAGTTTTTCCTCAGACAAAACATCTGAGCAGTCATAAAAAGATCATAGCAGACCGTAACTGTCATGCTTGGTGTTCTCACAAAGCACCTGAAACATCAATGTGTTGATGTACTGTATTTGGCCCGTACGCGTATGCCGTGTTTACATTCATCACGTTTCTTAGTCACGTGTTTCATCCCTTGCAGGAATAAAGTGATCGCCCTTTTCCTTTGCGCTATGAGACACAATCTCCGGCTTGTCCTCAGCCAATTGGAAGAGCCGTTGAGTATTGTTAATGAGTTTACCATGAACCTGGCCTCCGCTTTTAGCAAACAGTCCTTTACTATGTCAGACATGACTGATTGGCACATGTATGTCTTGGTTTTCTTCCTCAGTGAATTACAAAGTTGTCTTTACAAAATTCCTTTAGATTGCTCACTTAGCCACCCACACAGAAGCAGCCTCACATTGCATGCAGACTTTTATGAACCCCACCCTGCCACAAAAGCCCAGAGATAGCAAAGCTCTTACCTGCGAACTGGCCCACAAGCCATCGTCTGTTTCACGCTCTTTATCTTATTATTCTTCACAGTCACTGACTGATGGCTTGACATAATGTAATGGCAGACAGGATTATAACTGATCGGTTAAAGGACTCCACTTTAGATACCGTATGTCCTTTTGTCCTTAAGTATAACCAGCTCATGTATTCCTAAAAAGGGTGTTTTGCTATTATCTCTTATAAGTCTTTACTGTCACATTCAATCAATTTAATGCATCCTTGCTGAATATGAGTGTTAAATTGTTTTAATTAAATTTTTTGAAATCATACTGACTATTGAATGAAATGTGTATGCCCGTGTACATATTTTATATATATATAAAAGTAAATAAAATAAGTGTATTTTTAAATGCTACATGTAAATTCAGGCATTAAATATGGATTTTCATGTTGAGATTTGCAAAAGATTACATTAAAAACATATAAACATTTGAAAAAGTATTATTAAAATATATACCATTAAATTAAATGTCTAATACTGGCCTACAATATATATATGGAATATCAGCCGATAACCAGTACGCTACTATCATAAATCCCTTTTTATATATATATATATTTTTTTTACTGTCTTTCAGTTGGAGGCAGCCAACCAGCTTCTTCAGCAGGCCCAGCAGCCACACAGCTACCTGATTGAGACCGTACGGCAGAGAGACACCCAGATCCACACACTGAAAGACCGTCTCACGCGGTTAGAAGAGGAACTGAGGTAAGGGGGAAGTAAATAAGCACCACAAATTTACGGATACATCCTTTTTTTGTATAAAAGAACCATTTGAAATCTTTACAAAGCTTTTATTTTGGAAGAATATAGGTAAAGTCTTTATAAAACCATTGCCTTTGTTTTGTAACAATGGTCGCAACTGTTTTTGACTGCTAATATGTTCCAAAGTATGCAGTTAGATAGAAGATAGTAGGCGATATCTAAATACATTCCATTTCTTTGAGGAGCAAAGGTAATGCTCATGCCAATAAAGGTCAGAAGCCATGCTCACCTGCCAGTTTCTTAGGAATATATGTGCGTGCATTCAACACTGGCTGGATGCCCTTTTTTATTTATACATTTTTCTTGGCTGTCACATACCAATGACAGATATAATTCCCTACCTCTATATGCAAAGCAGGTTTTCTCCTGCATAAAGTGTCTTTAGATGTACTCCTGGGGTTAATGTGAAAAATATGCAAATTGCTCACCAAAATTTCAGCATCTAGCAGCTTTTATTAGAAGGCTACTTATGGCCAGGGGGGCTGTTCTTTCATCGGCACATGACGGCATCAAATTTACATATAACGATAATTGCTAAAGCTTTTATCACAGCATATTGTATTGTCATGGTTTTGAATTATGGCTGCATTTCTGCAATGCCATCAGCGCTATCTACGCTGCATCTGAAGTCCAATACTTTACTATTATATAGTATGTTGAAAAAAAACAGTACACCAAAACAGTAGAGTCTGAATGCATAGTATTCGAAAAACAGTACATTTGAACCGTTTGATGGTAAGGTATTTTTTAAAGGCATTCTAAAAATCTAAATAATTCATATTACGATAATAATATTGTCCATGTTCAATATGTCGTGTTACTGTATATCAGCACATGTCTATTCTTGCTAAGGAAAATTTCCTAAACTTTACCTCTCTATTGAAGTGATGGCGAGGTTAGTCTTTGGAGAATGTTGCCTGTCCTGTGGAAACAGGTGCTGTGCAGTGAGGTGTATGAAATTCATTTATTGCCGGTTTGATTTCACATTACTTTTATTTGAAGAGGTTTTTTCTTAAGTGCTTCTGTCAAGCCCTACAGGTTGTGTTTGTTTACAGCTCAGTGGTTAATTCTGTACAAATGGACTCTCAGATAGTACACCAAGAGATAAATACCTTCAACTCACTGTGTTTGTCACCACTCATTACTCATGCGATAAGGATGACAAAGAGGTATTTCTGTTGAAATACAGTTTTTGTCATTTATGATCTCGTGCTGCATTTCACATGAGGGGCTGGTGACTTTTAAATGCATGTGGGTTGATTAAAAGACACGTTATGTATGTTTCCATCCAAAGCTGTGAATTTGACTTGTGCAAAATTGAAATATCGCATAATTAAATGGAATAAAGCACTGTTTCAATCCAGCGAGTCAAAGAGAACACAACTGTCATTTTCTGATCACAGTAAAATATTTCATTTAATTTTCATGACTTTACGAATTACTAATCAGACTTGTCAGCGTTCAAGACCATTTCTCTCACAGTCTTTTTGAATTTTCACAGTGCACTGCGGAAAGAGAAGAATACACTACTGCAGGTGAAAAACAACATGGCTGCTGATTTGGAGAGACTCCTGAACCACAGAGAGGTAATTTCTGTGTCAGCAGATTAAAAAGAATTAAGAGTTTTTTGTTTTTTCAAGAAGTACAATTCTAATTAAAGAACAGAACAGAATTTAAATCAAGTCTTTTTTCTTTTTTTTATTATTATTCCTTGTTTATTTTACTTTTTTTTTTTTTTTTTTTTTTTACAATTTACCTTGCTTATTTTTGTAAATCATACTAAACACAACATTTAGATTTGGGTGTGTTAGTTTGGACAGATCAGTGTATGCCATAATACAAATAAATAAATAAATGACATTTTGTCCTGGGTGGACAGAGTTTTACACGATTAAGTTGCAACATTGTGAGTCATACATGAAGTACTGTGCTGTCTGCTGTATTTAATTATGTTTTTTGTTTGCTTTAATGACAGTATAGTTACCTATAATTTTACAATTGCAGTGGCATTTCCATCCCAAAATAAATCAAACATCAATGTTAAGGCCTATCTTGCTTTATTGATTTATTTAGTTTATCATTTTACACAAGGTCTAAATCAAAGGAGGACCTTAAATACATTTTATTTGACTGACTGGCTTTTGTGTCCGTGGTGTTACATTTTATTACAGTAAACAGATCATAGTAGCCACAAACCACTGACTAACTTCATGAGAAAGTTACATTTCATGATGAAGGCAAGTATTATAGTATTAAATGTAAAATACAGAAGTGGTTTGATGAAGAACCTATTATAACTGGCATCATGGGGTGACACTACTGACAGTTCAAAATGACCATTCAAAAACCCTGTTACTGTAACATATTGTAAATATTGTACATACAGAATAACATTACTGATTGTTCAGTCAGAATCTCCCACATGACCTTTTTGTTTTTTGTTCTGTTTTTCACGATTAATTGCATGTTTTTTTTAACGTGCTAGTGCGACTGATATTGGAATAAAATAGTTTTAGTCTGTCATACTATATTTTACACAAATCTTTTTTGCTTGCTTTATACTTTTTAAAGTGGAAAGTGGTCCACTTCGTTCATTTTAAAGCAGTTTCATGCATATTTGGATGCCTTTAGAGAGTTCAGTAGAGAAGTAGTCAATAATATTAATAAAATAATACTACTCCAAGGTACTTAATAAAAAACTGCTATTGTGTGCAACATTATCATACATTATCCACATATGACAATGTAAGAGAGTAGTTCCCACATACACTAGCACACAGTAGGGCTGGACCCGAATATTCGTTCGGTGGGTTGGTATTCGATTTTCAATTTTTGGATTTGAATATTCGGGGGAATTTCTTTCTTTTTTTCGCACACCTGGCATCCCCCTCGAAACGGTTCTCATGTGCGCTTGAAAATGTTTACACTATAAAATCTGCCGAAATACAATACTCTTTTTTACAATTATCTTAGCTTAGTGGTTTTTATTAGGATGGACAGTTGAAGGAACCCAAACTTGTTATATAATATATTTGCTTCTTCTTAGCCTACCAAAGTGTTCCCTGCACCTGGAGTATTCTCGGTCTAAAGCGCACAACTGCAGCTTGTTTTTTGGGTTAAGCTGCGTTGCTTTGACATTGTGGAAAATAGAATATGGAATTCAGAATAATAGAAACCAAATGTATTAGCCTTTTTTTTCGTTATTTAGGGCTGTGCTGGTAAACTTGACAAAGCACCACCGTGGATGAGTTCCGGCGGTGGTCCGCAAAAACAATTTTGTTTTGTATGTGAATGCTGTTTAACTGTTTTACATGAATATTATGACACGAGTGAAGCACAAAGCATTGTTTACAAAATAAACAATAGATTAGCAATTAAATGTTACATCGCAGCCATGGAAACATTTGGATTCATGACGAATGAGAGAGTTGTGCGTGAGCCCATAAAAATGTACGCTTTGTCGGCTTTGTATTCTGGTTTGCGATCTGGTCTCCCGATTATCAGCGAATTGAACAATATTCCATTAGTTATTCCACTGGACATGGAATCTCTTGTTTCTTTTCCCAAATCTTCACTCATGTCTCACCCATTTTTGCAGAGAATTATAAATGTTTATTCCTTTGTTTCTATGTTTATTAATGTTTATATTCGCATTCTTTACTGTGGTAGCCTACAGTAGAAAAAAAACGCTGTAGGACAGGTAGCCTAACGTTTTACTTGCACGCCAAATTCTTTTTAACACAGCCGTGTAGTTTTAGTTTTGATTTCTCTGGCAGCCCAAAATCAAACAAAGCCTAAATGTCTTGACACTGCGGAAGATAAAATTCACTCTTCAGACCTTTTACGACAAGTAGAAAACATGAAGATATTAGTCTATTTCCTGCTCGTGTCCCACATCCCTGATCCCTCTCAAAGCGCAGAGCGGTAGGCTTAGGCTATATCTTGCGTCTTTTTGTGGAAATATAAAACGAATTTTTAAAAATATTTAACTTTATTATATTATTTAAGTAACCATTATTTACTGATATTTATTTCAATGCTTTACAGGCATTAGTGTATTGTTTCATTGACGGAAGTGCTCAAATAAACACGCATGTCTGTTACGAAATGGATGTTTGAGCTTCGTTTATTATTTTTTATTTCCCTCCGAAGCTTCGAATATTCGATGTTGATTACTACGGAAGCTTCGAAGCTCAAAAAAATGGTATTCGGACCAGCCCTGGCACACAGTCTAGTCTAGGTGTGTCCTCCTCTATTGTCATCCAGCCTGCTATTCCAAATAGTGAAGGGAACACTGCGTACCCAACGTTTACTCTCTTAAGAATTCCTTCATCAGGAAGCCTCTTATGCAAATTAGGAAGCTTCAGGTGTAGTAATTGATCGATGGATGCCTCAGTTTTGTTTGTGTACAACATTCTAAAAAACTTTTTAAAAAATCCAGTCAATATTTCCCACGCTCCAGTCATCAGATTAGTAATAACCTTGCAACTTGTGGTTGTTTTTGATGACAGACAACTAATAGATTGCCTCATTGAGGGAAACCGATGTGTAACGCCATAACTTACTCTATGACCAATGGGTTCTGAATAAATTTTTTTTCATGGTATTTGGTTTGATTTACTAATGTACTAATTTCCAATAGCATTTATATTAAATGAATGGAGTGATCTTGAATCTGCTCTATTGAAAGGCGCATGAAGGTACACTACACCTCTTCTGACATTCTGAACTCTGAATATCAAGGGCAGGGTGTAACTGATTAAGCACCAGTGCAATATGGAGCTATTTTCAACCAAATACTGCTGGCACACACTGTGCCGACTTCACAACTTCCAGTGGCATGTTGGCAGAAAGCATGCAATCCTCACAGACAGCTGCTCCTCACTGGTGCTTTTTGGCATGCCAGCGCATATGGTCGTGCAGTGATAAATAGAAATATTGAATGACTCTTGCGCATCGGGCTGATCTCCATTCGCCGGTGGTCATGTGCTAGCAGGGGATGTTTTACATTGCCGTCGAACGCTAGAATAGTAACCGTGCATGAATAATACCAGTTGATATTTTTTTTTTGCCAAGTTACATTACATTTCTTTCAGCAGTCTTTTCTGTACATTTTTGTAAAACATTCCTGTTGCGTAATATGTAATGTCTGTCTCCTTTTGCCCTGTTTTATTTTAAAACCGAAAAAAGGTCAAGTATGCACAGTTTTTTTTTTTTTTTTGCAGTATACCGTACCTTTAACAGACTGTTCTATGTCTGTCACCAGTGCTTATCTGTATGAAAAGCTTTTATTTGGCGTCTGTGATTCTTATCGGCGTGTTGGAACACGAGAGTGACCAGCAACTCACAACATGATCTAACATCAGAAAGTCGTTTTCTTTAAACATTTTAATTTATTCACACGAGTCAAGTAAAAACATGAAGGTTTTTTTATGTCAATGCAGCCACAAATTGCTGATAAGTTGTAGCTGAGACAAGACTGTGGTTGAACACAAGAATCATAAACATATATTAACTCACTCATTAATACACAGTTGTCAGCAAGTATTTGTTTTCGTTATGAACCTATAGTACAAAACCAAATAGTCCGATCTTCATAATATTTATTTTGTTGTGGGTTTTTTTTTATCTCTTGTTTTATTTTGTAATACATATGATTTTTTTTTTCTTTTCAGAACCTTTTACAATAAGGCCCCATTAGTTCATGCATTACCTAAAATTTAACTAACAATAAGCAATACTTTTGTTTAAATATTATTTATTATTCTTTATTTACGTTTGTTAATAAAAGTGCAACTGTTCATTGTTAGTTCATGTCAGCTCAGGTCCATTAAATAATATTAACTGATACAACTTTTGATTTTTATAACGTGTTGGTAAATGTTGAAATTAAAATGAGCTAAGGCTAATAAATGCTTTAGAAGTATTTTTCATTGTTAATTTGTGTTAACTAATGCTAACAAATGGAACCTTATTGTAAAGTGTTAGCGTAATTTTGTTGTTGCTCCTGTTGTTTTATCATTTTATATGATTTTATGTAAGAAAAAAATATATATATACAGTATATATATATACTTAAGTGGTATTGCTGTTTTTAAGCAACATTTAATCATCTGTGTCACTTTCAAAATATGAGATATTGGGTAATTATTTTCTTTACTCTCTCTTTTAATGACACGTATGCAGAAACATTTTTCAGCAGACCTGTATCCATTCTCAGAACTGTATTACACCGATGACTTTAGAGTAATGAAAGAGCGCTGTGTTGTTTGAGGGCGTTTCCTTCAATTGATTCAGAACTATTTACACTAAAGCAGGACTTCTTGTGCTTTGAAGAGGTGCTCTCAGGGCACCCCTTGATGAAGATACGCCTCCAATTACCATTGCACCTTTGAATGTTTACATGAACCCCCAGGCTGCTCCAGACATGTTTATGTGGTGTATCATGAGCCACTTTCGATTAAAAGAGGAGAAAGAAAAAAAAGTGTCTGCAAATAACTAATTATGCATAAAGCAATCCACCTTATTCAATAACATAAGAGCTGGTGTGGCCATTGTAACTTGAATGTGTTGAGGCTTCCAGTTATTTTTAGCTATACAAAAACTGTTCATTATGCTGCTTGTTGTTATTGTTGTTGTTGTTATTTCTCAAGTTATTTACCCTATAGCTGCAAACGAATCGGAAACATCCGGACATCTGCACAAAATAGCTTACTTCCGCGTTGAAAAACAAGGTGGATAGTTAACCACAAACTCACTCATGTCATTCCAAAGAGGTAGTTTTTTCCATACAATGACACTGACCATGTCTGTCATGCTCCAGTAAGAACAAAATGTGCCTTAAAAGTTAGTAGTTAGTAGTCTGTATTGAGGCCCGTTCACACTAAGACCGATAATGATAAAGATATAGTTCTAAAAATTGTTCTAAATATAAAAGATTAGCAGTCCACCGCACAACTATAGCAGTGACGGCACAGTGAAACTATATGTCGAAATCACTTTTTCCTGCAGATGAACGATAAAAGCATTAACACTGAATGCATCCTGCTTTAAAGAGCTCATGCATTTAAAGCGGCATGCGATGAAACTGCAGCGCAAGCTTACAGTATAGAACAATATCATCCGCGGGTGGGTTCGTTAATATAGTTATCGTTATTGTTATCTTTATAGTTATTGGTCTTTGTGTGAATGGGCCTTTACTCTTAATATCTGTCAATCTCCAAAGAAGGACAAATAAAATGAAATGACAAATAATCTATAAAAGTACCCTATAAGTAGCCTTAGCAATTTATGTGTGTATATACAGTATATATATATTATACAGTATATTATATTATAATATATATATCTTTTTTTTTTACACTTGTAAGGGGTAGTAAAATTTCAGAACTTCAGTAGAGGGGAAGATTTTCAGTCAATGGTGACTCAAATTTCTATTTATGATACATTTTTAAATTGTTATATAGCTTCAGAAGACTTGTGCACAGGTTGCTTGAGCTAGTTTTATGGTGTTTTATTTTGTTTGTCCTTTTTTGGAGTTTTACAGATATTATTGTTACTACAGACTGTTGTATGGGGGGAAACCGGTAAGAAGAGTGAAAACCAGTGTTTTGAATGACTTGAGGATGTGGATGTTATGGAATGTTGACATCCAGCATCAGGACATGTTGGGTGTTTGTGTTAGTGGTTTTAATTGCACTGCTGGCATAACAAGACTCCTGTCAAAAGCTGCTGGTTCTTTCTTGCCTGTTGTGAAGGGGAAGCAAACTAACAATATTCTTTGAAGGAGCTCTTTAACCTTCAAGCTTCCACTGATTTGTTCTTATCCTGTTGCAGGAACTTTCTGTCATGAAGCAAGTCCTTATTAGCATGCGCTCACAGCAGCACGGTGGACCTCTGTCTCTCGAGACCGATGGGACAGGGACCGCAGTTCACAGACCCAAAGCTTTAAAAAGCACAGAAGAGGAGCAATTTAACTGTGGGCCCAAACCCACAGTGTTTGTGAGTTCTACTTGTCTATCCACGAAGAGAGCCTTTCAAACACCACTTTAGGACAAATAGTATTTTCTCTGGGAACCAAAAAGGAACACATTTTAAAGTTATTTTGAACTGCTGATACTTTTTGTTTTATTGAGCCTGCTATTTGGGCTGATATTTACTTTTACATTGACTTTTACAAGTTGAATAAAATGTTTTACTCAAAGCAAAGTCCAAAGAAATGGTCAATGATATTTAACACTGGTGTTGTTTTCTTTTCTTTTAACAGACCAATAAAGAAGTCCCAGAATGGTATAGAAAACTCAAACGGAAAACCAAGTAGGGACTTGTTCAACTTGTTTAAGAGTTTAAGGATGCTCCATGTCATGCAATCACTGAGAAAAGTCTGTTTAAGTTTAAGACCTATTGCATAACTAGTTACACAGGTTTGTTGTGTAGTCATTGTGAACCTAAAACTATGATTTCTTTTAATGGAAATAAATCATTTTATGTTGTCCAATAGGTGTATGCATGTTTTATTGAATTTTATTTTAATTTTAAAAACTGTATCAGGTTGTTTAAACTGAATATACACATTTTTATTCTCTATACCCTGTAAAATAGCTCAGTAGAATATATTATTTGATGGTAATAAATCTGTATCCTTCTGAATTGATTCGTAAAACGCAAAACACTGTTGATAAAAATAGAGGAGCGTGTGCATACCTGAATCGCAGCAGCATTGCGCGCTTATTTGTGTCATCTTAATGTTACGCACCACAGGCTCGAATGTCCAACAAGAACAGCAGTAGCAGTGAGCTGATGTTATTGATGCATTTCATTGATTCAGTCTGCTTGAGATGGATAATTTTATTTGCCGTGTTGTGTTACTTTTAAATTTGAAATTATGGTAAACATTTATGTACTTAGGGATCATATACTGTTTGTAAATAAGCCTTGTTTCCCAGCTTTATAAACTGGAAGCGCTGGCAGACACATCTTGGTAGCATTTGTACCTCATTAAGAATTCCAGTTCCATTAACGATTATTTTAGTGATTTCAAAAAATAAGTTGGCCTATTTGAAGAAAATAAAAATCTTATTGTATAGCCTACCTTAACAGTTGTTTGCTAAATAATGAGATCTTTTCAGATTAACAAACCAGATATTGGCCAATTAAATCAGAAATAAATGTAACAGTTCCTCCACAAAATAGAGAAACTTATTAGAGATGTCGTTGAATATGGACCTGGATGCATTATACAAAACAAGTCAAAATGTGATAACATTCATTCATTCATTTTCGTTGAATAGCTATTATAATAGCAAATGTTAAAAAAGTGACCTATCTTTAAATATACGTCATCTAAGTACAGCATAGTGATATTTGTGCTCTGTACGCGAGTAACTGATTCACAAATCCAGTAAGATATTCGGAAGTGTTTTGATTCACTAAAAGAAGCGGCTCATAAGATTTGGGAATCAGACTACCCTGACCACGATGTATGTTGTTGAATCACTTAAAAGAACCGGTTCACAAGAGTCATTCGTTCGTGAATTGACCGAATAAGAAGCGTTTTACCTGCTATTAACTCTTCACTGGCTTCTCTGTTATAGTTATTTTAACAGAACTAAGTGAAGAAAAATGTTTTCATCACAAAATTAACTTTTAATTACTTGTAATAAATACTAAATAAGCTAGCTGACAATTCGAACACATTATCGCTGTTAGTCAGCAGTGATTTTT
Organism: Meda fulgida; assembly: GCA_030578275.1. Taxonomy (NCBI): domain Eukaryota; kingdom Metazoa; phylum Chordata; class Actinopteri; order Cypriniformes; family Leuciscidae; genus Meda; species Meda fulgida. The sequence goes on along the minus strand of CM060616.1, from coordinate 28,160,004 downwards.
ATATTAGCCTTATTCTGCACTACCGTCATTGTTTAAATGCTAAGGGGCAATACGAAGGGCTGGACATATTTAACTCCGGCTGTTTTGACTAGCTTGTGTCCGCTGTTACAGTATCAGCAGCAGCCTAGTAAAGGTGTAGCCGTCTCACTACTTTCTCAGTCCCTGACAGAGTCCGGCCCCGCCCTTTCAGCGATTATAGGCTACATATATCCCGGAGCTCCAGGAACGGAGCGAAGCAAAACGGGATATTACTACCGAGAGCGCGCACACATACACGCACGGGTGTCATTCCATGCACCATACACTCACTTCCCCTTCCTCGACCTCTATCAAAACACATTTTGCGGACGCTATCTCCGTCACATCCACGGGTTTATGGCCGCTACGCTTCTAACGATGAGCGCTGCGCTCGCACCGGGACAAGATGACTTTCTCTCGCTTCTCAAACCCTCTCTGTCCGACGGCTTTCAGGAGGACTCCTCTCTGTTTTCCTTTGAAGCCAAGAATCCCGACACGGAAAGGGGCTTATCAAACGACTATTGTCAGGTAAATTGTTTTCATCAGTTATCTGAATGGTTCTCTCGAAGACTGTATCAATTAAAGATCGTGTGAAAGGTGGGCCATAGATGATGCGGCATGCTGCACGCCTGCAGTCCCATCATCAGCATCATGCCCCATTAAATGCGTTCAGAAATGTGAAATTATGAAATTCTTTCATTTGAGCAACTTTTCTATTCCATAGGCAGCCTACATTTGTTTAAAAACAAAACGCGTTTTTTTAAATAGATTAAAATTGACGTAAAGTTCGTTTTAAGGATAGCTGTAATGTTGGATTTTCAGATTCTTAGAAATTAATTATTTTAATGTTGTCTCTCATCTAGATTTTTAACTCACATCCTTCAATACACGCAGGACAATTTTACTTTGCACGTATTAGTCAATTGTGTATGCATTTTTTTTTCTATAACAACCTAACAGTCATTGCCAATTACCAGAGAAAATTTAACCTAAACTGCAAAAAAAAAAAGTTCTCTCCTAACTGCTTTATTTACACCATATTAGGCAGGATTAACGTTACAATTTTAAGATCAGAAATTGATTTTAAGATTTTTTTAAAACATGTTCTGCGTTGAGCTTTGACATTTACAATGTATGTTGTTATTTGAATGTTGGTTGAGATAACTTCGCGAGTTCAGTGCAGCTTATCCCGTTTTCTCCAAATAGTGAAAAACAAACAAACAAAAAACGTTAACGTTACCATAGCCAGCATTACTGTCATACATAGCATAAGCCTAGTCTGACGAATCGTCGTTGTCCTTAATTGTATTATCTGTCGTGCTCTTCAAAGGGATTTTGTGATGTTTTGGGGGGGTTCCCCGTGTCTGTAATGCAGGGGAGAGTCTGGGCTTGGTCGGAAAGCGCACAGGCTCATGTCAGTTGCTTGCAGTTGGTTTCTTGGCTACCGAACCGTCAACAACTGACTCCCCTCCCTCCTTCCTCACCCACGCGCTGCTCTCGCGCTCCGAACTCAAACTTCCCAGCAACGCCGAGCCTCAATCTGAAAACTTGTGAAAGAGATACATGTCCGGCGAACAGCTGGAAGATCTAAATCCAGAAATAGCTATGCGTAGCAGCCGCGTAAAGAGCACTTAAAGAGCTCTGGCATTCCGAGTGTATATGTATGTGTGTGTGTGTTTTTATTTTCCCTCGTGTTTATTCCTCTAGTGACTCTATAGATGTTACATTCAGGAGGGAGTAATGAATGAGTCTTGATTTATTATTTTTTGCTGATTACGGTTTTATGATAATTGGTTGGCATTTATTTGGAAAGGCTGAGCAATCTCTCCAGCATGCTTTCCACCTGTCAGCAAAGTCTGTTTTGAGCTTGTGGTATGAGCGCTGTTTTACAGTCTTAGGCGGAATGTAGCAGAGACATATCGAAGAAGACTTGATAAATGCTTTACCTCTGACTGCTCCATACAGCAACACAATCGTTCCGTGCTCTCAATATAGGCTACACTTGATCACAGATCAGGAGATAACAACATCAAGTCCTGATATTTAGGTTCCACATCTTCACACAAAGACTTTGCAGGTAAAATATATCTAGGCTATACCTGCAAAATTTCTCAAATTGGGTGTAGGGTTATCTCATGATGTAGGCAGTGCTGTTATAGCCTACTATACACATAATACAATGGCAATTTAGATGAATTGAGGTTTTACACAATATTTACTTAAAATTTGCACCAAAAAATTGTGAATGTAAATTATTTATTATTAATTAATAAGATTTAAAGACTGGGAAAAGTGACCTGTTGATCATCCAGCAGACATTGTTATCGGCTACCTCAAAATATCAATTACTCAGCCGGGCCAATAAATTGGTTCATCACTTGATGTACATGACGTATTTCGCTTTACCTGATCCAGCATGCTTGCCTGTTCATATAACATATTGATATTCATATTCCTAAAGAATTGTAGGTTTCTTTTTATTATTATACATTCTAGATTAATTGACTGCTAGCTAACTTGTTGTGTTAGCAAGTCCAATGCTTATCTCGTTTTCTCCAAATACAAAAAAAAATGTCATTACCATTAATTATTACTTGCACATAACATATTGAAGAATCATCATAGTTTCAAGTAGTCAAAGTGTCCTCAATTGAAGAGGAAGAAAATAAATATCCGTCAAATACTCCGCCTGGCCGATAAATTGGTTTGTCGGTTTATTTTTACTTGTTCCAACATGCTTTTTCTATTCAAATGAGGGACAATTATATTGTTTTAATACATTATTTCATACCACCGATTAGCAAATAATCACATAGCACAAGTGTACTGGAGAATAAATGCTAAAATGTGTTTTCTATTATTATGCTTAATATATTTATATGGTAAGTCAATATTGAGTAGTCCATATATTTTTACTCCAAGCCAATTTGGCTTAGCTGAGTAAGCAGGCAGGTTGGCCCTTGTTGTAAGAGTAAGTGAATATTTGCATTCTTGCAAGCTTTTCTAAAATTTTATGTATACTGTCTGTGTTTGTGCTCCGCCAACACAAGCAGTCCCAGGAGATCCTGCCAGATTTGCTGATAGAAGCAGCGTATGCAATATTCCAGTAGCTATTATTCTGAAATCTGTTTATCTTGTTTGCATTTAATAGCCTTTACAACTGCATTTACAAATGATGCTTCTCTCTTTTGCTCTCTAGGCTAAATTAGAGATGGATAAATATCTGTCTCCACAACCTATGGCTCACCCCGACTTAAAGAAGTCAAGACGAGAGAGTATCTCTGTAATGGACCAGTTTTTCGGAGACGACCACTGTTCCCCCTACAGCATCAACATGAATGTCTTCCTGCCCGATATTGCGTATCTAAGAACGGGCTTGTGCCGGCCGGCACGGCCTTCGGTCCCCAGCCAGGTCAAAACTGAACCTGTAGCGGCACCTTTCTCTCATCCAGAGTGTCCAGTGAGCGTGACCGGCCCTCCTCCATCCACGCTACCAGATTTCACCAGCATCTTTAACGCGAATTCCACGTCAGGCTCTGGAATGGACACCATGGACGATAACACCGGGGTCTTTGTCAAGCAGGAGATGCAAGGCTTTGACATCCCTCAGGATGGGCCACTCTTCCAGCTCCTCAACTCAGAGCTGGACGTCCCCCATCAAGCCGATTCTCATGCTCACTCTGTGCCCTCACAGATGCATACTTTCCACGACCTGCACTTAGCGACGCAACAGACTGCTTCCAAACCATACTGTGGCATGTCCTCTGCCGGGTACCATCTCGGCCCAGGCCACTTCGTCCATCCTCAGGGTCAGGCTCACTCACAGCTCAAAATGACCTATCTTCCCCCTACGCCTCCCACTTCAGAACCTGGCAGTCCTGACAGACAGAAGGAACTGCTTCACAATCTGACACCACCACCATCTTACGCCGCCACTATCGCCTCCAAAATGGCTGTCCATGTGCCTAGTCACCCAACCCCCACCTCCACACGACCTTCCGCGACCAACGGGTCCATGCCTGTCCGTTACAACCGGAGGACAAACCCAGATCTCGAGAAAAGACGGATACACCACTGTGATTTTCCAGGTACAGAGAATATACAAATTGTTTCAATTGAACTTAAATGAATCATGTTGAGCTAAAAAAGCATATAGCCAAATTCACAGGATGCTCTTGTGTTTTCCGGAGCACAACGCTGCTTTCTACTGGGCTTTCTTACTCACACGCTTGAATCCACTGTTAAATAATTCAGAGACGGGCAGAGCCTTTTAACCAGTGCTCAAAACGAATGGCAAAGAGTTGACGTCAGGCTAATTGTTATTGAATCCTGTTGCATCAAATTGACTGGGCAAATTGTAAAACAGACAAGCCTCACAGTGCCATTAATAGTGCATTTACGCTAAGAAGCTGCATGTCTGAAACGACGTGCTTCGCAATTAAGAACCCATCACTGCTTTTCTTCTCTGAGTGGGGTTTTACAGCTAACGACATGAGATGGGCTTTGGATTCCTAATTGGAAAAGAAAGCATACTGAAACCAAAGAACAGGATGCTGTTGTTTGTGACTGTGGTGATGAGTGAACCAACTGATTTTGTGTTGCTGACTTAAAAGAGTAAATTGCTCTCTTGTCGTACATCAAACATTAAAATGCCATTGTTTGTTATATAATGTATAACTGAAATATTTAATAATTTTAATATTGTTTTCATGTAAAACAAATTTATCAATAGCCTCCCAGCATTTTTATATCTCAAAACATTAAGACAATCTTGTCATACCGTTTATGCATCAAGCTTAATAACTGCATTTTTTATTATATTTGCCCGTATTTATATTATTTATGTATATTATATTATATTATATTTATTATATTATAAGGTTTAAGCCTATAGTCTCAGTTTTAAATGCATGGTTTCCAGTTTTGAGCTGTTTTAACTGAAAGCAACTTGCACTGACATATTTTAAGATATTCAAATTTTTACCATTGTTTTGTCTCACGATGCAAACTAGTAATGTTTTCTTTTCTTTCTAAGGCACATTCATAAAAGCTACTGAAATGCCCTAATTAAACTAAGACCTAACCCTGGCTTAATCTAAACCCTGTCTGTGAAACAGGCCTTGATCATTTTAATTGTTTTAATAATATTTAGTTTATTTAATCATAAATAGCCTCCCAACAGTTTTTCTCTCAAGAAAATGAAAGCACTCTTTTCATACTGTTTATGCATCAAGCATTATAATTACATAGGGTTTTTAAATACTTACAATATTTAACTTTTTTTTAATCAGTAGCCTCCCAATATTTGTTCTCTCTCAAAAGCTCAAACCAATCAAAATAATTGCATTGCTTTTTAATACTTATAATTTATAATTTAAATATTTAATCATTTATAATATTCATAATTTATTTTGTATTATCAATAGCCTCCTAACATTTTTATCTCTCAAAAAATGAAAACAGTCTTGCCACGCTGTTAATGCATCAAAATTAATGATTGCATTGTTTTTAATACTTATCATTTATAATTTAAATATTTAATGTATAATCATTTTCATAATGAATAATTTTTTATTAATAGCCTCACAACAATGTTTTACAGTCTCTAAAATGATTAAAATACTCTTGTCATACTGTATATGCATCAGATATAAAAATTGCATTATAACTTATTTAAATATTGAATCATTTCAAATTATTTTATAAATACTCACTAGCCTTCCAACAATTTTTAAACCCACAAATGCTTTATACTGTTGTGAGTAACAAAAGCTGTTGTATGTTTTTAGGTTGTAAGAAAGTTTACACCAAGTCGTCCCACCTGAAAGCTCACTTGAGGACACACACTGGTAAGAGTTCTCCAATTAAAAATGTTTTTATTAATGCTCGATAAAGCTACCCTCCTATTTTGGCACTTTACTGTCATGTTGCTGGGCAGAAGTGCGTTGTTGGCATGCACATGCGTTCATTCTTGCACGATGCCTGAAAGCTATCCTGCGCCGCTTCCTTATATGAGATTGCACCAAAACCATGCCCAAATACATCAGCAGGAACAGCCTTTTCTACTTCCTTTTTCCATACCATATTATAATGTCCAATATTTGAATGACCTCTTGGCAACATTTGAATATATCAGTAGTACATTTGAAGTTTCATTGTTCAGCATTGCTCTCTCTCTATATAAAAATATATTTGGAGATACACATTTAGTATCTGAATGGAAGTAAACAGAAGAGCAGACCTCATTTGACCCAGAGGAGTGAATCTGAATATTCATGAATTCCAGAACGTGGCCTTTGGCATGTGAACTTAATAAAGTGATGAACCACTGTATCAGGCCTATGAAAAGTTTGTAGAATTTTCCAGCTATAGATTTATTATCTATGTCACCAGCGTCCTGAGCTTAATCACTTGCTCATACTGCTTGTAAAGCACTATTACGATAAGATAACGACACCCACGCTTTTCTATAAGTCTTGACATGGCATGATTTAGTCTTTTGACAGTGTTTTGTTTTAAAACAAAAATGAAATATCACTGAACTTACTCAAGCTGGACTGTGATGCTATTTTCTTCTGGAAACAAACTTTTTTTGCATTATTTTCCTGTTATCTCTGTAAAGCTGCTTTGAAACAATCTGTATTGTAAAAAGCGGTATATAAATAAGTGTAACTTGACTTGACTTGTTGCTGTATTCGAATAAACAACCTGTCAAAACGAGATTTACAATTACAGTGCAGGTGCTACTTTCAAATTCATAATGATATTTTTCGAAAGAATAGGCGGGTCTGTTTAATAATGCCTACGTTTTCTGTACACAAGATACGCAATATTGCTTAAAACAAATACACACACACAATAAAAAGAAAATGCAAAGTTTACTAAATGAAATGGACATTTTTCACACTTACAATACTGTTCAAAAGTTTGCAGTCAATAAGATTTAAAAAAAAAAGTCTCTTATACTCACAATGACTCACAATATGATTAAAAATGCAGTAATAATGTAAAATAATAATTTTACTACAATCTAAAATAACTGCTTTCTATTTTAATATATTTAAAATGTACTTTATTCCTGTGATGATTTGGTGCTCAAGAAGCATTCTTAATATTATAAATGTTAAAAACAGCTGTGCTTCTTTTTTTGTGGTAATCGTGGCACATATTTATTCAGGATTCCTTGATGAAGAGAAAGTTCAAAAGAACAGCATTTATTTGAAAATGAAATATTGGTTGCGCTTTACAATGAGGTCCCATTACTTAACGCGTTAACTAACATTAACTAACAATGAACAATGCATGTGTTAGACTAGAAATACAAGTGTTCATTGTTAGTTATTGTCAGCTCAGGTCCATTAAATAATATTAACAGATACAACTTTTGATTTTATTAATGTATTGATAAATGCTGAAATTAACATTAACTATAATTAAGAAATTATTTAGAAGTATTTTTCATTGTTAGATCCTGTTAACTAATGTAAGTAACTACAAATGGAACATTATTGTAAAGTGTAACCGAAAACCTTTGTATCAATATAAATGTCTTTACTGTCTAAGGAATGCATCCTTGCTGAATAAAAGTTTTAATGTGTTATAAAAACAAAACAAAATACCATATCCAGATAACAACTCAAGATAAAACCCAATCCAACCAGTCCCTGGAGAGAAGAGGGTTGTCCTCAGGCAGACAACGCATGAGATGCGCAATCCAAACAAGTCATTACAGGATCCCTGTTCAGGGCTCTCCTCACAAACGTTAAAGCTCAAGACAGGCACATGTTCTGACGTTTGGCTAGTTAATTGTTTTGGAGCGCCACACCTACTGCATGAGGTTGAAACCGCTGAACTCGCAGTATCACTCTTTATAGTCCTTCGGCTCCCATTTTCTATTACTTAAAAGGCTATAGCCCAGATGAATGAAAATATTGTGATTTTCAGTGTTATCATTTGTGTTGTTTATTTTTTTTGTCCATACAGTCAATGTGTTCCAATTTTGTTTTGGACCCAATTGACTTTCATTGTATGGACAAAAAAAGTTGAACAGTCTTCAAAATATTTTCTTTTGTGTTCCATAGAATAAAGTAAGTCAAGGTTTGGAACAACATGAGGATGAGTAATTGATCACAAAATGCTCTCACATGTCATTCTTAAGTCATCTGAATATAAGATTTGCATTTTATTTTATTATCTGTCATCGAGTATCCGAATTTCAAGCTTTGAAAGGGTTGTAATGCTTGTGTTGAGCTGGCAGGATTTTCCGACGGGATTAGCAAACCCGACTTGATTTCAGGAGGAAGAAATAACCTTGTCGTCTTTTGAAAAACACACTTTAAAACTTCTAAAGCCGAGTTCCAGAAAGGCAAATATTGTGCTGCTATTTATGGCCGACAATGAGTTTAGTCTTGTCAGCCTCCACGAACATACCAAAATCCTGAAATACTTTAATCTTAGAGATCGAGTTAAGTGAAGTATATTAGGTAGCTCCACACCTCTCTGTATGTGTTTGTTATGGTTACTAGCAATGACAGAAAGAGAAATGCTACCCACACAGATTACTCATTTAGTATTACTAATGTATTAGTGAAACCTGTTTTTTTCGTTTTTTTCGTTTCTTCCGTGTTCTAGTGGTGACTCCATGTGCTTAACCTTAACTTAACTTGATGTCCATTGTGTTCTGTGTTCAGGTGAGAAGCCGTACAGGTGCACGTGGGAAGGCTGCGACTGGCGGTTCGCACGTTCCGATGAGCTGACGCGTCACTTCAGGAAGCACACCGGAGCCAAACCCTTCCAGTGCGCCGTGTGCAGCCGCAGCTTCTCTCGCTCCGATCATCTCGCCCTGCATATGAAGAGGCACCAGAATTAGACACAACACACACTCACTGAAACAGACACACTTGCTTATTATTATGCACATGAAGTGATAACAGAACAACTTCTTTCTTTCTGTACGCCGCGACGAACCTTATAATGTTTAGGGTAATCTTCTCTCTCTGACCTGTCGAGAGTGTTGAGCTGTCGACTGTAAACTGAAAACAACTCTTGATATTGCCATGAAAGCCAATTTCTTGTGGTACCTTCAGATATAATGCCCGTTCCTTTTTCATCTCTCTTTATGGATGTATAGACAAAATTTCCTTTAAGACCCTCATTCTTGTACATGAGATCCTCTAATTGGAAGATGAAACGTTTTTAAACGTGATGAAATGGAACTGTAAAGTACACAGGATTCGTCCTTGTACATCTGCAAAGCACTAAGACACAACTCCCATTTTACTTTGCACTTGAATTAGACTGGAAATATGAATATCTATGTATGATAAATACCTTTAATATATATATATATATACATATATATATCACTGGAATAGTTACTGCTCATACTGGGGTTTCAAGTACACAGCCTATACTGCGATTCCCTCCTTTTAGTTGCTGAAGTATTTATAGCTTTGGATGATAATGTGCTGCTACTGAACAGCAATTATTTCATGAATTATTAAACAATGGTATAGAAAAGCAATGAGAAGTGGAAAATGGCTTTAGACAGCTGTGTGATTTGTACAGTCCCCTTTATACACATAGAAGCATGCCGACCGTTTGTTTTCCCACTGTCATTGATGCATAAGCTCATATGAATGTACGAGACCACAGTGACTGTTCTTTTGACATAATGCCTTTGGATCACATTTCATCTTAAAGTGCCTTTTCATGTTTGTTTTTATCAGCAGCACATGCTACGACTTCTTGTTCATAAAAAGGCAGCCAGTAAAAACTCAGCAGGTCACCATTATTTCACTATTACTACAATTCGGCTGCCTTTCATAATTTAAAGAGAGGGTTAAAGTATCATCTGGTCCTTTCTTGTAAAATCAATGTATTTATTGCATTGGCTTTGTGAAGTGGAATTTGACAAGTTTTGTGTAATTGAAATGCCTTAATGTAAATACTATGACATTTTATTGTAAATATTATTTTGATTTATTTTCTTTTTTGTTGTTGAAAAAGTAGGGCATCATATTGCTCTGGATTTTGGCTTTGTGACTATTTTTGTTTCTTTGAATTTTTTATATTTCACTTAAACTTATTTTGTAGATTATATTTCTAAATTGGTTGTCCTCATGACAAACATTTTATGTCTACTGATTGAAATGAATTCTAATAAAATCAACTTCATAATTTTTAATGCTTTTTACAAACTGACCTTCTCTTACACATTTTTTGTCTGTGTGTTGAATTTCTACAAAACTATAGTAATGTGTGTCCAGGTGAGTTATTTATGGAGCCCCTAAAGGGACCTTTGCAAAAAAAAAAATCTATACAGATATTTGTGTGCGCACAAGAAACATTTGCGTTCATCTCATAATTACCGTAATAACTTTGAACTGTAAAATGCCTTCACATTGTTGAACTTGTATATACAACATGTTACTGGTCATTTTCTTAGAGCTGTGACTTGTACCACCTGACCACTGCAGATTTAAGATGTGTTCGACTTGAAGCGGTGCTTTCTCGTGAGTCCGAAAATTATTTTAATTTTTTATTTTTGCAGTCACTTAAGGGGCTCCATTACACCACTGGTGGAATAAAAAGTAATGAATCATCCTCCCTTATAGCAGATAAACTGTATTTCTATAGTTTACACTGGTGTATGCCTAGGGTTTCCTGTTCACTCCCTTTAGTCACCATAAAGTAGTTGACCAATTTCTATTTGTTGATGTTTCTAAGGTTCAAGAAAAAAATACTACAAAGAAGAAAAGATAAAACTATCATCAAAGCAGAAATTTACGTTTCAAAGATCACTTGGACCCATGCCACACACTTTGACTGTGCTCTTATCTGATGGTTGACATCATAAAGGAACAATTTTCACAAATCAAACAAACCCTCAAGCACTAAAAAAGAAAATTAATGGGAATTCCTTTTTTCATGTCAACAAATGTCAAAAATGAGAGTGACGTTGACAGCACAATACCTCAGTGTTATTTTTATATTGTCCAGTGCAACCCATTTATAATTTTACATCTTGCCCAATAAAACATTAAGCATTGAAGTGATAGTTCACCCCTGTCATCATTTACTCGCCCTCATGTTGTCCTGTACGATCTAGAAGATCCGTTTTGATAAAAAAAAAAAAAAAAATCTTTTCAAAACGTTTGGTTCAACATTTTTCAAAATATCTTCTTTTGTGTTCCACAGAAGAAAGAAACTGGTTTGGACCAACACGAGTGGGAATAAATGATGACATAATTTTCATTTTTGGGTGAACACACTATATATTAATTGATATTTTAATGTTATTCAGAGATTACAGATGGCATTAATGACATTAACAGTAATTTGATAGGAGAATTTGGTTGTAATTCAATATTTCTATATTTAATATTGGCAAGACTGTAACTTAATAGCTGACGTGCAGCTCATGTTCAGGACAGATCCACAAACATCACAAACTCCACATTACACCCATTGAAAATCAATCTTATCACTGGAATCTAAATGGTGTTTCTCCCTGAACAGATGATTGCTTTGCTCACAGGCTCATAGATCCCATCCAGAGTCCACTGTGACTACTGAAAAGGTCCTACATCACTCAAATTGAACCTCTTCACAATAATTCTGGAATTAGTATGATTCCCCTCCATCATTTTAATCTGATTCTCAACTGGTATTTGGTATAAAAAATGATCTGTAATGTTCAGAATCTCAGGCCCTGAAACGATCAGTGTGGATGGACATTTGTTGAACGCACTGTTTACTCTAAGAGGCATCGGCGGTTTCTTGGGGTGCAACCGAATTACAAGCTGCCAAAACGTTGGGGACCCCTGTGAGCAAAGAAACAATACAGCTTTTGATATGAGATCAGGAAACACCACAAAGGAAAATAAATGCTTTCATTGCTTTTAAGGAGAAGGGGAATTTCTCCCTCTCTTCTACATATGTTCTTGGTTTGATTCCTCGGACAAAGCCCCTGGACATAATGAACTTCAGATGTCAAAGACAGGCAAACAATGGAAGCTCCACTGGACCCAATCAGGAGGTTCTTCAGGGTTCCTCCTAAGAGTTGTTACTCCTACAAGTCCTCTTCTCTCCTCCACTCTTTCTTCCTCTCATGCCTTCCCCTTTCCGTAACCTACATGGAGGTTTTAAACCCCCAGGGTGAACATTATTTCTCTAATGCATAGGGCCCCTAGTTTTTTCTTCACTTTCAGCCCTCAAAACATCATAAGCTGCACTTTCTCATAACCTGTCCGGGCCAGATCAATACAAATGAGTCTGCTGTAAACAAACAAAAGTGCCAAAGACAAGGGAAACAGCTTTATTTCTCACAGATTTGTACATTATGATATGGATAGTGCCTGACAGGGGTAACATGGACTGGCATCAGCCTTAAAAATAAAAGTTCTTTGATGGAATTGATGGTTCCATGACCATCAACTTTTAACATTCATTGAACCTTTCCATAGCACAAAAGGTTGTTTATAGAGGGAAAAGGTTCTTCAGATTATTAAAATGTTATTTAAACTAAGGAAAATTGTTCTTTTAAGAACTGTTCATTGAAATGTTCTTTGGGGAAACAAAAATAGTTCAGTAACACTTCAGCAATTCTCACTATTAGTTGCTTATTAGCATGCATATTACTGGGATTTTGGCTGTTTATTCATTCTTATAAAGCACATATTAATGATTTATTCTGTGCTATAAAATTCTACATACCATAATACCCAATACCTAAACTTAACTAGTACCTTACAAACTATTAATAAGCAGTAATTAGGAGTGTATTGAGGCTTAAAGTCGTAGTTAATAGTGAGAATATCTAATCTAAAGTGTGACCAATGGTTCTTCTATAGCTGCGAAAACTCGCTTTTGGAGCTTTAATTTTTGAGAGTTTATAATCAAGTAAGCATAATATATCCCAACACTAAGCCTTGATAGGTTTGTAGTTATTCGGATTGGGAAAGGTCAAAGGCATGTTAAAGACATTCAGCTTAACTTTAGACCAATCAAGCCAAAGTGACGATTATATTGGCCTTTTATGTAAGCCAGTAAAGTTCAAGCAGTCAAGGTGTCAGTTTTTGGGCTGAAATGCCAGTCTGATTAACAGCACCCCACATATCATCCGACTTTTATCTTCCCTCAAGCACTAGTCATGCAGCTGGATGGTCAGGGTAAATGTTCAGCAAGCAAAACTACACTGAATGTTCAGAGGGAGTTTCCTGGACACATTACTAAGGGTATGTTTACACGACAACGATGTACTAAACACTGAAACGTTTTTCCTTTGCTTTTTTCACGTACAGATGACAACGTTGTCAGAATGATCCCGTTCACAAGGATCTGCTAAAATGACCAAAACGCTGTATTATGCATGCCAGGCCAGTAGTTGGCGATGTCACGTTGTAAAGAAAAACTACAGGCCTATAGACCTTATGCACCAGAGAAACAAGCGCACAGCCATCTTTAGTTTTTGTCTTTGAACTTCCGGTTTTGCGGCTCTGTATATGCAACGCTATCTCACGACCAATTCGTACGAATTCATACAAGAGTAAAAGGTGACTAATTTGTACGACCTCACTCGTACAAATTCGTACGATTTGTCTAAACCCACGTGGCGTTAACACTTTAAAACTGGCTTTGGCGATTAAATGAAACTCCCCAGTTACTCACCAGTTACCAGTAACTTTATTACGCCAGTAACTTTATTACGAATAGAAACATAATACATTCAAATCAAACACATGTAAACTATCTACCAAAGAAAACATCTAACACAACTCAAACTTGTATCTTAGTAGAAGGTTTATCCTCAGATGTTTGTCTAGGCTGCCTAAAGTTATCTTCTCTGGAGCTCCATGTGGTCCTCACCTTAAGCTACCAGAATGATGTCACATGTATTCTGAAGAAACAGCCTTTTTCTGAAGGAACATCATATTTATTTTCTCTTGTGATGCTCCCCGTTTGTATATTTTATACTTTAGATAAAACCATTATTGAAGAAATGTAAGTATGTTTGTGACCAATTTAAAAGAAAAACAAATCAAATCTGACGAAATATATTTTAAATAAACAAAATTCAGTTTTTTGGCTGATGGGATACATTTATGTTTACATTTTCTCAATTTACTTATAGTTGTGTAAAAATGTAAAATTTGGACCTGATACAGCTCACAGTTGTTGTTTTTTTCTTGAAAGCAGCAAGTGATGTGTCTGGTTAAATTAATTGTTGAATTACTCATAAAACATAATAGATGCCATATATTATCACATTCAAACAGGTAAATTAACACAGTCACACTTATTTAATCCAAAAACAAAACTTAACTTCTAATCTTCTAAAGTTAAATAACAGCATGTCAGTTTGGACCATGAGCACAGCTGAGCAGTCTTTACTTGAAAGCAGAAAGTCATGATACAGTCTGGTTGAATTACTTCGAAAAATGTTGCATTTCCTGTTCATCTTTATGGAACTTAAATATGAAGTTATATTGTTCAACTTACAAGTGCACCTTATATTTACTGAGTGTGAAAAGGACTACTGGCTCATTGAGCAGATTAAAAACAATTAATGTCACATCTGGGCTTCTGGCCGCAGGCCGATACAACATGCTGCTTTTTCTGCATTTTTTCCAGTGTAGCTTTACAGACCACCCACACAGAAAGGAGGACCTGTTCCCAACGCACTGTGGAAACATAATAAGCATTGAATGAACACATGGGAGCATGAGCTTATGGTTCTAATCATGTTCTTAATACCTTAATGGACAGTGGTTTCAAATGGGTACTTTCCCCTCTTAAACATCAACAGTGCTGCTCCTGCGGGGGCTGTGGGTTACTCATGGCTAATCTTGACATTTGTTTGCCATAGCTGAAGACAAACTTAAGCTTCCAGAAGACAGCTTGGACGCTGGTACGCATCTATGTGTTAAACAGAGGGTGATTCAGTGGCCTGCAGGGTCCGTTTCCGTGATTCAGTCTCTCGGTACTCTCACACCTCAGCGTGAGGAAAACAAAATGGTAGACGGCGAACCATGAAACACTGCGAGTTTGAGAGGCAATCTCATGAGCTGATGTACTAAAACAGCTGCAGCATGGGAACGGTTCAGAGCCTCAGTTGTTTGGTTGTGTCATGGCGGAAACACGTTCACACGTGGTGACCGCTTTTTAATTTGACCCTTTGTTTATTAAGTAGCCTTAAATTAGTTGTCTGTGTAGGAACGAGCAGGAACTTATTCAAGCGTCATAGCCTATAGAGACGCTCCAAAACAGATTATTTATAGATGGTTTGATTGACAAATTTAGTGCCTTGTTTGAGGCTGAATCGGCATAAATGAAATGAAGTGAAATGAGACTCAATATGAACATTCAGAACCACTAATGAGAGGGAGTCATTCACATTAAATGTAATGCACCCATAAAGCAACAACGGCTGTGAGAAAACCTCACAGTCACAAGAGTTATATTTCAACTGGGTTTGGAGGCTTATAAAAGAGGCAAGGCATCTACTTTCATTAAGCACCCCTAAAATCTCAAGTAGCATTATATATAATCTCACATATCGTTTATTATCATTTTTTTATTTTATGTTATCACATTTATATGAAGCAAAAGAGACTAATCAAAATAAAAAAAACAAAACAAAAAAAACATAAGTTTATTATTCTGCAGAGTTTAGTGTCATTGACACAATTTTATAGTTTTTATTAATATTTGGAATTTTTAGTTTGAATCATTTCTATTTTTATTATTATTATTTAAAAAAAGATTTAGATTAAATGAAAACAATAAATATTTCCTTTGCAACATACTGAAATAATATGTTTCATATAAACCTGGTATATATATTTTATATTAATATAGCTCATGTTTGGACTTCAGTGCTTTTGTCATTTTTTGGAACCTAATATTAAAACAACAATGTTCATCTTGGACTAACTAACTAACTAACAAAAAAAAAAAAATATATATATATATATATATATATATGAATGCAGTAAAACAGTGATGTTTGGTGCAAGAGAGTGTGTTCTATAAATCTGAATGGTCACAGCCCTGTCTGTAAAAGACAAAACTGGTTTGATATTTCTCTGTATTCCTTTTTGTGCTATAAATGGAAGCCTACTGTAAGATGTTGTTTTAGCAGGTTCCCATTGTGACAACTGACCTCAGTTATTGCTCACCGAAAGCTATTACATGTCAGTACCCATATGTTGTGCAGTTTGTTGAGGTTATAGTGGGTGACATAATTTTTCATACAAAACTCCATTAATAATTATTCAACCATCATTCTACATTGATTTCTATAGGTTTTTGCTCAAAGTACACTCTAATAAGTCACCATTTTATCTGTTAATGTTTATGTAAATATAAAACTAGGTGAAGACCCTCTTGAGTGTTCTTAAGAAAGAAAGAAAAAAAAACATTGCCTGCAAACACTGCACAACTACAGAAAATCAAGACATGAATAAGAGCATTTATTGATTTACTATCCACTGTCTCACACACATAGCCACACATATGCCTTAAACCTGACGGATTTTCTCAATGAGCACTTATCAAATGTAGAACAGGGAGTCAGAGAAGCGGAGACCTCCTTCAGTAAACAGCACACTCACCTGCAGCATACATAAATGATTAATGACTGTGATTCAGATATTAGATTAGTTTGAGGTAAAAGGGTAGTTAATGCCATTTCATAACGGAGGGCTTTCAATAGCTCTTTGTTGGATGAAGCAACCCCCATTTCTTAAGGCTTCATTACATAAAAAAGAAACTTTCTGGTTCCCATGCAACTGCCTGCATCTCCTATATGATGAACAGGCCTGAATGCAACCCACACATTTTACGGTTTACAGATGGCAGTACATTCATTCTTCAGTATGTCTAAATGTTTTGCAGATTTCATTTGTTATAATTAAAGCACTTAAGCAACAATTACAAGGGGTTACAGTATTTACAGGCACACATTCTCTGCACTTTAAAGAAATCTATGTTTTCATGATTTGTTATCACAACATTTTTTCTTTTGTCCAAATCAACTTAGATCATTTATGTGGTTCAGATAACATAACATTTTGAGTTTCTGTTGATTAAACAAATCTCCTTTTTTAATTTCAATGAACTTACATTTTTAAATGAACCTAAAAGGTAACTTACTTTTTTAAGTTAAACCAACAATATATTTTGAACAGTGTGGGTTTTAGTAATGAGTTAAAAAAAAAAAAAGAACAGCAAGCAAAGACAGTTTAAAATGCACAATCATCCACAATAGACAAGCAAATGGCAAGCAAATCTCACGTAAATATGAGGAAATTTCACATGGTGTGTCGCTTGACGCATTAGTTCAACCAGTCAATCCTTCTAGCTTAAAAACAAAACAAAAAGTTTATTATCTTGAATAGTTCTATTAATGGGTAATCCTTATTATGATTGGCAGCAGCCCAGCTTCCACGACAACAGATAATTTAAGCTAATGGGTTCTCATAATGATGAGATATCCCCCTCCCCCCTCTTTTTGTTTAAACAGATACTCCAGGTATCTCTGCCAAGAAATAAGTTAGATGTGTATTGTTAATATATATACAAGTTTGAGTGAAATGGACGCTACTGGATGTCAGTGACTCTGCCACAGGGCAGCAGAGAAGCTCCTTCTTCAGATTCTTCTCTTCATTTACTCAACCTGAAAACAAACAGACCTGGGTGTAGCTATGTATAAGAATCTGGATTTTTATTCTGTTTATATTTATATATGGGCCATGTTTTGGAATTCATTTTCCTATATATCAAATAAAAAATAGAAATGTAAAATAATATTATATATTAATTATTTTAACATTTTAAATACATTACATTTTCAAACAATCAACAATGCTACCATTAATTAACATGAAATACCAAAGTAGCAGTAAATAATACATAAGACAAAACTCGCACAAAAATATATACTTTTTCTTTTTCATTTTTGCTCAAAGACCTGATTTCTGATGTGTAGCGTACTATAGGGAGGTTGAATATAAAATATATAGCATTAACCATATAACATTAAACCAATCAAGTTATGAAAGAAATTTAGATGGATTGACGAGGCATAAACAACGTGATTGAAACCCTAAAACCCTTTCCAACTTTACACTGTAAAAAATTATATTATCAATAAGTTATGACAACATATGTTTTTACACTGCTTTAAATCATCAAAATACTTTAGACTTTTATAAAAAATTGTTTTATAAAATATTCAAGTTATACAAGATTCAACAAATTTTTAACTAATAAAGTCAGTTTAATGTATTTTAAGTTGAACGACTTAAACATCCAAGTTGATTGTGCTTTAACATTTAAGACAGCAACAACTTTTTTTTTTTTTTTTTTTTTACAGTGTATAAATTAAAAAAATAATAATAATATTCCAATGTTCACTTTATCCAACCGGAACTCCAGCAAGCTGGGCTTATGTGGGTGGTAGGGATGTAAGAAGGGTCTGTTTGACTTTTAAAGTCCCAAGACATTTCTTTTCTGTTAGTTTATGGTATGCATATATGTCTCAAAGGTGGCGAGGCAATTTGTGTGCGCGGGCGGACAGCCATTTCAAAACTTTCAGAGTGAATTTCTCTTCCCCCTCACTCTTCTCCTGGGGGCTCCCAAATATGAACTGACCGCTTTCATTTTCCCATGCTCTTGGAAGCTCTTGTTTTTAATGCACACGCACACACACGATACACACGTGGATGAGAAGTCTTCAACACACAAACACCACACAAATGGAGTCTGCCGTCTTGATGGATCAGACGGCTGCAGATTTCTCCAATTCTCTTTCGCTCCCTTTTGCACACAGCTGTCGCTTTTTCACTGTCCACATTGTCTCCAGTGTTGATGGAAAACAGTCTCTATAAACTCCCTTTTCTAATGGTACATTAGGGACCTTAGACACAATAGCATAAAAAACACTGAACAGAATTCTGCTACCAACCCCTGAACCCTTACCTCCCACCCTCACACACACATCCACTGACTTACTGACCTGAGTGGGATGAAGCTCCTTAGCTCATTCCACAGAAAAAGACTGCAGATGTTCCTCAATCACTTCCATCAGGATCACTGGCCAGATCAGGCTTAACGTCATGATTCCCAGACATCCTAGAATGTCCTTATGGTCCGTCACAGCTGAAGAGGCATATCTGACATATCTTAATCCATATCTGTCCTCTTGCATGGGCATTATGCCTCATGGTAAATGATAGCTACATGTTGTTCAGCATGTATTTTGAGTTTGACTGGATGAACATATGCAGGGTTCAGAATCAACACTCAACTAGAGGCAAATGCAAGTAAAAAGTGTCTTACTTTTTGTCTTACAGGACCTGCAACATAATATATGAAGTTTGGAGCGTTTTTGAAAGTAGTATCTTATGCTCGCCAAGGCAGTATTTATGTGATCATAAATACAGTAATATTGTGATTCTATTTTAGTATATTTACATACATATATAATATTATTCTATGTGAATATATTTTAAAATGCAATTTATTCCTGTGGTGGCAAAGCTGAATTTTCAGCATCATTACTCCTTCAGTAATGCTTCCTTCAGAAATCATTCTAATAAGCTGTTATGATACACAAGAAACATTTCTTATTATTGATATGCTAAATGCAGTTGTTTTGTTTATTTTTTAGGATTCTTTAATCAACAAAAAGGAAAAAAAAAGGAAAAAAAAGCTTTTTTTTTTTTTTATTTGAAATAGAAATATTTTAACATTTGTAATCCTTAAAATCATACCTCGCTTCTTTAGTGACCCGGGACATCATTCAATACATGATTTCCCATATATTTTTTTTTAATTAGACATCAACCCACTTAGTATTCTTAGTATTTCTCTATCAATTCATTATAAACAATATAACTAGAAAATATAAATGAATGCCTGTTTTCCCATTCATGATTTAGTCAAAATTATATAGGGTCGCTAATGACCCGAGGTCTGTAACAGTGTAAGCATATTTTTCCTGCACAACAATAATTGAATCTTTGATGACTGAACAAGTGGAATTCACCTTTATTCCCCAAGGTGGCAATGTCTGATACACAATGATGAAGTGACGTTTCACTCATAGATACCGCAGGCAGAAAACAAAAGAATAGGAAGTATCATCAGCAAAACTTGAAATGGCTCAGTGATTTACTGCAGAGCAAATACTGAACACAATCAAATATTAGTCTCACTGTCACTTGATGGTGGATCTGGTGAAGAAGCCGTCAGCGATCAAAATATTGATTTTGAAGATGTTGAAAATGATAGTTTTGAGAATATGTTTGAGATTGTGAATATGAGCCAGATGCTGAATGTACTGGGAAATGACGAGGGCAGTGAGGATGGTTTGAAACATCTGCTCAAACTGAACACTTCCAAGCTCCAAAAGTAACAAATGATTTATGATTTATTTTATTATTCAATAATTGTTAATCTAATATCAGGAGAGATTTATATTATCACGACAAGTACAGATCCATCCGTGTTAGATATAGATCCGGGCCACTAAAGACCCGAATATGTAATAATGATTGGTGAAACATTCATGCATTTAAGGGTTAATGTGTTTTCACTTTTGTTAAATCATTCCTTACTGACCCCAAACATTCAGCCACCACATGCACGTCTTCTAACAACGTTGACTTTTTTTTTTATAAAAATCAAACGTTTGTGTAGAATACTTTTTTTTTTTTTTTACCAAAACTCCTTGTAATAACATATGCGTACCATTTATTGTATTAAACCAAATATATATAATGAATTAAAATATAAACATATTTTTGTGTTTTTGTGATAGGTGCATTGTGTTTACTTAGATAGTCTCCTACATGATTTTGCGGGAATCACAATTACTTGTGTTATTTGTAAGAAATATTAAAATGAAAACAACAATAACAAATTATATGTGTAATATTACAATTAAAAATAAATACTATATGCAAACATGATATTTGATGATATTTGATAATAATATTTCAACATATTAAAATATTTATTACTGAATTTAATTTTTTTTTTTTAAAGGACAGTATGAACTGTTAATGGCAAATGGTGTATTCACCCACCTTTTTCCAACGTAGCAAAAAGTTTGTTTAGGATTGTGGTTGTAAGTCTTTAGCTGAAGAGCATGGAAGAACCTGCTTATCTAGAAAAGGCAGCATGGAGGTGGATGAGTCAACAAGAATGATGCTTGCACACACAGGAGAGAAAGCAGGGATATGTGGCATCTCACTGTAGATAGACACCTTCTGTCCTGGGCAAGATCACAGGGATTCCCTCACTTCCGTGGGAACATTCATGACTCAATAAGGACAGTGGGGAAGAAAAGAAGAAGAAGAAGAAGAAAACAATATCCAGATGCAATCTCCCTTCTTTTTCCTCACCTAGTCACTACCATTTGCTGTGGATCATTTCACCTGTGGCGTTACAAAACTAACAGTGGCATATCTGAACTCATTACCATTAAAAAAGCCATACACTGATTAATACCAGCAGCTTCCTCTGATATAACTATATTATCAGCCTTGTTCCTGACACAAAGAGGAATCGCCAAATATTCACCAGGACTCCCATCCCCCAAGGTCAATTATCTGTATTATAAATGCAGTCCCAGAGCTGCCTGTAATGGGAGAAAATGGGAAGTAAACAATTAAGTGACTGCATTCGGTTACCCAGAAGACAATGTCTTTGGAACATTATCACAATCATTTTGTTTCTGCTTACATGGTTTCATTCTAAATTTTACGGTGTGGTTTTCAGCCATCAGTTACAGGGAGGGTATTATGAATCCCAGAGAAAATAACCGCTTTTGACACCCCAGTTAAAAATTGCATTATGCCCTCATGTGTCATTTCTCCAGTATTTAGTCAACATAGTCTCACTGTAAAGTAGTGTGCAGGCTTGACACACGAGACTTCATGCACTATTGTGTAGAATATGGATTTAAAGGCCTTTGAAAGTGCAGAAAACTTCAGACTATGATAAAACTGTCATCAAAAACATTCTTTGAGGCACCATGCAAACATCGCCAAACATTTACACACACACACACACACACACACACACACACACACACACACACACACACACACACACACACACACACACACACACACACACACACACACACACACACACACACACACACACACACACACACACACACACACACACACACTCTCTCTCTCTCTCTCTGTCTCTCTCTCGATAAAACCTTCATGTTTGTTCATGCACCAGCATTGTGCGTAACCAAGAATGATTCATAGGGTGGTTATAAAAAGCACACCTTTACAATTATCAGTTTAGCCTTTGAACCTGTAATTTTGCTATAATGGCACCAGTGTAATCGTGACTAAAACATGACAGAGACTTTGTGGAGTCTGGCAGCCGGCAGTGCAAGTACTGAAATCACGTTTTGCTCGCTTGGCACTCTCTCTCCTAATGCCCTTGGGTCTGTTGTGAAACCTAGCGTTGCACCAGAGATTTGTATGGACACCTGATTCTTGCTCAAACTTGCAAACGCTTCATTAAACCTCACACGTTTGCTTGCGTGTCATATGGCGTTGGCATCGGTTATTTGTTGTGATGTAACTTACATAAATGCGCCTTTTGATCACTGTTGCACAAATTTTAAAAGGCATAAACAATGTCTTCAAAGGTTCAGAGTTGGAATTTGAGTTTTGAATCATTTGTCAAGAGCCAAAATTATAACTAGGCCTATTTTTTTCTCTCTGAAGAGATAAAGCAGAAAAAAGAAAGAGCAAAAGCAAGACAAGTGAGCAAAGCCCGTGCCAACTAAAATACGAACATCCTGCCTCCCCATTCTCTCTCTCTCTTTTCTCCACACACACATACAAGCTCAATCTCTCTCTCTTTCTGTTTTGAAGAGTGCTCAGCGGTTGTGTTATGACAGAGATTCTTTTGTTTGGATTATGAGGCAGAGGAAAGGGGAATAACAAGCTTTACTGCTGTTTTTACTGTCAGATAAACAATATTTTCATAAGGTGTTTCTCATCCTCAGATCAGAGAGAGATGACTGATTGAGACATGCAGGATCTGTTTCCAACTAACACAAACACACTCAGTGTCACTGTGTCCAGCTCTCCCGACGGTTGTGGAAGTGTGTGACACTGCATGACTCTTATAGCTTGATGTAAAACAGCATTACGAAGCTTCAGCTATGAAATGGCCTTTGCTTTTATCATGTGTTGCACTCATTAATACATATAAGAAAGAGACAACGTAATTTATTTGAGTTAACAAAATGCTACATAGCAGGAACATCATTATTTTCATGTAAATCATGACGAAATCTGAAAAACCAGTTTTAGACCGGTCTTAGCATTTAAAGGTCATCCCTAACATACCATAGCAAGACAAACATGTTTTTTTTTTCTAAAAAAAGATTATATATTTTTATTATAATTAGAAATTACTACACACTAAATAAATTTTGGATGTGATTTTGAAGTCTATATTAATTTTTAAAATGACATTATAATCATTCTATCAGATAAAGAATGTCATTGCACTGTGCCATTTTAAGCTAATTTTTCTTTTAGGTCTATATTTTGGGATGTAGCCTACCAAAATCAAACACATAATAGACACTTTTAAAGAGTTTCCATCCTGAAAATATGAAGTCAAATAAGGTCTAGTTATGATGGTCTTTTTAATAGCTAGGCTATAGCATAAATTTCGACTTAAATCTAGGCAATAGATTATTTTTATTTAATTGATTTTTCTTTAATAAACCCATTTAATATTTATTTGATCATGTTTATCTTTGAGGACATTAAATGAGATTTTATTCATAGGCCTATATTTAGACAATTCGACCATTTAGGGACACGCGTAAACAAAACCTGGAACATTTTTGCATCTCCTAATTAAAAATAATTCGAGCCAATATGCAAACATAAAGCACTGGTGGAATTTGTCACGCATCATGTTGTCTTATTTATGTTATCAGCCAGCCGCAAATGAGTGTGGTCACGAGGAGAAAACATAAGGGTGATTTAACCCGCGCACCTGGACTAATAACAAGGCACGATAGTGAAAGGTATTTCATCATCACTTAAGCTTAAGCTAGATTGAAAACACGCATTTTTTCGTCAAAATGTTCGTCATAGTGAGGGTAAAGATGGGTTAAAGGTTAAATCGAGAGTCATGAACTGATCTGTATGACGAGGTCCAGTTTAGGACTGCTGTCTGAAAAGATGCCTGACAATCTGTTAACACTGGTGTACTGCTGCTCCCTTGTGGCCAATTTGTAGAAGTACATATGACATAGCTACGGTATAACTGGACCTGGCCAAATTTAGGAAAACATGGACATATATATAATATATATATATAAAATACAAATAACATTTTATATTATCATAAAATATCAGAGTGTAAGATATTACACATTCAGTGGATCCGGTGGTGTCTAATAGCCTACATGAGGAAATGTTAACGTTCTCATTAGCAGCTGCTTGGCTGGCATGTAAAGAAGAATGTGACTAGCACTCATGGCCACTTGCTGACTTCAAAAGCTGAAAAATGGTGCCTCGAGTTAACAGGCACTGGCAGTATACCAAAGAAACAAGGCCCATTCAAGCTTTTGCGATCCCTTCAAAAAGTTGTTATTGACAAAACATCTACATATTAAAATATGAGCAGTTTATATAAAAATGAAAAATTCTTGCAAAAATAAAATTCGGTTGCACTTTATTTTACAGTAGTCTACGCGTACTTACAGTATAGCTGACCTTAGAAAGCACTGGGTAATTAAGGTAATACGTGGGTTAAGGCTGGGTTAGGCCAGGGTTAGTATTAGTATCTAGTTATTGCAATTACTATAATATGTAATATGTAAATAATTCTATATGTACATGGAGAACATGACTGTAAAATAAAGTGCTACCTAAAATTATTTTGGAATACAGTTTCTTCTGAATGGCTGATAATAAAGAACAGTGCAGATCTGGGATCTACCAGCAAAGGCTAGTAAAATTCCATTAAAAAATCTACACACTTTTTGATAGATAAATAAACAAATAAATATAGTTTTCTATATCCTTGTTTTTGTAAAATCAGACTCTAAACATCCATCCATGTTCTGTTATCATCATTCTATTCTTTTCAACGAGCTGTTTATTAGTTTTAAAACTCATAAGGGACATGTTTGGGCTTGTGTCTTAAAAAAAACCCAGAAAAAAAACAGAAGTCTTTTCTCTACATACAAATCGGTGCTTTATTCATGCCTTTTTCTAACATATACTGTATTTATATATAAATTCACAGTTAGATCCATATAAAACTGAAATGTTTACCATAACATCATTTACAGATACATCATTGTAGAAGAGAAAAAATAAAAGGAATGCCCATTTGACGTTCATTTACACACATGGTTTTTAGTCAGTGGGTTCCCTGTAAAATACTATAAATTTTGGCATCACATATTTATGGACAGAAGGGTGCAAATCTCAGAATACAGAACAAATATATGACATACGATACAAACAAACAAAACTTAGATACCACATGGTAAAGACTATAAAATATACAGACATCTGCTACACTAGTTTTGTGCACAAATGATGCAAGGAAAGTTTAAAAAGGTGTGAGAGAATGTCTCTCTCATTTGAGAGGACAGAACACTACATTAATGGTACGACCGTATCCTCACATTCAGTTATATATATATATATATATATATATATATATATATATATATATATATATATATATATATATATATACAACAACAACTTCAGATTTCATAATAAAGTGATAACTGGAGCCCATGCAGAGTTTGAAGCTAAAATGTGAACTTGCAGTAAATGCATTGTTATAATGTCATTATGTTTGTTTGTCTAATGTGTTTGTGCCATTATTGCCATGCCATTATTACCCTGCAAATTGTAAATTATTATATTTTTTTTCAAAGTGACTTTTATTTGCAAAATGCAAAACCAAAACTTGCACAGAAAGGACTTAGGCTACTCTGCAATGCTTTTTAGACAAAAATAAGTATTACAAAATGAATTCTAAATATGTTTGAGACTTTTGTGAAATGAAAAACTGCAATTCCATGAGGCTTCCATGAGTAAACCTGAAGGCAAACCTGAAGGTTTGGAGAATCAAATACATTTAACAGCAAATGGCTTTTAATAGTTCATTAGTACAAGACTCCTTCATGAATAAACCTCACATAAAAGTGCAGAAGATAAACAATATGAGGGAAGGCAGATCTCATCTTCCTGTCCTAACTCCCATGTCCTTCACCTCATTATTGTTGTGCGGGGAATCATTCCAAACCTTCTGCATGCGACACTGGCAGATAGAGACCCGCTCTGTCTGTTTATTTTGTCCATCAAGTGTCTTTTTCACACTATGCATGTCTGTGGGACGTGTCTGCGCCGGTGGAGGGCGAGGTGGTCCGAGCGGGAGAAGCTGCGGTCACAGTCGCTGCATTTGAATGGTTTAACACCGGTGTGTTTGCGGTAATGCCGTGTCAGCTCATCAGAGCGAGCGAACTTCCATGTGCAGTTATCCCACGTGCACTTGTATGGCTTTTCACCTGAGAGAGAAAATATGGAAATATCAATAAAATACCTTTTTATAGAACAGGAATATACTTTTTTTAAAAAAAACATGACCTGATGTAAATGTAGGCTCACCCGTGTGTGTACGTCTGTGGGCTTTAAGATGAGAGCTCTTGGTGTAAACCTTATTACAGCCCTCAAACTCACACCTGTGAATGCGTCTTCTCTTTGATTCGGGCGACTCTGAAGGCCTGGGCCTCCGCAGACTCTCAATACTGAACGGCATCAGGGAACTGCAATGACAGCATATATTTCTAATGTTATTAAAAGCAATTAAGGACAAAGACAATTTTGTTAAGCATGATAATGGTAGTCTATTTTAGTTTTTACTTTTTTTAATGCAGGATGACAGGTAGAAATAATACATTATTCATGAATAAATTCCAATACTAAACAATTATTTATGTAAGTTGGACCCAACTTTATATTAAGTGCCTTTCCCCCGATTTCACAGACAAGGCTTAAGTCTAGTACCAGACTAAACTGCATACCGGTATTTGAGCTACAGTAGTCAACATTTTAAATGGATCATAAAAGTTCCATCCACACAAATTTTGCGATGCTGTTTGTGAATGTTCGTTGGAACTATGGTTTCGGTAGACAGACTCGTTGAACTTTTGGGAAATGCACCCCTGAAAAGTCTTTAAACCATTAATGTAAGACTTTAAATGGCCACTTGAGGGAGCTATAAAGGAATCATTGGACAGCAAATAAACAACATCAGACATTTACTAAATGGACAGGACAGGAAACCTCCTATAGACGTATTGCAGATGAGCAAACACTAAAAAATACGTCTTACAGATGTGAACATCTCTGAGATGTACGTGTGCTATCAGGGTGGTTTACGGGCGAGATGTTTAATTTTTTCGATGTTAAATGTTTTCTAGTTTGCCAGCTTAATATGTTCAGTTTGGTGGCGCTAGTGGTTTAGAAATAACACTATTATTATTTACATTATAATATTTTCTCAGTTAATGATTAAAGGAGAATATTAATTGTTTAATTGATGAAAACTAGTGCTTTTACTATATTTTGTGTCAGGGAAATCTGCCTGTTCTTATCCCATCTTGAATTTGATTTAAATATATATATATTATGTTTTTCTCTGGAAATATTTTCTGTGACAGCAGAGGCATTTTCACCCGCCACAGAGCCACTTCCTGTTTCTTTTGGGCTACAGGAGTGCAGTGTGTGTGTGTGTGTGTGTGTGTGTGTGTGTGTGTGTATATTTATGTGCAGGATGGGGGGCATTGGGGGGGCACCTGTAGCATTTGGCACACTCCATCACTTTTGGGGCCCCAAAGAGGAAAAGAAAGAAAGAAAACATCCTAGATCTTTTCTCCTCCATTAAACAATATCTATTTTTTTTAAAACACTGTCACTATTTTCCACATTCCAACGTGTGGAATTTTTAGTCGCCCGAGGTCAGAGGAACTCCATCTAGAGTGTTTTACAGTAAGAATCAACGTTAGATTGTTGTCAATGAAAGAAGCAGGGAGGGAAACAGCAGCTGCCATCAGACTAAACTCAGAACAGTCATTTATGTTCCGTCTTTTGTTTGTATGTTCCCCAGTGGAGAACACCAGAGGGGCTTTCCAGTGGTGGTGACGTGCAGGCCAGCATCGCTGTCTGGGGATCAGTTTATCAGAAAAATAAAGGTAAGAATGAAGTCCATTCATTATTGACTAGCTGACCACGGGTCAAGGAATATATAAACCTGCATCAACTCCTGCACCTGTGTCCACAACATGAAGCATGCACTCCCTCTGAGGCTGAGATCACTTCCTGAAGCTCAACTGGTTAAACAAGGTCATGCGTTTGATTTCCAAGGAACGCAATATGGCAACATGTTTACCCTGAATACGCCAATCACTTTTTTAAGTTGTTAACTAATCACTTTTTACAGTGTACATACACTTTAAATATTTAAAGCTAATTGTCATGGACTATGTTCCATTCAGCTTAAATACTCCCAAGAAACTCCAGGACACACTTGATTAATTTCCACAAAGTTAACTGGGAATTTTGTGAAAAGACGTTGCCTTCGGAAAGGAAAAGTGATCAACTGAACCTCCTGAACCTCATAAGAACACCTAGCAGGCTATTATTAAGGTCAGGGCCAGTGAGCAAGACATCGTTGAGCGACACTCTTTCACAAGAAGCGCTGCTGTCGAAGACCACACAGATCTTATCAGGCTTCCTAGGATGATACACACCAAACAGGGGCAGGTACCAACACCCTTGTCCAGGCTGCACTGGCGGGGCGACTTTCTGCGTGTGCCTTCTTGAGCATCTTCTCCATAAACTAGGAAGTCGGCTTTCATCTGTGGTCGTTTTTTCCAATGAGCGCCGGAGTGAGACAAGACGGTCGAAAGCCTGTTTCCTGTTGTTAGACAGCCGCTGTCTCGGCGACCGAAAGGGTAAAGGTGCTACCCAAATTTTGGAGCTGTCCTGATAGCACTCATAATACCTCTTTCTCTCTGATCTGGTTGTTGCATGGCTGAAGATAACTCTTCTCTAAGATGGCTATTTTGTAACTCCTCACCTCAAGTGGTCTGTGAGCACCTCCAAGGCACACATCGCTGATGACGACCCATCCTAGGTCAAGCCTTTGAGCAGACGGTGCATCTCCTGGGCCACTTATCTGCTCTCAGACTTTGTGTGCCTGTAAGATGTCTCTGCCCAGTAAGAGGAGTATTTTGGCGTCCGTATCCAGAGGCGGAATCTGGTCAGAGATGTGCTTCAGGTGGGCATGATGGTAGGCTGCTTCTGGCATAGGAATCTTGATGTGAACGTTAGGGATTTGGTTGCACTCGTGGAGTGTAGGCAGAGGAATGCTTACTTTCTTGTCCACCGGCTCCACAGTGTAACCGCTGGCTCTCCTCCACGCTGTCTCTGAACACCCCGCACAGGTCTTGAGTGTATATGAGTAGGAACTTCCGGAGATCTTATAAACCTTAAAGAACTCCAATTGCGCCAGGGAGCGATTTCTCTGCTCGTCCAGTATGGCGTACATTCTCTTGGACTCCTCCCTGCATCCATTTGGGAACACGCTGATGAGGCAGATCCTAGCACATGCTCTGGCACTCAATCCATCACCACATACTTGAGTGCACATCGACTTGACCTCCAGGATGTCTGCTCTGTCCTCCTCCCCGCCATCCTCTGAAGTTGAAGGGGACAACTTAGATTTCCAGGGAGGTGGGCAGGGGTAGTCAAATGACCAGTGCTTTCACACTCTGTACATTTGATCTCGGCGGTGCAGTTCTTTGCAAGATGCTCTGTGGAGGAGCAACAGCGAAAGCAGATGTAATGCTCTTTCAAAAGCTGTTTGCGATCGTTTATGCTCTTTTCACAGAAGCCTCTGCATTTCCTTCGAGGGTGGGGCTTTTTATGCAGAGGGCAATGTTTATTTGGATCAATTTGTTCCGTACTTTCTCTACACTCGGCCTTAGCAGTTCCTGAGACCTGCGTCTTGTGAACATATACAAATGTCTTTGTAGGCCTCTCCCACATACTCTTTCTCTCTGCTGGAGCTTGCATGAAGAGGTTCAAGCTTGGGTCAGTGCAAGCCCTTGCCTCCGTGGCGATGAAGTTTACCAACACGAAGAAAGGTGGGAAGCTAACGAAATGTTCCTGTTTGTATCTTGTACCAAAGTAAAGCCAATTTTCTTGTATATTGTATCGGAGTTTCTCAATTATAGGCTTAATTCCTCTGGAGGTATCCAAGTACGACAAGCCTGCAAGGTAGCCGTCTTCCTTGGCGGCTTGTAGCTCAGAAAACAGATCAGCTAGATCTCTGAGTCTCAGTGGATCCTTTGTTGTGAAAAGTTTTATAGTTTGTTGAACAGAGCCGTATATTTAATCGAGGCGCCTCTATGCCATGTGCAATCCAGTTGCTGGATCCTTCATGACTGTTTTTATTCTTTTTACTTGTTCTGATTACTCTTTTCCCAGATACTTGGTGAGGAGGTTGAATTCTCCTGCAGCAGACAGGTTTAGATCGGCGATAGCGTTCAGGAACGATGTTTTCAGGCCCAATAGTTCATTGGCTGGTCATGATATGCGGTGAGGCCTGAAGTCACCAGGCGGCTGCGAGCAAGGTGTTTGATGAGGTCTCCAGTGGACATAGAATGGTCCGCGCTTGCGGTGGAGAAGGACGTATAGGGGCATAGCATATGGAGCCCCTCTAGGTCTTGGAGAGACTGTTTCCATCTAGTCCACTCAATCCCACTCAATCAGTCCATGTCTTTGGGAAGAGGTGAGTCCCAGTCCTCTGCTTGCGTCTTGAGTTCCCTGAGTATCAGTCTTCCATGTACCGTGATGGGTGCACGGAACCCTAGAGGATCATAGAGGCTGTTCACGGTTGAGAGTACCCCTCTGTGAGTGAATGGCTTCTGGTCATCTTTGAGGAACTTGGTGTGGCATAGTGTCAGCAGAAGCAGCAGCTTGGGGTGTTGAAGGGATAACATTGCTTGGTTGAGGGTGTGGAGTATGAAGCGTTGGCGAAGCATAGTCACTCCATATTCTGACAGATACACTCCTGCTGCAGACTGGTTATCTCCATTTCCTTTTTTGCTGATGCTACGTTGTGACATTGTGACTCAATCCATTTTCAATATCAGGATATCAGGAGAAGGAAGCTAGTGTGTAACTTACAGGGAGCTGTAGCTTTAGCCGCTTATCTCTTGGTATTGAGTTGCTCCGCAGGATGGCAATCCTTGTGTCCCTCGTTAGCTGTGTTGCCGTCTTTTCACTGTCATGGACTATGTTCCATTCAGCTTAAACACTCCCAAGAAACTTCAGGACACAGTTGATTCATTTCCACCTAGTTTACTTTGAAAAGACATTGCCTTCGCAAAAAGGGAGAAGGAAAAGCGATCAACTGACGACTGGTAGAGCTCACGCATTCCTGTAGCTGATTACCGCATGGTAATTTTACTTCCTGTTTCCTAACATGCACTGGTATTACGTTACTATGGTTACAAAGACAAACAAACCACAATGAACTGCTGAAACAAAGTAGAAACACATTTTCAAGTGGCATGACACTAATTGTAATAAAAAAATGAAGGAAAAAATATTAGCGGATTTATTTATGAATAGTTTTTCCCAATTGAATGCGTCTTAAAATATCTCCCGGGTGGTTTTGTCAGATTTCAAATTTTGCCAGCAAACTGTATAGAAACTACATGAATCACTCGATCAAATTCGCATTGATTGAAGAACCAACAGGTCAAATCAGCAACCCTCACTCACACATTCTCTTTCACAATAATATTCACTCCTGCACCATGCTATAAATCATATTGACACCTGTGACACCTGTGTCCTGACACCTGTGTCCCAGAAACATTTAAACAATTCTGCCAGCCTTTTTGCCTCTGTCCTTGCAGTCACAGGGAGAATTTTCTTATAAAATAAGCTAAATACGTTTTGTTGCTATAGCTCGCCAACAAATAAAGTATATGTGCCGCATACAACTGTCTATTCAATTCTCTATTAAATTGCCCCAATTATGTTATTTTAAAGGTTCCTAATTTTGTTTGGGAGGTCTCGGCTTACATGCACCCAAGGTCAAAAAACACTCACCATCACAGTGTCTGAAACGGTTTGATAAAGGATTCTTTCTGAGAGCCTGCTCTGCTCTGATTTGTCAGATGGCCCAGTCTGTTGTTGTCAGTGGTGTATAGTAACAAAGAACAAATACTTTGCTGCTGTACTGTTTTTGAATATTTGTACTTCTACCTTTGCTTTACTTTACTTTACTACATGTCAAAGAGAAAAAATATACTTTTACTCCTTTCGTTACATTTGCAGCTGCAAAGTGTAAAAAATAACGGAAACCAATCTTTGCTGTTCGGTCATTGCAATATCCAGTTTGCAAATGAATCTTTTGATCAGTTTGGTTCCTTTGAATTTGACGAACTGATTCGCAAAGAGATGTGAATGATTAGTTTTGCAAATGTTTTGAGAGACAATAACTCTATTTGTCATACACTTTGATCTTTGAAACTCTGTAGACCTTTTACATTCACAAACAGCTATATAAACCACTATATGAAATGCACTGAAAAAGCATAATATGGGCACTTAAAAAAAGATCACACACTAACAGGTCACTTACACTAATTTCATGGTAGAACATTTTTTAAATAACATGAATAAATGTTTACTTTTAAAATGTCGTAGTGCTGTCAAATCGATTTGTGTTTGTGTCTGAATAAATGTACATACACACACACACACATATATATACAGTACTATATGTGTATGTGTGTGTGTGTGTGTGTGTGTGTGTGTGTGTGTGTGTGTGTGTGTGTGTGTGTGTGTTTGTGTATATAATGATAGATAGGTAGGTTTTAAACTGGATTATAAATAATGCTGATTAATAAAAATGGTGTCTTTACTCTTGGACAGCGCGGGCGATAGTCAGGGCAGTGGATCCTGTTTCATTCACACTCTCCAAGGTCACGTTGGGCAGGTCATCATCCTCGCTGTCACTCACAGATCGCCGTGGTGACAGTCCATCTGCGATTCGGTGCGTGACTGGATAAAAACAGAAGTTTGGTGCAGTTGAATTTACAATATGCACATATGATTAAATAATTCCACAACTTACAATCAGGATATTGCAGCCCAAACACACCCAGTGTTTTTTTTCTGTAATTGATTCAGAGTTTGTACATGGATTACTGTAGCATAATTCATACTGTATGTGACCTCTGAAATGCTGGTGTTTGATGAGAAATGATTCAGTTATGTGGACACTGACTCTACAGTTTGATGATATACCCGTTGCACAATAGACACAATAAACCAATCTAATTTTCTAATTTAATGGCACTTTGATTAATGTTCGAATTAAAGCTATGATAGACAGCAGAGAATTTCCTTAAAGGAGTGTTTTAAAAGAAACTTCACAGATTTTTTTCATAAAGACCAATAAAAGCACCATTAAAGTAGTACATATAGAAGTTATCTGTAGTCATAAAAGACCTTTGTGTGATAAACAGATCAAAATTTAAGTTTAAAATTAAAAAGTACATTTAATTGACTATTAACTATTCAAAATATTTTTTGTTAATTGAAATAAAGCTGATATAAATATTAGATAAAAAACTTAAAAACAAATTATGTTGCCTTGACAACTAACAAAAATAAAATAAGTTGAAGTACTAAAATGACAAACTGAAATAAAAAAGAAAGCTAAATGAAAAAAATACTAAAGCATAGCCAAATTAATTAAAATTAAAATTAGAACTAAAATATATAATTTAATTAATTCAACATATTATAAATAGTATATAAGAATGGTAAACTAACACTGATTTAGATTTGATTATCCACTGATAATGTTTTGATGTTCAGTTATGAGAATCTCAAGAACATGATGTCCACTTTCCATGTGAAATGAACGACATGCACATGACTAAATAATGACAACATTGTACTTTCTGATTGAACTCAACTGTTCCTAGCTCAAACGAATGACAGAATATAGTTTACTCATAAGAGAGCTGGGCATGTTTGTATTGGTTTGTTTTGTTTTTGTTTGGTTGTAATAGCAATTCCAAAGGTCTCTGTTGCCTTCGTGTCATTCCATGTCCTGTCTTGTTGCCATGGATACTTCATGAGAGACTGCAGAGCATAAGGACACCGACCCTCAAGATAGGGGGCTGGTCTCTGTGTGTGAATCGTGAATGTTTTTAATGAACTGAAATTGGATCATCAAAGTGTGAACTGCACAGGCCTAATTATGTGTCAACCTGCTTGTTTGCACACACACTGTGGGCTTCTGATGTAGATAAATGCCCTTCTCTGACTGGTCAGTCTATAGCAAAAAGCGCTCTGAGACACACACAAATTATTACAGACTTATATGACATAGGACATCTCCAACCTCTATATATGCCCCCCCCCCCCAAAGGAAAACAGGATGAAAAAAAGAGAAGAAAGAATGACTGGAAATAATTCCTAGCCACAGAGCCCATTAAAAACAGCTTTGTTGCCCAGAGGCAGGCTTTTCTAGAAAAAAAGGGTTTGAGTATGAACTTGTGTGTTAGACAGTGTGTGTGTGTGAGAGAGAGAGAGAGAGAGAGAGAGAGAGAGAGAGAGAGAGAGAGAGAGAGAGAGAGAGAGAGAGAGAAGAGAGAAGAGAGAGAGAGAGAGAGAGTGAGAGAGAGAGAGAGAGAGAGAGAGAGAGAGAGAGAGAGAGAGAGAGAGAGAGAGAGAGAGAGAGAGAGAGAGAGCTGGGGGTATTTAAGTGACTTACCTTATAATTAATCAAAATTATATTAAATTTAGAACATATTGCATATATATATATATGTATATTTTCTACTGTATATTATTTTTTTTGTGTGTGTCTTTATTGTAGATGCTATTGTGTTTCCGCATACGCTTTGTCACTAATAAACCCAAGTGCCCTCGTTTAGCTAAGCAAAGTTTTTGCCATAGCATCTACTTCCTGCGGGGATTTAGCGGCCGCCTGTTTTGAGGAATATAAAGAGCCGAGCACAATGGAGCTGCACTTATAAGAGCTGAGCCTGTCTAACACACAGCTGGGCTCTGGCTTCTCTCACTGACCCTGCCAGCAACACGGAAACTCAAAGAGAGGCTTTTAAACGCAGTGCTTTGCACCTACGGAAGAAGAGAGAGGAAAGTGGTGAAAGGAGGACAATAAGAGACTTTGCAGAAGGATGGATTTTAACCTCACCCACCGCTTTTCTATGTCTGTCAAATACAGGATGTCAAGAGTCGATTCGCTTGCTGGTGTACCTGATGAGTTTGGGATAAATTACTTCAAATGCAGTTTATCGTCGCACAATAAAAAGAAAACACAAGCTTTTGTATCGGGCTGTTATGTTTAAACACTACATATAATGGTTGAAGATGAAAAACTAGTAAAATTACAAGTGGAAGTCGGAAATTCAACGTCATTAATATTGACATTAACACAAAGGAAAAATGTGTTACGGATGATTTCTGCAGATATTCTAATTTTGTGTGTTTTTCTTAAAAGAAACTTTGGCTGCATGTTGTCTGTATTTATCAAAAAAACAAACAAAAAAAACCCCACAGAAGTGTACAATGAACAAAGGTCTATTCATAAAGAATGACAAGCACTATTTTTCACCTTTCTTAAAACATCCAATGTGCTGTTTTCTACTATACCTTTTGTTTGTTTCCAACCTAGATGTCTTACTTTTAGACGATCTTTTAAAACATTATTTTGAACATGCGGTATTGATGTATAACTTATCAGCTCAGTAATTTAATTGGCTAACAGCTTGAGGCTGTCTACATGACTGCGACAAAGCGACAATTGCAAATCCATTTGTTCTTCGTGCCTGATTTTGCCATGTTGTGTAGCACCTCGTTGCATCCAATGTAGACAGCATCACTGATTATAAGTGGTTCTATGCAGGATTTGAAATGAACTTTTTCACTCACTGGCCAATTTGGCTACTAAATTTTTAAGTTACCGGCTATTCAGAACTTCCACTAGCCAAAAAAAGAAGAAATAAACCAGATTAACTGCCTCACAGCATATATATATATATATAGGATTTCATACATTCATTTCTTATTCAAACAAAATCCTGTCATCCAGCCGTTCCTCCCTTCCTCTTTCATTTCATCCTCATCACCATACATGTATTTAAGGTGGACAGATCAACACAGGATGTTGGAAAAAAAATGTCTTTTCTGTTAACCAAATGCTTTTTAATCTTAGCTTCAATGCAAATGAACAAGAGCACCGTTAAATGTTGCGTAGTGACGTGCATGTTCAAATAAGCCAGATATGCGCAGATTATATTTAATATATCATGATGACTCACGAGTTGAGTATTTGCGCTAAATCTGCGCAGATTTGGCTTATACAAACTTCCCCAGCAAAGTGAGTAAAAAATATAATAAGTAACACACCAAATTGGCTAGTGATTTGACAGCATTACCCGCCACAGTTGATTTTTATCCTCATTTGGTGGGTTGGCGGGTGTTAATTCCAAACCCTGGTTCTATGTGCTTTTGGTGTGGACATGGTGTAAGACATTCAAGGAGCGCTTAGAGGCTTATGTCTTACCTTTCCTGTGCATTCTGTTTTCCTCTAGCAGCGGCATCATAAGCCTGCTGTTACCCAGCGATCTCACCCCAGTGTAGATCAGCGGCATGGGCTGCATCACCACCGGCACCCGTCGTGGGTGGAGGTGGACCGGGCTGGAACAAGGAGGCATCAGCTGGGGTATGGGCAAAAACGACTGCCCCCGGAGACTCCTGGATGGAGGAGATGCCAGCACTGGGCCAGAGCAGGACGGAGACATCTTCAAACGAGGAACTGGGGTTATCACTGAAGTGGAGGAAGATGAAGGCATGGATAATGATGAAGATGACAGAGACTTGCTGGAAGGAGGGGACCGTGGACAGAATCGTATTGATGATGAGGACGAGGACGAGGGAGACGAGGATAAAGATGACGGTGCTGAAAGTGACGGGGAGGTTCTGGCTCTGTTGGTGGACAGGTCCACTGGCTCTGTTTGCGTCTGGAAGGGGTCGGACAGGAATCGTCTGTCATCTGACTGTGTCCGAAATCTGCGGTTTAACACCAGCACGCCCATCTCTGTGTAGTCATGGATCACAGGAGACTGAGAGGAAAGAGACAGAAGGAAATCAGTTAAATAGTAATTGCTTTTGAAACAGGAGCATCCTAGGATTTTAGAATTTTTTTAGAGGAATTTTTAAGGCTTTAAAGAACCTTTGCAATCATTTACTCATCCTGATGTCATTCCAAACTTGTATGACACAACATAAACATCTATTGTGTTCCAAAGAAGAAAGTCATAGGTTTGAGATGACATTAGAGTGATTAAGTGAAGACAGACTACATTTACATTTAAATATTTAGCAGACGCTTTTATCCAAAGCGACTAGCATATGAGGAGAGCAACAGAAACAATCAAACCAACAATAGGGCAACAATGCAAGTGCTGTGACCAGTCCAAGTCTAGCACAGTACGCATTGCAAGGATATAGATATATAGAATAGTACGTGTTAGCATTAAAGTGTTGATGAAAAAGATGCATCTTCAGCCGTTTCTTGAAAAGCAGCTTGAGTTAGGCAGTCAAGGTAAGGGTCCATGATGTGTATTCAACAAGGAAACATTAAATCAATTATTACATTTATAATGTTACAAAATATTTATATTTAAAATAAACTCTGTTCTTTTGAACTCTCTATTCATCAAATAATTCTGAAAAACACTTTATCACAGTGTGTCAGCACAACTTTTTTCAACATTGATAACAATAAGAAATGTTGCTGAGCACCAAAACCAAGAATCAAGTGATAACCAGATCTGTCACTGACTAGAGGGAAGGATTATACTTAATGTACAACATTTTTAATGACTGGTAAGGGGAGATTCTGAGTGAAATAACCTCAGATCACTAACATTAGGGGGGCTGATATGAAAGACTAATGCTTCATTAACAGGGACTAGCAACACATACAGTATGTATTGAGGGTATTTATATTGAGCCCACTGCTCCGGGTGCGTGTTCGCGGTGTATTTGTGCTCAATACTCACAGCTGTGTGTGTGCACTTGGATGGAAGAAATGCAGAGCTCAAATTCTGAGTGTGGGACACCATACTTGGCTCACTTATTTGTTTATTATATGAGAGGAAAACACATCACAAAAAAGAATTAAAGAAAAAGCAGTCTTTCAGGCATTTACTGACTCAGTTGTTATCCTAAATTAACATCAGCAAATCACCAAAACATTCCAGTCAAACATCTCAGAAGCACTCAATCATACTCAATGAAATCATGGACAGAAAGTTGTCTGCTGGCAGCATTATTTCTAGCCCAAAAATTTCCCTTCTGTTTTTTTACTGCGGTTGACTTGGAGGCTGTTCAGCCGAAATGGAACATGTTTTGAAACTTCATCTCTACCCCATTTCTCTCTCTCATGCTTCACCTTTCCCACCTTCCTATCCCTCCCCTCCTGTACGGCCCACATCCAACCCCTCGAATGGGGGGCTACCAGTCATTATGGCTAATTTTCCGAATCTGAATAGCTTCTGGTGAGGACGGCTTTAATAGTGGGGAGCAAAGCATTTCCAAGAAAAGGGGCTTGGCGTTGAGCCCACTTAAACAAGAAGCACGTTTCGGCATCTGCACTGCCTGTTGATTTAACACACTTCAAAGATGAGCTGCGTGGCCCATGTACATCCTGCACTCGACCTGAACAATGGCACGACAATGACAACTGTTAAAACGGGTAAAACAGGGCGCAAATGTTATGTGTGTGGGTTTAGCTGTGGATGAAAATGGAGAGAGAGCATAGGACACTGGGAGTGGGGGAAACACGTGTATATGCTTTTTTGGTCAGGCCTGAAAATCTGGCATGTATCCTGAAGACTCCAAGCATGAGACACCTTAATCTAAACCACTAGAGTAGACAAGCAATACACAGTATGCTAAAGGCAAAGTAAAGCACGGTTACTTGGTGCTAATAAGAAAAAGTTCTGGTATTTCACTGCAATATATATACAGTATATATATATATATATATATATATATATATATATATATATATATATATATATATATATATATATTTCCATAATGTAATGATAAAAATTAAACTTTCATGTATTTTAGATTCATTGCACACCAACTGAAATATTTCAGGTCTTTTATTGTTTTAATACTGATGATTTTGGCATACAGCTCATGAAAACCCCAAATTCCTGTCTCAAAAAATGTTTTTCATCATATTTCATCCAACCAATAAAAGAAGTGTTTTTAATACAAAAAAAAGTCAACCTTCAAATAATTATGTTCAGTTATGCACTCAATATGTGGTCGGGAATCCTTTTGCAGAAATGACTGCTTCAATGCGGCGTGGCATGGAGGCAATCAGCCTGTGGCACTGCTGAGGTGTTATGGAGGCCCAGGATGCTTCGATAGCGGCCTTAAGCTCATCCAGAGTGTTGGGTCTTGCGTCTCTCAACTTTGTCTTCACAATATCCCACAGATTCTCTATGGGGTTCAGGTCAGGAGAGTTGGCAGGCCAATTGAGCACAGTAATACCATGGTCAGTAAACCATTTACCAGTGGTTTTGGCACTGTGAGCAGGTGCCAGGTCGTGCTGAAAAATGAAATCTTCATCTCCATAAAGCTTTTCAGCAGATGGAAGCATGAAGTGCTCCAAAATCTCCTGATAGCTAGCTGCATTGACCCTGCCCTTGATAAAACACAGTGGACCAACACCAGCAGCTGACATGGCACCCCAGACCATCACTGACTGTGGGTACTTGACAGTGGACTTCAGGCATTTGGGCATTTCCTTCTCCCCAGTCTTCCTCCAGACTCTGGCACCTTGATTTCCGAATGACATGCAACCACTGAGCAACAGTCCAGTGCTGCTTCTCTCTAGCCCAGGTCAGGCGCTTCTGCCGCTGTTTCTGGTTCAAAAGTGGCTTGACCTGGGGAATGTGGCACCTGTAGCCCATTTCCTGCACACGCCTGTGCACGGTGGCTCTGGATGTTTCTACTCCAGACTCAGTCCACTGCTTCCGCAGGTCCCCCAAGGTCTGGAATCGGTCCTTCTCCACAATCTTCCTCAGGGTCCGGTCCCCTCTTCTCGTTGTGCAGCGTTTTTTGCCACACTTTTTCCTTCCCACAGACTTCCCACTGAGGTGCCTTGATACAGCACTCTGGGAACAGCCTATTTGTTCAGAAATTTCTTTCTGTGTCTCACCCTCTTGCTTGAGGGAGTCAATGATGGCCTTCTGGACAGCAGTCAGGTCAGCAGTCTTACCCATGATTGCGGTTTTGAGTAATGAAACAGGCTGGGAGTTTTTAAAAGCCTCAGGAATCTTGTGCAGGTGTTTAGAGTTAATTAGTTGATTCAGATGATTAGGTTAATAGCTCGTCTAGAGAACCTTTTCATGATATGCTAATTTTTTGAGACAGGAATTTGGGGTTTTCATGAGCTGTATGCCAAAATCATCAGTATTAAAACAATAAAACACCTGAAATATTTCAGTTGGTGTGCAATGAATCTAAAACATATGAAAGTTTAATTTTTATCATTACATTATGGAAAATAATGAACTTTATCACAATATGCTAATTTTTTGAGAAGGATATATATATATATATATATATATATATATATATATATATATATATATATATTGCATAAAGAAAATGAAGCCTATTTTTAGGGAGGACCATAAAGATTTTTGCATTGTAATATTTTATTTTCATTGCAAGTAGGCACATTTGCCCCCCATAATACAAAAATATTAATATCACCGCAATGCCATAAACGATTAACGTTGTCATGTTATCATTATTGTAATGATAATATATATTGTATAACATATACAGCTGACAGCTATTCAACCTAATTCATTTGTGAGACAGTCTAACAGAAGGATGGCCAAAACCAGTAAAATATCAACTGATTTGATAACTTGTGTTCTTGTCATAATTTATTACCATTTTCAAAACTATAGCGAATAAACTGTGATAATGTGAGAAATGTTGAAGTTGTCTAAATACATTTTGGTTTGACTTGCATGTGGGTGTAAATAATTAGGAAAGTAATTGTCCTGAAATATCACATCTCAATAACAATGTACTTCCAAGTCATCAATGTAGCCTTACTTTATCTATTAAAGCCTTAATTCATATATTAAATTCATTTATTTAGGCTACCCACCAGAATATGTATAACAGTTAGTTTCAGTCCTCAAATTTGATTGGTCAAGTAGTGTTTCAAGAATGCCGATATCCTATAACAGCACTGGTTTGCATCATTCTGTTTGCCTGCGTTCGCATTGAGTGTTGGAAGCCTCTGACTACACCTGTGTGGCATCGCTTTGACCTCTTACCCGTCTCTGTGACTCTGCAGGATCGATTTTAACTGGCAGGGCTGGCATCCCATCCAGCATCAACATCCTGATAGCACTGCTCCTGTGAGGCATAGCAGAAAAACAACGTTAGGCTTCAATAACTTGAAGTGTTATATCACACAGTGTTGTTCTGCAGACAGCCAGCCATAGTGAGGAATAGAGAAATCAAATATGTTTGCTATAACTGTGATGACACGTCTTCTCAACCTTAGATT
The DNA here is from genome assembly GCA_030578275.1 of Meda fulgida. Classification (NCBI taxonomy): domain Eukaryota; kingdom Metazoa; phylum Chordata; class Actinopteri; order Cypriniformes; family Leuciscidae; genus Meda; species Meda fulgida. Next base: position 28,118,208 of record CM060616.1, on the reverse strand, counting down.
TGTCTCAGATCATATAGGAGGTGTGCTTGGTGACAGTCCAACAGATAAACTGTGAGGATAATATAATATAATAAGCATTCATATATCATTCTTAGAAGTGTTTACTACTGCTTGAGGTATTTTACAGTCATGTTTATCATTAATGCGGCTTCATTTCACTGTATACATGCAGTATAGAGCTGAAAAGATAATAAAACCAAAATGATAATACCGCCACTCTGACTCTACTGACTCTGATCAAGATCTCAACAGATGCTTTGACTTCTGAAAAATCAGTTGTTATTTATCATTCAGACAGTTCTATTTACAGTGCATCTCTTATTGTGAGCACAGCAGCTGAAAAACAATTGCCTCAAATTTTGCTATTTTAGATTATTTTAAAGTAACAGAACTGAATTATAACATCTGGGTAGCCATTAGTTACTCAATAAGGAATGTTCTAATACATAACTTTGTACTGACATTGCCCATGTTGTCACATTCAGTTAAGATGCCATTAAACATGGGTAGTTTCAGCAAGGGAAGAAGCATTATATAGAAGTGTTTACAGCAGTCGTTATACATTTAGTGTGTTTATGATTTAACGTGGTGTGTGTGTGTGTGTGTGTGTGTGTGTGTGCGTGTGTGTGTGTGTGTGTGTGTGTGTGTGCATTTGTGTGAACTTGCACACACTTTTTAAATGAAAAACTGAACTGTTCATGTACTGAATGTCAACAAATAGCTTCCAATTTCCAGACAGCAGGAAATGAGAGGTGTGAAACATTTACACTTGCACAAATGACTAGAATTCAAATGGACAAGCTGTTACTCTCACTACTAGAGAGTCACCCTCTGCTAGCAAATACTAGCGCCCTGCTTCAGTAATGCCATTATAAATCAAACTGGAAGGCAATGGGACAATTACACGATCTAGTTTTTCCCGGATCTATTGAATAAAATCTTCAATACAACTATTCAATGAGGGTGATTTTAACTTCTGAATTAAAATGAATTTGTTGATATCAAAAATTTCATGGCGATACAACTTTCCTAGTATCATACTGAAGAAAAAACTAAAAGAAAGATTTTTTTTTTTAAAAATAAATCCATAAAGCTGTTTGGCACAATATCTTATAAAAATGTTTTAACAAAACCACTTCACTGCTAATTAATATTTGAAAATCATGTGGTGAAAAAAAAAAGATCAGTAATATCAAAGAGGCCTTTTATGACAAGTCTCTTCAAATAGTTTCATTTTACCATTTTTATCATTTTACTTTTTTAATGAAAAAACAAGGTAAGTTCGTAAGGAAGGTTGTAAAACATCAAATAGTGAGACTCTCAAAAACTTTATGAGTTTAATCATTAATTATATTTATTCAAATATTTTACCTTTACTCAATGGTTCATTCATGGGTTTCAAATTTTCATAAAATGGTACAGACATGTACATGAAACACATTGTGAACACTTTATCACATTTGAGCAAATTCTTAAAAATTCTTAAAGGGGTCATCAGATGCCCATTTTCCACAAGTTGGTCTGATTCTTTAGGGTCTTCATGTAAAGTTTGTAACATACTTTGGTTAAAATTACTCAATGGTTGTGTAAAACAACACCCTTTTTACCTCCTCAAAAACAGCTCTGCTCACAGCGACCCGTTTTGGTGCAGGTCTCTTTAAATGATAATGAGCAACTTAATTTTTTTTATTTTTTTTTACTAAAACTAACACTGAAGAATTAGGCAGTATTGGCTTACAAACTTGCATGAAATGCATTTGGAAGTGTTGCATAAGTCTGAATGCTCCCTTGGTTATTGGAGGTCTTGGTGTTAGTCCTGTCTCATAACTCTGCATCACTGATAAATAGAGGAGGTGGATTATATCTGGAAATCACCTGATTTCTTCCTGTTACTGCAGTGCTTACAGATTCATTAGAGAGACTGGAAACTGCTGTTTTGGCTTCTGTTGACCTGGTTAGTTTAGACCTGCCTCTCTCTCTATGTGTGTGTGTGCGCGCGCCGTAATCCATGGCAGACAGGAAACGGGTGGGGTCCGAAAGGCTGTGCCCACTTAAAATCCCTACTTCCAAATGTTGTGTATATCCATGTGTGCCTGGGTTTTCAAGACAGAGAACGCCCAAACCCACATTAATGGGACCAATCTGAAGACACTTCACTTCCCCATGAGTGCTCTAACCAGAGAATCTCGATTTTAAAGCATTGGTGAACACCACACCCAGGTGCTGATTGACAGCACCGCACGTCACATGTGTGCATGTACAGTAACACCTCATACAACATCTTTAAGGCTTCTACGAGTTCTAGGGTAAAGCCATTAGAAGTGTTTGGTTGTTTGGGGCTGGTTGGACATTGTGGTATTTTATATTTCATTTACACTGTTAAATTTGTAATAGATGCCAATACACAAAGCTTAGTAAGCTCCCTACCTAGACAGCATTTATGCCATAATACTGTAGGTGCACTCTCAACATAAAGGCTGTTCCAAAAGGTAGGCAGCAACTGAACAACCAGCTAAAACTAGCTGAACACCAGCTTGGGCAGGATGGGAGGCCAGCTTGACCAGCTTAAACCAGCTAAGAACAAGTGTATACATAGATTTCATTCGGTACTGAAAAGTAGTTTTATCTAATGACAAATTTGTGGGTGTTATTAAAGTATTAAGTCATTAGCTTAGCAACATGCTAACATCAACATTGAAAACGATATCTAACAAAGCAAATCATCTTTGGTTCATTTCACTCAGAGAGAAAGCAGTGACTCAACATTTTTGTGGGGAAGTTGGCAAGTATCATCAGAATGTGACCTTGGGTCGGAGCTGCTTCCTGCCCACTGCCATGCTACTGATAACCAGGCTCAAATCTCACCAACAATGTCTCCTGTACAAACATCTTCCTCATCTCCACTCTCCCCTTTTCTCCTTCCTACCCTGGAAAGATAACAGACACAACTAAGTCTCTTAGAGACACTGCTCCAAGATCAGACCTCTCCTTTTTAAAATTGATCTTATTAAAAATGTGCTGAAAAATTGAGCACACTGCTCTGGATCCGTCCCCAAGATGCAGACTTCTTCTGGATTCTCCTGCTTTGCGTAATTGTCTTTTGCCAAAAAGCCCTGAGTGACTTCAGACTTTCCATTTCAACAGAGCTCATTTTCCTTGGCAGGACAACTTCTGTCGGATAGAGCCAGGACATTGTCAAACCTCCAAGAGAGAAAAAGTAAGGGAGAAAAGAAGAGAGAGAGAGTGTGTGTGTGTGTGTGTGTGAGGAATTGCTCGGGAGAGGTGTGCTATTACACTATTTGAATCAACTGTGAATGCACAGCAACGTTTAAAAAAAAAATATTGGTCAGACCCTTGAAGTAAAACAATGCCAGGAACAGATGTGGCCACTAATATAAACATTCCAGTCTTCTGTACCGACTCTTCTTGTTCAGCTGAACAATTTCATCTGAACTTGTGATGCCACTAAATATGCTCATAAATAATATTCTCTCATTCTTGGTTCCTGTTATAATATTCTCGTTTTGTTCCTATCCATGTCTCGTTATTGAGGAGATCCACTCTAACAGTGATTGAACTGTGGTAAATGTGGTCCTCAGGTGGGAAATTTCACAGACAGACAGACAGACAGACAGATAGATAATTGTCTTCATGGGTGAGCTACTGAATCCTTCACTCAACCAATTTGTTAAAAAACTCAACACCACTACGTTGCTCACAATCTCTCAAATTCTGCTGTGTCTAATTTTGTGTCTAAAATATACGTTCAATATTAACTTTTAAAGGATAATGTAACTGTTGTATGCAAGGGATAATGCACATCCACCATGGATAAGATTTACATCACCCCATTTATCACACAGCTACTTGCCACAGAAGTAAATAATTCAACACAAAATAGTGATTTGAGTTCAAAAGTTTTAAAACAAACTCAAAGCTTCTGCAAAGATAAAAGTTATTAGCAAGCAGCTTTAAGCAAAGACAAACAAGTTTAAACAAGACAAACATATAATTAAAGGATAATGTACTGTCCTCACACACTAATGTAGTCCATAAACTAGCACTATGAGAGTTGTCAATTTGTTAAGTTCTAAAAAAAATTGTAACAATTCTTAAAAGAAAAATCAAAGGTGGCCGAAAAACTTTGATAAACACTAAACTAGATGGTAGTTGGAGAATTCATTGAGTCAGTGATCGTTCAGTGACTCTTGATCAAACTGACTGACCCCTTGGCGGCTCATTTCACACACCTAGTGGTGATCAGTAGTTGTAAAGAGATTTTGGCATTATGGCTACAATAATAAACATTCTAGACATGATGTTGATGTATGAAATCCTTGAACGCTCGTCATGGATGAAATGGCCTTCTCTCTCAGCCTCACAATCGATGCTTTGTGTGAAGATTCATCTGCTCCTCGCAGTATTTAAAGTAAATAAACACTACAGAACGTCTCCTGCAGATTCCTCAAATTTAGTTAAAAAAATCAGGCTTCTGCATATTCCACTTGCCTTCAGAGAGAACTAAGAGTGAACATGCTCACTTACACATCTGCTATTGATTTGAGGGGTGCCTGGAACCCCTCCGTTTAAATCTGTCAGTGTTAGGAGCGCATAGGTTAGTATTTACTGACCTCATGTGGGACCTACTTGTCTCTTGCCATACAGGTGACAGTGTCTGTCTGTCAGTGGAAAGTCTGTCAAATGTCGATCAGGCCATCTATCAGGTATATGGAAAATGAATATAATCCAACCATGTGTCTTTTCTGTCTCAAAGAAGACAAAGTCGATGAAAGTACCAGTGCACTCTGAAGAGTGAAAGTGTCAACAACTGTTTTTCCTGTTTCGCTAACAACTCGACTAAACCTCAAGATTCAGTCTGCATTTTTTTCATCTTGTCTGTAATATCTTCCTCATCTGCACAGTGTGTTGTAAGAAGTTATTGCAGGTTCGAGATCAGCTTTACAATGGTGAAGATTGCCTTACTAACCAAGCCTGCTCCCAGACCAGGCCAAAAAAGATGACAAATGGCCTCTCGGTCACAGCTTGGACTGGTTTGCTGTGCTCTCTTCCATGAAGACAGCGGGCCAGAAACATCTGAAGCTCTCTTTCTGGTGTTCCGCTGGACAGGGTGAGACAGATGTGTGTAATTTGACTTGAACTATTGAACCGCATGCCGTCAAACTGTTTATTATCAGAGGTCTGGCACACACCAGGTTGCACAATATCTGAAGGCCATGCTATTAGGCAATATTGTGCAATGTGTGGGGTCAACCGTGAAGAGTTTAAGAAAAATGTGCTCCTTGAAAATTAGAGCTTGAATAATAGGGCTAACCAACAAATGATTTTAACAATCCCTAATGCAGGTCAGTTGACACAAACTAATCACAGAGTGACTGTGTGGACTTGCTTCCTGTTTTTTATTAAGAGGCAGCCTCTGAGAGGCACATTTTTGGATTGTGTCTGATCTAAATCATAATTAGTGAGCACAGCTCTAGTTAAGCAAGAGTTAATTGTGCTCAGCTGAGCAATCCATTTTGCACTTTGTACGGTATTACATCTTGCTGTCTTCACACATCTGATTGCTCTCAAATTGGTGAAGTATATATACTGAACAGAAGGGAATTACATTTTCAACTGTTTTGGAGAAGACAAGCATTTTCTATGCTCTGCTTGCATGGCTAGGACTGGGCGGGCGGTATAGCTAAAAATATATATCTAGATAGTTTTGTTTTAGATTTTTGTTTTAGATTTCAAATAATGCTTGTATGTATGTATATATATATATATATTAAATTGATTTGAAATTGGTTATTATTTTATTGTAACCAATTAGATATAGAATCAATGCAGGAAACACAATACAGTAAAAAGCTGATCAAGGCATGTTCTCCACAGTTTTTCACGAAAGAATGTTGTTTAATATATAAAATAAAATTGTGATAAACAGAAATGTATATATTAAGACATACCATTTATTAATTATTATTTTGACATTTTTAGTTTAATTTCACCTTTATTCATGGTATTGTGCCGTATAAGACCATAGAAAAGCAACTGAAAGGTAAAGGGTGAATGGGACTGGGATGTGCTTTAGGCTTATTATTCTATTTTTAATATATATTTTTTATATTTTGTCAGTGTATATATTTATATTTACACACGAACATATATACTGTATATATATATATTTTTTATTTATTAATAAAACACTTTGCTCAGAAAATGCCATATCTTTTGTGAATTTTTGAATAGTCACGTAAAAAAGGTTTAATCTAACTTTTTAGTGAATTTCATAGCCAAAAATAAAAACACAATTCACAATATTGGTTAGTTCTGCATCACCAGAAAAGAATTGCAAATATATTGTGAATATCAAATATGTCACCCTGCAGTCCAAACAACCACCCACTAAGGTGTTTGAAAGTCTTGCCTGTTTCACAGCTGGAAGAGATCTACCCGCATTCCCAGTAGGCTGTGCGGACTCAGGGGGCAGAGATAGCCCTTCCCAGCTGTCCTCGGCATTGTGGGAAAGCCTGAGCCTCTTCTAGAGCAGTGCCAGAAAAGATTCGGCCCCTAAAGCGCAGCGTGAGTGCCAGTAACCAAGCATGCTAACTAGCGTGACTGCTAACCACCCAGAGACCAAACCTCATACAAAGAGTAAACTTACAGAAAAGAAGCGAAGAGAGAAAGGAAGCAGAAGGAAAGAAGGACAGGAAAGGATGTGATCGCTAGAGATTACGCAGCCCTTCCAAAACAGATAATGACCACAAAACACTCTTTTTTTCTTTCTCACAAGGCATGAGTTTTTACCCCTTGAACAATATTAGCCCTCTTCCCTGAGTGTTATGATGCCCCTGCTCGTAATGAGCAAGACAGCTGTGTTTGTTTTCCAGCAGTGCATGCTCACACAGGGCTGTGTAAGAATTGTTTTTCCTTCTCTGCCCTCGGTGAGGCTGGAAAACTCACAGCTGCAACTGAAGAAAAAAGTGGAGAAAGTGAACAAGAACCAACAACTGCAGGTGAAAACCAAAGAAGAGACTGAAAGGAGAGGGAGAGAGAGGGAGAGACAGAGAGAGAGAGAGAGAGAGAGAGAGAGAGAGAGAGAGAGAGAGAGAGAGAGAGAGAGAGAGAGAGAGAGAGAGACAGAGAGAGAGAGAGAGACAGAGAGAGAGAGAGAGAGAGAGAGAGAGAGAGAGAGAGAGAGAGAGAGAGAGAGAAAGAGAGAGACAGAGAGAGAGAGAGAGACAGAGAGAGAGAGAGAGAGAGAGAGAGAGAGAGAGAGAGAGAGAGAGAGAGAGAGAGAGAGAGAGAGAGAGAGAGAGAGAGAGAGAGAGAGAGAGAGAGAGAGAGAGAGAGAGACAGAGAGAGAGAGAGAGAGAGAGAGAGAGAGAGAGAGAGAGAGAGAGAGAGAGAGAGAGAGAGAGAGAGAGAGAGAGAGAGAGAGAGAGAGAGAGAGATGTAAAGAGGTTGAGAAAAAGTACAGCTTTTAGCTCTTCTGAAATAATTTGCCCTGACAGCAGCTGTGGAGCTGAAGACAACTGTCTGGCTTTGACAGATCTCTAACCAGGAACAGATCACACATGAAACTCTCTCCCTCTTCCTCTTACGTTTTTGGAGGTCAGGTCCCTCCAGGAGTGGTTGTGGGGTCAGAGGTCAAAGTTCAGTCAAAGTGTTCACAGGAAGTGTATCCGCTACAGGCTCTGGTTTGGAGCCCTTTTGCAGAGCTCTGTTTAATGGGCCAGGCGGTCACTGGGGAGATCTGCTGTTTCCCGTACTGTACAGGAACCACCCTGCCACTTCACTCTTTGTAGGCTGGTGACTCACAAAGGAGATTTAGTTCCTCTGATTTGTGTTCTATGTGCACATATGTGTAGGTGCATGTCTGTGTGAAAGCATCGGGGTTTCTATGCCAAGAAAAGCTGCAGTTCACTGAAAATCAGTTTGAAAGCGAAAGCTTCAGTACTCCAATTTAAATGTCCATAAACTGTTGTAGGTCCCAATGAATATATGCTGACTAGGGATGATAATCAAGTAATCAAAAGTAACAATACTAGTCTTTCTGTATTATTGGTATCGCAGAGCACCAAGTTTGGTACCAGAGTGTTGTCTCTGTGAAGAACGTACACGTCGCAGCTGCTGCAAGTGTGAATGAACAAATGTACTTCTTAGCTAAAAAGCTTATCTTATTTGGCTTGAGTTATTAATGTAACACAGTCAGTGAGTGTAAAATGGTAAGACAAAAAAAAATGGGATATGTGTCAAAATATCAGATTTGTGCATTAGGTCTGGCACTGTATTTTACTGTATATTATTATACACTATCCAAAATAAAGGAGAAGAAAAAAACTGTAACAAAGGTGAAAGGTACTATGCCGTTTAAGTAATAATATGTTCCTTTATTGTATATTACACGCACTCTTTAGGGGTAAACAAGGTACAAAGATGTACAACAATACAACAATATTGACAAGAATTATAAAAATACTCACTGCTCTTAATTCATTTCGTCATTCTTTATTACTATTTACACAGTAAATAAATAAAAATACTTAAAAAACTTCAAAACTATGTTTATATTACAGTAATTACACCTATTAATTAATTTATTTCATTTTTTTAGCCAAAGGTCAGTTCAGTTTACTTTTTTGTTCTTTATTAATTACTTGTAAATAAATAATAAATACTTTAAAAAAAAACAAATATTTAATTTATTTTAATTGTATTTTATTTCATTTTTTTGTTTCAAAATTGAAACCAAATATCAAGAATTGAAATTTCACTATAGTATCGAATACTAAAGTTTTAGTAATGACAACCCTAATCACACCATAACTGTATAAACCTGTATTTACAATCCACAATACATTTAGATAGATACGGACCAACTAAAATACAGTTTTAAGTACAGTATTCTAAAAACATCCTATCCATCCATTTTTCAAACTGCATGTCCTGCAGAGCCATAAGGATGCTGGAGCCTATCCCAGTGTCTTGGATCGTTGGCAGAGAAACATCCTGTATGGATGGCCAGTCCATTACAGGGATTCTACAAACTTACAACCAAAAACTCTTTTCACTCCTCATTCACACCCCCTCAAACTATTGATTCAAATCATGTTTGCACGAAGCCCACACATTCACCCTTTAGCTCCCTCTCACGCCCACATTGTGTTCCTAAAGACCACATCTACAACAACAACCACGCAGAGGTGAACCTGCCAGAACTACTGCTGACACACTGGGCATTCAAGCGCCATAGTGAGAGGAAACTTTGCTTATTTTATTGATGTTTCAGGTGAAGAAAACACAAGACCTAGTGACCCCCGAACTTCCTCACAATGCAACTGCAGCACAAAGCTCATCCGGTGTAGATGCAACAGACACCAGACAGCAATAGACACTCTGGAGGAACTCTCAGGTGCGGTTTCAGTTCTGTGGTGCAGACGATGCTGTATATTTATAGCAACTTAAATCGTATTTAACTCGAATTGTGCTGTGGTTTTCTTGAATGATGTCTAATTATTATTCAGAGCTTTGAAGGTCTAATTGACCTGGCTATGAAAACCATGTCACATACTTGAGAGGGCAACCACTGGCAGATGGAGATATACAAAACCATCCATGCCAAATCAGACCAACAGATGCAACCGCTCTCTTCACAACAAAGCTATACTGTTCTTCTGTGCAGTTCTTATATTTACACCATATACTGCATTTATCGTGAAATGTTAATTTGTCAGTATTTGAAGCAGTAGGAGAGAGAGAGAGAGAGAGAGAGAGAGAGAGAGAGAGAGAGAGAGAGAGAGAGAGAGAGAGAGAGAGAGAGAGAGAGAGAGAGAGAGAGAGAGAGAGTCAACTGAATGCAATCCTGGAGTCTTTCATGAGTACCCACAAAAAAAAATCATATAGCATTTATATAACATTCTTAAATGTGCAGAGAACTATTTATATAGCAGAAACTGCCTGAGCAGCCCTTATATGACATGAAACATATAGGAAGAGAGAACCAAAACTCAAAACCAAACTCAAGACAGCAAAACTGTAAACACATTTGATCAAATTATCAATAATGCACTTAAATAATATTAAGAATTAGGCTATAGATTTACTAAGAATTCTACCCATGCTATTCAGGTTATAAAGTCAGGAGTCACATATTAAACAATTACACATATATGTCAACAGCAATAAAAGTGAAAAAGAACCCCCAAATAAAACATTTGCCACACTAATAATAACTCTTATATGCGATTAAATTGAGAAATATTACTGACGAATGGACAGTTATGTTACATTGAAAGTCTAAATATTCTCCTTTTTTTTAAAGTTTAGGCTATTCAAAAATAAAGGTATTATAGAGCTCTTATTTACAGTGACGATTGAAACTGTCAGTTAAATGACAGATGACATGTCTACAGTCTAACAAACTAACAGACTAAGAAGTGGTAAACTGAAAGGAAAAACATCGGACAGTACTGACCTTGTTTATTAAGTAATTGAGAGCGAGAACCACTATCCTAAGAGCGTCTCTCTCTTTTCTGTCTTGTCTTCCTCTGTCGCACTTTCTGATGTGACCCCCTTCTCTCTCTCTTCCCTCCTCCACCGTGTGTTTCTCAGGAGGAAATGAATGGATGGCTCACACGGTGCTGTTACACACAGAGCTTGAGTCACATGACCAGGCTGAATGAAGGGAGGGGGTGGACCCTCGGGCTGCCAGGCGAGAGGACAAGCAGTGTGTGTGTGTGTGTGTGTGTGTGTGTGTGTGTGTGTGTGTGTGTGTGTGTGTGTGTGTGTGTGTGTGTGTGTGTGTGTGTGTGTGTGTGTGTGTGCGTGTGTGTGTGTGTGCGTGGGTGTGTGCGTGTGTGTGTGCGTGTGTGTGTGCGTGTGTGTGTGTGTGTGTGTGTGTGTGTGTGTGTGTGTGGACTATGAAAATGTCGTGGGTGTTTATCTATGTGTTTATGTGTTGCTTTATGTTAACTTTCTGCAGGAGTGAAAGATCTCAAATGATTCTCAAAAGTCAGAAATTTGAATATGAACTAAACATTTCTCATCAGCTACACATTCATTTTATAACTCTCTTATTATATGTCAAAAATGTTGTAATTTATTTGTATGTCTTCTACACTAATAGCTTTTCTTCTTCTTACGGAAAACAGTTATTCTGATTATCAAAATGTTCTTCACACTAATGGTTCTTCTAAAGTAAGGTTCTTTGGGTACTCAAAAATGGTTAATCTGTGGCAAACCCCCTTTTGGAACCTTTACTTTTAGGAGTGATATTTTAGGAGAAACATCTCAGAGAAAGTTGATATTTTAATGACATAAACCAAAGATCTCCTTTAAGTTTCCTGAGCAATGAAATATTCCTCTGGGAATAAAGAAAAGTAAATAAACCATCTCTCGTCGATTTGTATTGCTCTTTTGCAGCTCAAGAGGATTAACAGAGATCTAAACACATCGTAATGATGAAGAAATGCCTGGATAGTGGCGAACACACCATGCTGTCTAGCTAGGAACATTATATTTTGGTCTTTAAGCTCTTTTGCTTACATGGCAAAACTGACCCACCACAGTAAACCACCACTGGGCCAGTGGTAACAATGCCCCAGAATGTCAATGACCTGCACAATGAAATGGTATGTGGTCACCATTCCCAAGTGGATACAGGATTGTGGAACCTCAGATGTATAAGGAGGTTGCACATATAGTGAATAAAGAAGACAGGGTTAAAAACATATTATAAATATGATAAGTAATGTTAGAAACAATCCAGAAATAAACTGCTTTCACCCTGTGTTAATGAGCAACCAAAATGTCCATTCAGAGCAAGCACTGTAGCCCTCCCTAACCTGTGTGTGTGTGTGTGTTTGTGTGTGTGTGTGTGTGTGTGTGTGTGTGTGTGTGTACAGCTAATTGAGGAAGTCTGGGGGATGTGTGTGACCCTCCTTGGAGGCCACTCGTCAGTTGCCATAGCGACCTGCTCTCCCACCTTGTGTCGGTCCTGAGCTTTTGTGGAGGTGTGAGAGGAGGTGGATGACTCTCTTTAGTTTTTTCTCTCTCTTTCCACCCCCTCTCCCTGCGATACTTTCTCTCAAAGCTGTTGGAAGCATCCTTTCCATTCTAACTATTCGGTTGGCTCAGTTAAAGTGAACAGGAAGTTGACTGAGATAAGAAATTGTTTTTTCACAGGTAAAGAATTGTTGTTAACTGTGAAACTGTGGGCAAAGGCAGTAGAAACAGTCAAACTGTATTTGTCATCTGTTAAGCTGCTTCAGTGCCACTGCAATTTGAAAAGAAAACACAAGTTTTGCATGGAAGTTTAGTGGTTTCACCAGACATGGAATGGTCATCCATCACACAATCTGGCAGAAATGTTGTTCTTGTATTTCTGAAAGGTAATTTGCTAGATTGACAGGACTTTATCTGCTGTTGGTGCAGGCGTTGAAATGTTAATTTTACATCAGTCAAAATGTCAAACTGAATCAAGAGAGATGATTGGACTGTTGACTTTGGCTTGGTCTTTTCCAGCGCTTAAAATGGATTTCCAAGGGTTTGTGTTTGCTTAGCTCTGTGATATGAAGAGAGAAATGAAAAAGAATAGTGTGGAGAACATCAGTGATCTTTGATTATTGTCTTGGATTACTAAGATTCTGCAGAAGCTAGTATGGCTTGTAAAAAAAAAGATTAGCCTGTTTGTCTTATTGTGTTAATTCATTGAAGTGGTGTCAGTCAAGTCATACTGAGGGAATTATTTGAAATTATTATTTGATATATTATTAAATACTTTTCAAGACTGAGATATAAACTAAGAGAGGTTTAGAGAGGTTGGCAGTCACTGTGTATGTAAGTGCTAGCCAGGATGCTAAAAAAGCCAGTAGAGCATGACGCTAATGTGAAGCCCAAGGCAAAGCGTATATGCTTGACTGCTCTAACACCTGCCTTCAACCCGTATACATGACTCTAATAAAAAATAAAATACCTTAACATGCTAGCTAAGGTGTGTTTACCTGAGGATAACAAGTGAAGATCATTAAAATGGAGAAAAGACCTTGAAGGAGAGTCTAATCTGCATTAATCAGCATCTACCTTTACCATCCATTAAACCTTTCCATTGCACAAAAGGTTTATCAATAGTGGAAAAGTGTTATTAAGAGTATTCAAATGTTATTAGTTTCCTTTCAAAACTGTTCACTGTAAGTTTCTGTAGAGAACCCAAAATGGTTCTTCTATGGCATTGCTGCAAATAAAGAACCCTTCTTTTACATGCACTTTAAAAGTTTAAGTCTTTTAATTGAATATTTGCACGGTCGATAACATGATAATTTGATTGTAGCTTGGTTTCTTTCCAATGTATTCGTGTTAATCGGATTACAATTGACATTGTATGCTCGTGCCAAAAGACAAAAGTGACATGCGACTGTATTTAAGCATACAAATATACGATTACAGACAGATGAAGAGGAAGTTTGACGAAACAAAAACCCAGAGAGGCTAGGTTGCAATGTGCATGTAAACTTAAAGGGGTGGTAAAACACGATTCACTTTTCTAACTTTAGTGTGAAATGTTCCTGTTTGAGCATTAACAACATCTGCAAAGTTGACATCGGACTACATGACATTCCTCCTGGGTTAGTGACATCACCAACCCTAAAATGTACATTAACTCCGCCCCCGAGAACATGCAGTCCATGTTGAGAAGAGGAAAAGTCGTTGTATAAGAGTACATTTGTGAGTCAGCTCAAACTTTAGCATCCTTCTTTTCACATGCAATAGAAAGTCACTCTGTGTGCATCTCACAAAAGTTCCTATATGAGAGATTTATAGATTATCATGACAGATTATGCTAATTGAAGATTAGTGAAGGTTAACTCCACATCAGCAACATAAATTCATCAACTAACCATTCAGAGACGTCCTGTTGCATTCTACATGTTGTCACTTCTTCTTGAGTCTCTCCATCTTTGTCTGACTCCGTTTCTGTCAGTTTAGTGTGTCTGGCGTGAGGTAATCGCAGCTGCTAACACCAAGCGGCAACCTCCCCGTCTCTCTTTTGAAACCAACCTCTCCTCTGTCCACCTCAACCACCACCCACCTCCTCGCTAACTGCTGATGATTTTGCTAACTTCTTCACTAACAAAACTACAACTATCAGCAGTCAGTTCTCAGCTTCACACACACAGGAACACAGACTAACCTCTCCCACAGCCAACAACCTTCTCTCCTCCTTCACTCCACTAACCGAGGATGAAGTATCTAAACTTCTCCTCTCTAGTCATCCTACCACCTGCCCTCTGGACCCCATCCCCTCACACCTTCTACAAGCAATCTCTCCCACACTTCTTCCAGCTCTCACACACATCATCAACTCATCCCTCCACACTGGCATTTTCCCTACAGCATTCAAGCAGGCTCGGGTAATGCCACTGCTTAAAAAAACAACGTTAAACACATCACTTTTAGTGAATTACAGACCTGTCTCTCTCCTATCATTCATTGCGAAAACACTTGAACGAGTTGCTTTCAACCAAGTATCATCTTTCCTGTCTCTGAACAACCAGCTGGATGTCAACCAATCTGGCTTCAAGAAAGGGCATTCAACCAAGACTGCATTACTGTCGGTCACCGAAGCCCTGCGGTTAACAAAAGCTGCTTCCAAATCATCAGTTCTCATCCTCCTGGATCTGTCTGCTGCCTTCGACACTGTGAACCATCAGATCCTTCTGTCCACCCTCTCATCACTGGGCATCACAGGTACTCCTCTCCACTTGTTTGAGTCCTATCTCACAGGTAGGTCCTTCAGGGTCACATGGAGAGGAGAGGTATCCAAAGCACATCAACTGACCACAGGGGTTCCCCAGGGTTCAGTTCTTGGACCGCTCCTCTTCTCCATTTACACCACATCACTAGGCCACATCATACAGGCACATGGATTCTCTTACCATTGCTATGCTAATGACACCCAGCTCTACCTCTCATTTCAACCATATGATCCCACAGTAGCTGTACGGATCTCAAGCTGTCTGGCGGACATCTCGGTATGGATGAAGGAACATCACCTACAGCTCAACCTGGCAAAGACTGAGCTTCTCATCCTCCCTGCCAAGCCGTCTCTACAGCACGACTTCTCCATCCAGCTAGATTCTTCCTCAATCACCCCATCAAGGTCAGTCAGAAATCTTGGAGTAATCTTTGATGATCAGCTGACCTTCACAGACCACATCACAACGACAGCTCGATCATGCAGGTTTGCTATGCACAAAATCAGGAAGATCAGGCCTTTCCTAACTGAGCATGCAACACAACTTCTCGTCCAGGCCCTGGTCATTTCTAGGCTTGATTACTGCAATGCTCTCCTGGCCAGACTTCCAGCATGTGCAACTAAACCTCTACAAATGATCAAGAACGCTGCAGCTCGTCTGGTCTTCAACGAGCCAAAAAGGGCCCACGTCACTCTTCTGTTTATCTCTCTGCACTGGCTACCACTCGTTGCTCGCATCAAGTTCAAGGTGTTGACACTTGCTTACAGACTGATCTCAGGATCAGCTCCCTCCTACTTCCACTCACTACTACAAGTCTACATCCCTACCAGAAGCCTACGATCAGTCAATGAGCGACAGCTCTTGGTACCATCACAGAGAGCCTCAAAATCACTCTCCAGAACATTCTCATTCACGGTGCCATGCTGGTGGAATGATCTGCCCACCCTCATCCGGAATGCAGTATCCCTGACAGCTTTCAAAAGACAACTGAAAACTCATCTCTTCCATGAGCATTTAACAAAAAAAATAAAAAAATAAAAAAAATCTCCTTTTCCTTTAAATCCCTGCTTATCTGACTTATGCTACTCCGAGCAATATCTGAACTTTGTATTTTGAGCACTCCTTGCGTTGTTTTTGTCTCTTCACGATGACTCGCTTGGTTTAGTCCTCAGTTGTAAGTCGCTTTGGATAAAAGCGTCTGCTAAATGACTAAATGTAAATGTAACACGGAAGTGAGTTCAATTCACCAACTGCAATTCAACGACTGGCCGCTTGAGGCTGGCAGCAAAAAATAGTCAAATCTTAATCTCCCCCATGTTAAAATGCCCAATTTTACAACAGAAAAAAATATGTTTACAGCCTGGTGTCAAAAGTTGTTTTGGTCTATATAGCTAAATTTGCCCTTGACTCATCCGTTTAAGTTATATTAAAGCTATGGTATACGATTTTGAAAATCGATCGAGAAAGCCTGAATTTTAAAAAAACTCATCCCGCCCCTCCACACACACACCCTTTCCCTCTGTTCACGCCAACGCAAGATTAGCAACACATGAAATGTTCTAAACTCCCCACCACCATTAGTATACTACACTAGTATTGCTAAGGTTTTCAGTAATTGTTAAAAAAGTTTTTTTGTAACTATTTATGTAACACGTCACACCATAAAAGTATAAATAAATGTTTAACGTTACCTGCTCAACAAAAAGTCAGCCGTGTCAGCGTCGGTTTTCAGTCCAAGATCTCCCCGAAGCCTCCTCCACTGATCAATGGTGGACCCTATATTTATTCTACTTTGAGTCCGGCGTTCTTCAAAATTTTTTTTATCTCTGCTCTTTCCACTACAGACTTTCTCTTTCTTCCAAACTTTACACTAGGGGCAAGCAGGGGTCGCTTGCTGCTGTCTTTTATTTTTGATCCATTTTTTTATCTGATGCTACTTAGCTAGCTACCATAGACTGTCAGCTGCTTTTTCGCGCAATTTCATGTCGCAGGAGAGGGGCGGGGTCAGGTGCGGTGGTGTGGAGACGCGAGTGCCACGCGGAGTTTCAAGTGGAGCTGGTGATTGGATGAGAGCAGTTGACCAATGTAAGCTGTCCGGCCGGACAGCTTACATTGGTCAACTTCTCTGCGGCTGTACAGCTAATAGAGTGAATGGATTTTTTTCATTCTTTTTTCTATTCTTATTGTTAGGATTGTACTATATAACCATAACCAGCATCTAAACAAGGATATTAATAATGAACAATCTTTGAAATCGTATACCCTAGCTTCAAGCCTTACATTTCTGCATAATTAAGGGTGTGTCCACTTTTAAGTGACAGGTGGATTCCCGCTGCTGTGGTCATTAGCATAGATTGTAAAAAGAAAAAAAGTCATCATTAGCCGTTTGTCTGCTGTCTGTCAGCCGTCAGGTTAGCCGTTCAGGTTAATTTACCTCAAAAGTAAGCTTGGTTCAAATCGGTTCAAAATCAACCGCCAATATCTTCCATCCATAGCTACGCCCACTTTAGGCTTCAAAAACGGTCTTCAGAAACCTACGGGTGACGTCACCCACACTACGTCCATTCTTTTTTACAGTCTATAGCTAACACACATGAGCTCTTGAAACCCCACCCTCTGCAGCAGCTCATTTGCATTTAAAGGGCCAGGCACAAAACGGTGCGTTTTTGCTAACCCTCAAAAAGTGATAACTTTAACATGCTATATAATAATATCTGTAGGGTATTTTGTGCTAAAACTTCACACACACACTCTGGGGACATCAGAGATTTATTTTACATCTTGTGAAAGGGGCATTTTACCACCCCTTTAATATCTGTGGATTTGATTGGCCCAGACCTTGCTATAAAGGATGACTGAGTAGCTGGCATGAAATGAACCCTGTCAGCTAACACACACACACACACGCACACGCACACACACACACACACACACACACACACACGCACACACACCTAAACAAACTTTTATATTGTTTCAGCTGAAGAGCCCTGCAATCTTCAATCAAGTACACTGGACCAGACTGTGAGAAAGAAAAACAAGGTAGACCATGGTCACCAAAACATACAGGACGGAGGGAGTTCTCAAAATTCCAATTATTGTCCAAAGAAATTATTTAAGGGGTCATCGGATGCCCATTTTCACCAATATACTTTGGTTAAAATTCCTCAATGGTTTTGTAAAACAACACCCTTTTTACCTCCTCAAAAACAGCGACCCGTTTCGGTGCATGTCTCTTTAAATGATAATGAGCAACCCCACCTTTTCTTCCATGGGGGGTGTCAAATGGCTGAGGGGGGTGTCGAATGGCAGAAAAAATGCTAATATGGGACAGTCAGTCAGTGGTCGTGGGCGGAGCATGAGCATTATGACATCATAGTGCTCAGAAAATCCAAATGTCCTGATTATTGAGAGTGTTTAGAGTTTTTGAGGATTAAAAAAAGGAGCGAATGGATTTTTTTTCATTGTGGTTGTGTCCACACACTGCAAATACACATTTATATGCAAACACCATATAACAAATAGATTTAGTTGAAGTTAACAATATCAACACTGATTAAAGAATGACAATCATTAAACCATTTTATCTTTTCTGAGCGAGTTATATCAGAGACCGATGAAGAAATGGCGCTCTAAATAGGATATGTTGTGATTTGGTGAAATTTTGCTCAGTGTCCCCAACGTACAAGGGTTGCTATTGTAATTTAGGAGGTATGTTTGTGTTTGTTTCTGAAGCTTGATTACCCCCAGGTTGACACTTTTCTATTTTACCAGCAACACTCACAAATATAAACAGCATGGACATATTGTGCAGCATTATGGGTAATTGATTGCACTGGGCTGGATGTGTAATATGATGTAACATATTGTGACAGAGGAGACACTTTCAAATCTAACAAAATTTGATTCAGTTCTGAGCAGACTATAGATTCAGTTTAACAACAGCTCTCATGTGAATAACGTTCACTAAACCAATGAATGACTCTCTCAGAACAAAATCAATTGCTTCGATTCAGACCGTTCCTTAGTTTACCTTAAAGCTGAGAAGCATAATCTTGGACATATTGTTCCTTTTAGTCTTATGTTCACTTCAGGGTTTCATTGTGGTTTTGCCGTCCAATATTTTTCTCAAAGTCTGGTGCTTTTTTTAAAACCCAAGATAATGTATTTCTCAGTGCTGTACGACTCCTTCAGACTCTCACTGCCAAAGTCAGCCCGACTGACCACCCCCCACACAGTCTGCAGGGGGCCAGGGATTGTGTGTGTGTGTGTGCAAGTGTCGGAATGTGTGTGTGTGCGCAAGAGAGTAAATGTATGTGTGTTTGAGGGAAGTACTTCCTCCTTGCCAGTATTCCCACAGCCTCGATTTTCCTGTTGTGCTCAATTTGTCCTTTAAAAATGCATCGTAGCAAACACACACCTTTTAGAGGTGCAAGTTAGAAGAAAACTTTATAAAGGCAAAATATAACTTCACACTCACTTCAGCATTTTCTTTTTTTTCTCAACGTTTCGCCCACAAAACAAGCCTTTGTCAAGGTACCTTGACAAAGGCTTGTTGCAAAAACGTTGGAAAATTATTAAATGCTGAAGTTAGTGTACAGTTATATTTTGCCTTTGTAGTCAAACACTCACAAATCTACAATAAAACATAATCACCATCAAATTCGTTTGACTTTATCCTGTGTGAACTGCCTTTCTTCCCATTCCTTCCATGTCTGTCTGTTAGTTTATCCCCCCGTAACCTCGCCGATGGTTATTGAAATTGCATGGTTGGTATCAGTGAAATTCCTCTCTAAACTGATGTAGCTGTTGATGAATTACTGGCAGCCCTGGTAATTCATTCCAGAGACCGTAGTGGACAGAAATCATTTATGGGAAATGTGAACGAATCCCATCATATTCATTTGACTGTCCTCATAGGGTGTGTGGTTATGCTGGTCGGCGTATAGACGCACACATTCTGCCACGTCGTTTGGGGTCCACACCCCCGGCCCCCCTTTAAAGCCCCCAGTGTAGACCAGAGCGCAGTGGGAAAATGAGAGACAGCTTTTCGGCGTGGTGGAGGGAATGCTCGGACGATGAGAACATGTAGTGGAGTGAAGTCAATAAGGAGGGGGAGCTGCTGACTGGCCTGTGGAAAAAGAGAGCAAAAGGAAAGGAGAGAGAGAGAGAGAGAGCAACATGTCATGATTCAGAGGAAATATAGTTTGTTTTACAACTGTGTTCACATTTCAAGGGTCTTTCATATAGATCAGTCAATGTTAAACAAGACAAGGAATCAATTTCACGCCCAATTTGTATGTTACATGTGGTGTAATTGGTGACATCAATTGTCGGGCAGTCTGAGGGATGGTTTATCCAAAAATGAAAACTCTGTGGTCATTTACTCAACCTCATTTTTTTCTAACCCATAAGACTTTTGAAACAGAATTGAAGATATTTTTAATTAAACCTGTGTGATTTCTGTCCCTCCATTGAAAGCCCATTCCAACAAAATGTTGATGCTTCAAAAAATTCATAAAGGCATCTTAAAATTAATCCAAATGAATCAAGCAGTTCTTCTGCAGAGACATGATCACTTGGTATATGATGAACAGATCTTTAGGGTGCACAACATAGAGCGCATAAAAATGGTTAACGGAAGTTCACATGCTTGCTTAACACACAAGAACAAGCCTCATTGGTTATTATGCATAAAGCAAGTACATTTGATCTACCGTTTACCATAGTTGATGTGCTCAATACAAAATGTGCATTGATCAATGTTTACATGTACATAAAACCATAAATGAAATGTGTGTCTCTTCAGAAGACTTGGATTAAACCATTCAATCCATTTATGTGCATTACTTTTAAAAGTTTTGGTGGAATAGACTTTTAATGGAAGGACAGAAATCTCTCAGGTTTCATCTCAAATATCTTAATATGTGTTTCAAAGGTCTTATGAGTTTGGAACGACATGAATGTGAGTGAATGATGACATCATTTTCATTTTTGGGTGAACTAAGCCGTAATATAGGGATAGTTTATCCAAACATGACAATTCTGTCATCATTTTACTCACCCTCATTTCATTCCAAAACTGTTATTTTTAATACAATGAAAACTGATGGGGTCTTTCATTGTCTTTCATTGTATGGAGAAACAAACACAGAGACATTTTTTATAAAACCTCCTTATGTGTTGTTCAGACGAAAGAAAGTCAGAAAGTTGAATCGACATGAGGGTGAGTAAATGGTGACAGAATTGTAATTTTTTTGGTGAACTACCCCTTTAAATGTCAGTACAGAATGTGAGTACTACTATAAACATTTGTCTGACTCATTTACTAGGGGTGCACACAAACAAGACCCATATGGCACCAAGCCGTGATGCCTATTACATTGCATCACAGGAAATAACCTTACGGGAAGCGTCTTTTGATAAACAGAATCTGCGCTGATAAAATTCATAACGGAATGTTTTTTTTTTTCAAATGGATTTAGAGACAAGTTACAGTTACAGTTACAAAGTTACAGTTTAGAAGTGGAAATAAAGAAGAAGAGTAAAGGGGGAGGACAGTAGGGGTAAAGAGACGATAGGGACGAGAGAAGCCAACAATGTGACACAGAAATGAAAATGATAGAGTGCCTGCGAAGGAGTAAAGGATGAGTGAGAGAGAGCATAAATAAGAGGTTATTTTGAAGTGAGTGCCTCAGTAGGAAGACAAAAGAGAGGAGGCGAGAGAGAAGAGTGGTTGGCAAGGTCTGGAGGCCCTGGCTTAGCTCTGAGTCTGTCTCCTAATGGGCTCAGGGCTCCCTGATTTTCAAAACCAGAGGGAAACATGAGCGCAGACTCCAACCTCAGCATTCCAACACACACACACACACACACACACACACACACACACACACACACACACACACACACACACACACACACACACACACACACACACACACACACACACACACACACACACACACACACACACACACACACACACACACACACACACACACACTCTCTCTCTCTCTCTCTCTCTCTCAGACCAACCTCTCTCTCTTTCTGTTTCCCTTCTCCCCATCCCCATCTTACAACAAACACTCTCATCCTTGCGTTCCCTCTCAATCTAACCTCAGCCTTATCCAAAACACTTTCCCTCTCGAACCCACTTAACCCTTAAAGGAACAGTTCAGCCAAAAATAGAAATTCTGTCATCATTTACTTACCCCTCATATCCTTCTAAACCAGTGTGACTTTCTTTCTTCCATGGAACACAAAATGAGAAAAAAAGAGAATAGGATTATTTTATTGACTTTTGTATTATAATAAGCTCTGTGACTAACAAAAGTGTATGATTCTTTTTGTTGATAAAGATAAGTGAACATGCTCATTTTAAAGCAATCGCTAGAAGTAAAAAGCTAAACTTAGGCTATAAACAAACTACATCACAGTCGCATGGCTTCACCAGCACCAACACTAAGCTTCCAACAACTAAATCTACAAGTTGGAGTTTTTAGTTAGAATAGTTTTCATGAGCAAGAGTATAAACAAACCTCATGTATATGGGTTTATCTGTTTAAATCAGCAGGACTTTTAATGCCACCGACATCCTCTATAACCCCATTTAGCCACTTGTTAGAAAGCGCTTAAAAGGATGCGTATAACAGATGTATTTTATGTTGTATAATAAAACGTGAAAATATCTTGAGCTTTTGTTAACCACAGACCTAATTTCAGGCATTTAACCAAAAACATACTCAAAAAAAAACATGAACAATGAAAACGGTCGTCCAAATTTTTTTAACTTTTAGGTTTTTGGACTCATACCTGCAGCTCTCTGAGGTCTGGAGCTTTCAAGCTTCAAAAAGACTGTTTCATAAAAGTGATACATTTTAATCTGTGTTTTATTAAATCTTTTGAAGCCACATTATGTCTTTTTGTGTAAAACCGAGTAACTGTTTTGTCATTGTTAGCGATGTATGAACATTCTTTGGACTAAAATCTTTTCAGTGAACCATTTGATCCAATACCCAAAATTATTCGTATTGATTCATTCATATATAAGAGTCAGATGGTTCTAGAGTTCAACTCACAGTGGTAACAGGCTATATAGTGGAAGATTTTCAATGAATAACATCTTAATTGTTTCTTCCTCACATAACATTTTTATCCCTTCAGAAGATTTGGAATAGTGAACAAGTCAAGTGGACTATTTTTTAAAGCTACACAGTGTAAGATTTTCTCCTATCTAGCAGTGAAATTGTATATGACTACCAACTGTCTAGCCCCTCCCATTCCGAGGGCGTTTTAACTCCTACTGTGCCCGTATTATTCCAAGATTAACATGGCTTCCAGTTCAACTTCGTCCATGAGTGTTCCTTCAAGTGATGAGGTTACTTTAGAAAACGTCTCGGGTTATGACTATAACCCTTGTTCCCTGAGAAGGGAACGAGACACTGCGTCGAGATCGACACTTTGGGGGACGCTCCCTAAGCGTGCGCCTCTGAAGTATGAATAAAACTAATCCAATCCTGATTGGTGTTGCGTCGTGACGTAACATGTGACGGCATACCCGGAAGTATAAAAGTGACGCTGTCACAACACACACTAGCCTCGCGATGAAGCAAGACGCTCAAAGGCCTCGAGGGGCGTGGCAGAACGACGCAGTGTCTCGT
Organism: Meda fulgida; assembly: GCA_030578275.1. NCBI lineage: Eukaryota > Metazoa > Chordata > Actinopteri > Cypriniformes > Leuciscidae > Meda > Meda fulgida. Next base: position 28,094,789 of record CM060616.1, on the reverse strand, counting down.
TCCCTTCTCAGGGAACAAGGGTTATAGTCATAACCCGAGACGTTCCCTTTCGAGGGAACTCAACACTGCGTCGAGATCGACACTTTGGGGAACGAGTGCCCACTAGGCCACGCACCGAATAGGCCTGTCCCGGAGTGAAACTGTCTAGGCACTCAGCAAGGACTGAGCACGTGTGCGCCAGGCGTACTTGGAAGGTGGAGACTGTAGAACCTGATAAAAGTATGCGGAGTAGCCCAACTGGCTGCCTCGCAGATCTCCTGTAGAGGTACTCCCGAAAGAAGGGCCCTAGAAGAAGCCATACTTCTAGTTGAGTGGGCCCTGACGGCTAAAGGTGAAGGCAAACCGCGCACCTTGTAAGCCGCAGTAATAGCCTGGACTATCCAATTACTAATAGTCTGCTTAGATGCCGGGAGCCCCTTCCTAGGTGACCCAAAACATACTAATAACTGGTCCGACCTTCTCCAAGAAGAGGACCTCTCAAGGTACACGCTCAAAGCTCTGACGGGGCAGAGCAAATGAAGCTTCTCTTCTTCTGCCGACACATGAGGTGGAGGATGGAATGCCTGAAGGACTACAGACCGAGCTGTGTTCGAAGGAACCTTAGGCACGTAGCCCGGACTCGGGTGCAGAAAGGCCTTTACTCTGCCAGGGGCAAACTCCAAGCAAGCTGGTGTTACCGCCAGGGCTTGGAGATCTCCCACCCTCTTAAGTGAGGTAATGGCCAAGAGAAAAACCATTTTCTGCGTTAAATCCCTAGGCGAAGCCGACTCTAGAGGTTCGAAAGGGGCCAGGGATAACCCTTCCAGAACTATAGCCAGGTCCCAAGCAGGAACTCTAGACCTGGTTGCCGGCCTCATCCTCCAAGTACCGCGGAGAAACCGAATGACCAACTGGTGCCTCCCCAGAGGCCCATCACTTAACGGGGCGTGGAAAGCTGCAATGGCTGCCACGTACACCTTAAGCGTGGAAGGGGAGAGACCCGCAGAGAACCGATCTTGAAGAAATTCCAGAACTGAAGCCACCGGGCAGTTTACTGGATCTAACTCATGTTCTCTACACCAAGTGGCAAAAACATTCCACTTGAGGCCATACAATCTCCTAGTAGACGGAGCTCTGGAGCTAAGTATAGTTTCAACCACTCCAGCTGATAGACCAGCATTCAGGTACTGAACCCCCTCAGAGGCCAGACCCACAATTTCCACAGCTCTGGCTGAGGGTGGAGAATTGTGCCCCCCGCCTGAGACAACAGATCCCTCCTCAGAGGAATCTGCCATGGCGGGGCTATCAGGAGTGATACTATGTCCGAAAACCACACCCAGGTCGGCCACATTGGGGCAACCAGCAGAAGACTGATGCCCTCTTGACGGACCCTCTCCAGGACTCCCGGGAGCAGAGCGATCGGGGGAAAAGCGTACAGGCGAAGCCTCGGCCAGGCCTGTACCATGGCATCCAACCCCAGCGGGGCTGGAAGTGAGAGGGAGAACCAAAGTGGACAGTGGGACGTCTCTCGAGACGCAAACAGATCCACTTCCATTGGTCCAAACCTCTCCCATATCAACTTCACCACGTCTGGATGAAGTCTCCATTCCCCGGGCCTCAGCCCCTGCCTCGACAGGATGTCTGCTCCCTGATTCTGAACCCCCGGAATATACATTGCCTTGATGGACAGTATTTTCCCCTGGGACCAAAGAATAATCTGATGCGCCAGTCTGCACAGAGGGCGCGATCTGAGTCCCCCTTGTCGGTTCAGATAGGATACCACCGACGTATTGTCGGATCGTACTAAGACATGGTAACCCTTGATGTCTGGGAGGAAGCTCCTCAAAGCCCTGAACACAGCCATCATCTCTAGGCAGTTTATATGCCAAGAACGATGATGGTCCTGCCACAGACCCCTGGCAAAGCGGCCGTCCATGACCGCGCCCCAGCCCGTGAGGGAAGCGTCTGTCGAAACGGATTTCCGGCGACATGACGCTCCCAACACCGGCCCTTGGGATAGGAACCCAGGTTTCTTCCATATTTGCAGAGAACGAAGGCATTTGCGCGTTACTCTGATTAAACGAAACGGATTCCCCTTGGGAGAAAACCCCTTGGTTTTCAACCACCACTGAAGGGGCCTCATGTGCAGAAGGCCCAAAGGAATAACGTTGGATGCCGCTGCCATGAGACCCAGCATTCTTTGAAATTGCTTTACAGTGATGGCCTGGCCCAGCCTTAACCCAGATACCATCGCCAGAATTGACTCGACACGTGCGGGAGACATTCGTGCCTGCATCGTAATCGAGCTCCACACGATTCCCAAAAATATCGTGGACTGGGATGGTTCTAGCACACTCTTTTTTACATTGAGTCTCAACCCTAATTTCTGAATGTGGCCAAGGACGACATCTCGATGCCGAACTGCCATTTCTCGAGACTGGGCCAGAATGAGCCAGTCGTCGAGATAATTCAATATACGGATGCCTTGAAGTCTCAGTGGAGCAAGGGCTACATCCATACACTTGGTGAATGTACGGGGAGAGAGTGCTAGGCCGAACGGAAGGACCCGATATTGGTAAGCTTCGCCCCCGAAAGCGAACCTCAGGTATCTCCTGTGACATGGAAGGATGGAGATGTGAAAATAGGCGTCTTTTAGATCTATCGTGACAAACCAGTCCTCGGATCTGATTTGCCTCACGATTGCAGGAATGGTTAACATCTTGAACCTGAACCTCCTCAGAGATCGGTTCAAAACCCTGAGATCTAGAATTGGCCTTAACCCCCCATCCTTCTTTGGAACTATAAAGTACCGGCTGTAAAACCCGGACTCCCTGTCTAAAGGATGAACACGTTCTATGGCTTCCTTTAGCAGCAAAGTCTGCACTTCCTGTTCCATCACCTGAGCCTGCTCTGGAAGTACTGCAGTTTGCACCACCCCAGAAAACTTGGGGGGGCGGCACGCAAACTGCAGTCTGTATCCGGATTTTATTATATGCAGGACCCATGCAGATATGTTGGGAAGATGATACCATGCCTCTACAAAATCTACTAGGGGTACCAGCCTCTCGAGACTGGCCTCTGGTGTTCTTTGAGCATCTTTCTCGACTGCCTGAAGCGGAATACCGGCAGGCTGTAGTCGATGCGGTTCTTTTAACCATAACTGATGCTTTACTAGATAATTTTCGCTGGAAAGAGATGCGGCCCGAAGCGTCGTTGACGGCGGGCAACCTACATCGTTTCCTAGAGGGCTCCGCTGCGAGAACAACCTCGGTTGTCCTGCAGTGGAGGGGACCGCCCTCAGAGGTCCTACCATTCCGGTCAGGACCTCTTTCCCGAAGTCCTCCTAGCCTGGATGACTTCCCTCAGGTCACCCCTCTGGCTGGAGGACTTCGATTTTTGAGAGCGCTTCCTCTGTTGCCAGGCTCCAGGAGGAGGGGCTCTAGAGGAAACGCTCTCTTTCTGCTCTGCCCGGTGAGAATGGCTGGTTGCTGGCTGGGGCTGATCGCTCGGCCCCACCCTACTTGACTTGGACTTAGCCTTACGGGGGAGGTACTGCTGGAACGCCGCAGATTGCTTCTTCGCCTCCTGAAACCTGTCGACGACCGAAGTAACGGCGTCGCCAAACAGGCCAGAAGGCGAGAGCGGCGCATCCAGCAGAAAAGCCCTATCCTTGTCTTTTATGCCAGATAGGTTCAGCCACAGATGCCTCTCCGTAGCCACCATGGCTGCCATAGAGCGGCCAATGGCACGGGCCGTCTCTTTTGTGGCCCGGAGAGACAAATCTGTGGCTTTTCTCAACTCCGCAATATCCTGAGGAGTTGGCCCCTCCCCCTCGTCCAAATCTTTCAGGAGGTCGGCCTGGTATGCCTGCAAGACAGCCATCGTGTGCAGACATGAACCAGCCCGACCTGCCGCCATGTAAGCCCTGCCTATCAAAGCTGATGTATCTCTGCAAGGCTTACTAGGCAGCGCCGGGGTTTTTAGGGAAGACGCCGATTCAGGGGAAAGATAACCCGCTAAAGCATCTTCTACTTTCGGCATCTTCCCATAACCCTTGTCCCGTGCCCCCATAATATTACTATAATCCACCATACTGGGACTGGAGACACGAGACGAGTGCGGTTTATCCCACGATCTCGAGATTTCAGAATGGAGATCGGGGAAAAACGGCAAACCCCGGCGCTGAGGTTGTGCTCTCTGCTGCAGGAAACGCTCATCAAGCTTGCTTTTCGCCTGCGTTCCCTGCTCATGATGTGGCCAGCTAATATTGAGTCTGGCCACTGCACGAGTCACAACCTCAACCAGCTCCTCATAGGCTTGGCCGTGAACTGGCGCGCCAAAGTCACGGTCATCCGCATCAATACTCAGCACATCTACTTCCTCAGAAGCAGAGAGCTGAAGCATTGGGACCTGATCGTGGGCAGGAGAAGCCGCGATGCGGGCTCCTGGACCACTCTCAGGGGCTACGGGATCCTCAGACGAAGAATGAGAAGGTGCCTCAGCAGCCTCATTCTCATCTAAAAGATCCCGCTGCGAGCCCCACGATCTCAATCGCCGCGCCGCCTCAACAGACGCGGGACCAGAACCGTGGGGAGCGCGAGCCTGACCGTGCTCATCAAAGCACGCCAGCCGGGAGCGCAGCACTCTAATGGGTAGTGCTTCACAGTGAACACAAGCAGCTCCCTCGAGAGCTGCCCGTGCGTGCTGCGCTCCCAAACAATTCACACACAAAGAGTGTGTATCCCCACCCGTAATAAAGCGAGGGCAAGGATGCACACACTTCCTGAATTGTTCGCTGGCCATCATACAATATATATATATATAGATATGATAAGAGACAAACAACACCAAATAGACAGACAGTTTTTCAACACAGAGCGCTTGCTGAAGAGCGAAAGCTAGTGTGTGTTGTGACAGCGTCACTTTTATACTTCCGGGTATGCCGTCACATGTTACGTCACGACGCAACACCAATCAGGATTGGATTAGTTTTATTCATACTTCAGAGGCGCACGCTTAGGGAGCGTCCCCCAAAGTGTCGATCTCGACGCAGTGTTGAGTTCCCTCGAAAGGGAACTATTACAAATTGCATTTAGTTGTTTAGTCAGTTAACATGAAGGTTATGAATTCTATGTAAAACGAATAATAGTTTTACGTTTTCGTTATTTTGGTACCATTTCATTTCTAACATCAGCTATCAGGTTCCCAAACGAATGCAAGCTAATGTTAGTAAAGTATCAGTGCTATCGTTATTCTGTATATTGTACAAGATTAATAGAGTAAGGCGATGTTTACAGTGTAGGCTACATAAAAAAAACCTTTCCCTTCAGACAATAATATGTCTAAAATGAATGAGACAACAGGACAGATGTCAGGAGGTGAACGTCACCCTTGGAATCGGCTACCCCTGCATTATCAGATTAGTCTACATTGTGTACAAAGTAAAAGCAATGAAAAATAACAAAAATTTACAGTGCCCTTTGATACAGCCTACAAATGGCGCCAGTAAAACTATTCATCGCCTGTGATCCGTCGCAGCACAACGATTTATATTACAAGGTAAACAATCCTTTTTCATCATTGACACGAGAAAAGTATCCTAGACTTCATTCTAGCGTTATGCACAACCATGCAATAGTTAGCCAAGCAACTGTAAAACTTTGAATTTACACAAATAGGCTGAATTACCTGTCGAGAAGAAAGCATGCAACTTCCTTTTAAAATCCTTGCTCCTCATGAGCTCTTTCCATCTTGGAAAAGCCACTCAAATATTGACTTTGGTCTTGTTGATTTGCCTGTCGCATTGTCGTTTTAATCCTCTCTTTCGCTTCCTTCGCGACTCTGTTACATGTTCTCGAGAATAGGCGTGATCCTCCATCTTCAACAGGCTTTCAAATCTGCCGGCAGTCTCCCCCTTGCATTCACACCAGGGGAAACTACTTTGGTTACTGATGTAACCTCAGTTCCCTGAGATGAGGGTCTGGCAGTGAGCGTTGCCTTCTGAGGCGAAGAGATTGACCTCTGCCTCGCCGAAGATGGTCCATTTCAATTGAACTGTCTGTGGGTGAAGAGACCACTCCCCTGGGGGAACATTGTCTCTGGATAGCATATCCGCACCCTGGTTCAAAAACGCCTGGCACATGCGTCGCCCTCAGGGAGCGCAAGTTGTGCTGAGCCCATATAAGGATGATCTTGACCATGATATGTAGGTTGTTTGACCTGAGCCCACCCTGGCGATTTATGTATGACACCACTGCCATGTTGTCTATTCGGACCAGGACATGGTGGTCCTTCAAGTATGGGAGAAAAGCACTCAGTGCTAGTGCGACTGCTTTCATCTCTAGAAAGTTTATATGCATGCGCCTCTCTGGGTTTGTCCAAAAACCAGAGGCTGGCCTGCCTTCGTATAGGGCTCCCCAACCTAGATTGGAGGCATCTGTCGAGATTGCTTATCTCCTTGAAGTCACACCCAAACTCACACCAGACTGGTACCAGTCTGTCAGTCGTTGAGGTAATTTAACACACGCACTCCCCACTGTCTCAGGGGGGTAAGGGCTAAGTCCATACACTTCGTAAATGTACGAGGTGCCAGGGATAGGCCGAACAGTAGTACTGTGTACTGGTAAGCCTGTCCTTCGAAGGCGAATCTCAGGAATGGCCTGTGATGAGGCGAGATCTGATTGTGAAAGTAGGCATCCTTCAGATCCACTGAGAAAAACCAATCTCCCGGGCGAATGTGCGCGAGTATTTGATTGGTCTTTAGCATTCTGAAAGGGCGCGTCATAAGAGCATTGTTCAGGTGTCTGAGGTCTAGGAGGTCCACCATTCTTCTTTGGGATGAGGAAGTATCGACTGTAAAAGCCTGACTCGCTTTTTGAAAAAGGAACTGGCTCTACAGCTACCTTTTCCAACAGTTTCAACACCTCTGAGCGGAGAACGTGAGCCACCGCCCTTTTTACAGTCATCTCGACCATGGCTGAGAAGCGCGGGGGTCTGCGAGTGATTTGTAGCGAGTAGCCTCATTTTATTATGTTCAACACCCATTTTGATATGTTGGGGATAGCCTACCAGGCCTTGGCCCTCATATCTAGGGTTTAAATAGAAACTGGTGGCGGGTCGCTGCGATAAAAGGACCGGGCCATCCTGTTGCTGTGTGCAGTTTGCGCTGTACAGACAGTGTTCATGTTTAGTGTCCCTTTATCATATCCCTCGCAAAAACACGGTGGGAAACTTATACTCTGGGGACAGTATTTATGTGTAGTGGTACGCACGTCAGTGTGGACACACTTTCTACATTTATTAACTCTGTCTCTGCCCGTGGGGAGAGAGTTGAGGGTTCGTTGACCGTGTTTGTATGTGGGCGCTCACATTTCGCTATGGGCGCGTGAACTAGACTTGTAACACATCCAGCCTGAGCTGGGGGGGGGGGCTTGAAACCGTGTTCATAGTGCTTATGTGCAGACGTGCAGACTTCAGAGTCGGCACGTGATCTACATTCACAGTGTGAGCTGGGGAAGCGGTTACTGTGGGAACAGTGCTTGTGTGAGGGCGCGAGCGCTTCATAGCGGGTACGTGACCTACATGTGACGCAGTTAGAAAATAGCTCTTACGGCAAAAAGTCGCCGTAAAAAAAAAACGTTTGTTTGCAGATGAGCATGTACTGTGACAGACCCATTTGTTGCAGTATTTACATTTCCAGTCACCTGAGAAAAGGGAACAGGGGAATATTTGAGAGACTTTTTGGAGCTTGGTCCGGCCGCGGCAGGACTTAAGCTCTGTCTCTTTGTCCCTCTTGCTAGGAAGGCTTGCAAGATTCGGGATCCAACACAATTCTGGGTCGGGGACCACACCTCTCCGGGAACTGCTGGCGCTTTGCCGAGTGAGAGCGGTGACGGACTTCAGCTGCTGGTCGGGGCTGAGAGACAGGTGGCGCTGTCTTTACCTGACAAGGAGGCGGCGCCTTCTTGTGGTGGCTCGTGGCAGAGCTGGAGCGCTTTGGGAGGAAGTGTCGCATAGCCTGTCACGCCTTCTGAGCCTCTGTGTAGCGCTCTGCAAACCCTTTAACAGCCGGGCCGAACAGACCAGAGGTGGAGATAGGGGAGTCCAGAAACACTGCCTTATCCGCCTCCTTCATGTCAGTCAGGTTTGGCCACAAATGGCGCTCAAGGACAGTTAAGCTCGCCATGTTTCGGTCAATTGCTTGGGCTGGCGATTTCGTGGCTCGCAGGGATAGGGCAATGGCGCTGCGCACGTCTCTGAAAATCTCTGGGTCAGGGCCAGACTCGTCCATCGAGCGGAGAAGTTTGGCCTGGAAAACCTGGAGGACAGCCATTATGTGGAGGTGACCCGCGGCGGTGTAAGCACGACCGGCCAGAGCTGACGTAGACCGGCATGGTTTTGACGTATGAACAGTCTTAGCTTTCCATCCTGTAGCCGTGGGTGGGCAGAGGTGAGCGGTCACCGCCTCTTCGAGAGGGGGGACAGACTGGTAGCCTTTTTCTCTCGTGCCGTCGACAGAGGAGAGCGCTGAGGAGAAGGAGGGTTTCAGACGTGCTGAATATGGCGCCTTCCATGACTTTGTTAGTTCGTCATGCACCTCTGGGAAGAAAGGGGCGGGTTTCTGCTGGGGGGCCTGTCGGCTCCCTTGTAGAAACCACTCATCCAGCCTGCTGCGTGCAGGCTCCTCAGGCGAAGACCACTCGAGCCCGAGGTTTTCGGCGGCCTTGGTGAGGATGCGGAGAAGTTCGGCGTTGATGCTCGTACCCGTGCTGGTCTACGTAGATGGCACAGGCCCGGAAGCGGAGCCTGCCCACTCCTCACAGTCGGATGTAGTAATGGAGAAACTGTCATCCTTATCTTCCTCGTCGTCCGAAGCCCTGAAAGAGACAAGACCTGCTGCTCGCTGAGAGGGACGATGGTCTGCCTGCGTAAACAGGACCGGCGAGGGAGATTCCTGAGGAGAAAATGAGGCACGTGGGGACTGGACTGGTGTGGGCTTGTTTGTCTCCGTCCGCTCTGGCGTCCTTTACGAGCTACCCTTCTTCCTCAGCGGCTCAAGCAAAGGGAGAGGGGGATCGGGATCGCCGTCGAAAACCACCAAACGATCCCGTTGGGCGGTTAGATCCATCCCGTCGCACTCAGGGCAGCCGCCCTTGGTGAGCGCGGCCTCCGCGTGGTCACGTCCCCAGCAGGAAGCACACAGGATGTATCGATCACCGCCGACGAGAGGGCCTCTAAACGAGCATCGACATTTGCAACAACGCCTCGAAAGAAATATCTGCTCTTTTAGTAGTTTGACGCAACGGTGAACACACTAGCGTTATAAAGTATATGGATATACGCAAGGCTTGTATCCAGAGGTCAGCGAAGTGGAGATTCGCTGAAGGAGATTAAATCTGAGCCCCATAGGCGAGTCCTGGTCCCTTTATAGACTTAGACCACGCCCATTGGGCTAGCTCTGACGCATCAGGGCGCACTCGCGCTCATCTGTGTCTGCTGTGCAGCTACACTGTGTTTTAAAGTTTTGGCTTCGGTATTCTCGAGAAAAGGGGTTTTCCCATAGCGTAAACTAGCTTACGCAATATGAGAGACTTCTCGAAAGGGAACTTGAACCCCCTCAAACCGGCAGCTGATTCCTGTGGATACTGGATAGCATCATGTCGAGAAGACGCTGTGCTCTACAATGTAAAGCTAAAACCAGTTTTTTTCCACTGCCCAATGATGAGCATGTAAAGAATCAGTGGTTAAAATGCATCTTTAGAACGACAGCCTAACAACTACTCTTCTGAGTCCCATCGAAGTGCCTCACTGGGTATATTTACTCAAGAGTTAGATTACAAATGATATCAAATTTGTCTCTCTTATTGCAGACATTGTAAGTTGATCAGTTGGTGTGTAAGTGAACTTTCCTCCATCTGACACATCAGTTTGTTCTCACTCCTCTGACACCACAAGGCATCACCATAGCAACTTCTAACTCTATCACCCCCCTTTGGTCCTGTTGAGAACACATGATATGTTAACACACACACACACACACACACACACACACACACACACACACACACACACACACAACACACACACACACACACACACACACACACACACACACACACACACACACACACACACACACACACACACACACACACACACACACACACACACACACACACACACACACACGATGACCTCACCACATCTATATTGTTCAATAGAGATTTGAAGTTATTGCACTGAAAATTGCTTGGCCAGGACATTTTAATTATTTGTGCTCACTAATACAAGCATCATTATTGCTCTATTCCAATATCTAGTGGGCTGACTCACTACCTTTGAAGACAGTACCCCCTAACCATCATGGTGTAACCTCAAATAGTACTCTACACATGTATGTGTCATGAAATGGGAGCAAGGAATGCAGGAGAAGATGAGGCTCTGTCGCTCTGGCACGCGGGGAAACTTTGATAGCAGTTAGCTTAAAGTCCTTTTAGGCAAGTCATGCCACTCGGCCGCCATCTTGGCAACGCCTCCGGGCAGCTATTTCGGACTAACAAGACCAGGCTCCTATCTAAATGAATGGGCAGAGAGTCAGAACTGCACTTTCACTGGTCACCGGGACATAAAAACTGCATGTAAAATATGATAAAAATCGCTGAAAAAGTTTGATGACTTTGCCCCAAAATAAGGTTTAAAACGCCTTTTTCCCCACAGGTTATACTTTACTACGAATGTGCAAGGGCTATCTCCCTCTCTGACGTGCGCGCACGGCACGGTTTGAAACACAGTATGTGTGAGCTTTCGCTCGCTTGCTCTAGATTCTGGGAGATTTGAACTAATTTGCGGGCATCAGGGAGCCGCTATCAAAATGCGGTAGACACTTGGGATGTCTGATATTTACACAACGCACACATACACTGCATATCAAATCTGCCGCCTTTTCAAACAGTAACGTATTTTCCACTGTCGCAAACCTCAACTGTGCACATGCGCCAGTGGAACCAGAAGATAGGCTTAAATGTTTCCCGGCTTGACTGTTAAAAGCAGACGATTGGCTTTCCAGTGGGAGGGGCGGGACATGTGCATACAACCGCCATCTTCGGCGTTACGGGTTTTCCCTATATAGTTGTATTGAGGATTGAGTAAGTGGCATGTCGCTATATAAATAGGCTCTGGCTTAGCTTAGCCCAGTTCATTCATTAGGATACAAACAGAGATGAAGTTAAAAGCTACCAAACACCTCCACGTTTTCCCTGTTTAAATACAGTTACATGAGTAGTTACACGACCAAGTATGGTGACACAAAATAAAACGTGGTGCTTTTCTAAGTGGGTAAAATGGATAACTATAATGTATGGCGGAATAGCACTTGGGAGCACTTCGACTCTGCGCAGTAATATCATCACTCCAGGAACTATACATTATAGTTATTTTACCCGCTTAGAAAAGCGCCACGTTTTATTTTGTGTCACCATACTTGGTTGTCATAAGGATTAAGGATATATATTAAGGATATATATATCCATTATCCAGTAAAACACAAACACAGTAGAGCTTGGCATATCTAGAACAATGCATATATATCATTCCAGTTTTAAAATGATGTTGCCTCATATATCCCAGTTCTTCAAGACATTGGGAATCCTGGTTCTTCAAGAAAACAAAAGGTTGAAGGGGTGAGTAAAATAAGAAATATCTAGTTTTAAGTCATTTTGACTTAATTTAATACTTGTTTTATCTTTTTTTTTTAAATAACCTTTCATTTAAGTCATCTTGACACCCTCTTGGAAGTTTGTTGAGGCCTCCTAGTGGGCACCGGTCCCCTGGTTCAGAACCACGGACATGGACCATGAACTGAACATCATAAAGCAGAACATAGATGAACATTATAGCAACCTTCTATCCACATCATCAAAAGCACCGCTTATTTTGTTACGTTGAAAAATCTATTCTAGAAATTGTTGTATGTTTTTAAAGTGCAAATAAGGATGTTGTAACCATTTTTGTTAATTCTGATTCAAACAGTTTTGACTTTGTCATCAAATATTTGCTGAACCATGTAATGGGTGTGGGTCTGGATGGTAGTGGTTTAAGATGTGTGTGAACAGGAGTTAAATGTGCCCTTGGCTGGACTAACAAGGACGCCCACCATCCCTCTTCTCATGTGTCTGCTGGGCAATGGCAGATCAGGACAAAGCTACAGTGTTCAGGGAACTGTACTGCTGCTCCAGCTGTGCAGCTCCAGGTGAAATTGACCACCAGTCAGTGGGCAGGGACAAAACAAGCACACTGTATATATATATATATATATATACATACATACATACATGCACACCCTGAGGCTCTACAGAAACTGTAAATGAGGCTTTGCAGAGGGTGGACTTCAGAAAAAAACATAAATTTAAAAATCTTTGCTAAAAAAAAGACTACAAGAGGATGATATTTCAGACTTTCAGAAAAGTTTAAATCCATTATGTAGCTGAAAACAATAAAAAAGATGGGAGAAAAAGTTCTCCTCTCTGGAACCTTTGTGAATTGTTGCGCTGGCTCTGGTTAGATGTTTGTTTTAGAACCAAACTTCATTGTTGACTGAAAGAAAATGCCTTTCTAGCAAACGTTCCTTGCCAAACCAACATTGATTTATCTATTCATTTCTGGGACACTTTGTCATATGTGTATCCAGCATAAATCCAGTAAGTAAGAATATGAGTTTGAACAAGAGAAACAACATATCACCTCTAATATATATGTGGTCAAGCTCATAGCCACTCCAAATTGTAAACAAATTTACTTTGTATGTTTTTAGTTTAGTTCATTCCATACAGTGGCTTTAGAAACCAAGAATTACAATCAAAAACACATTTCAAGAACAGAATGGAATACTCTTCTTTCAGAAGGATGTACAAAAGATTATTAGATCTACTTTTGCTTGCTAAAAATTCTAGAACTTTTAGCATGTTTAGTATGTTTACTTAAACTCTGCTCTGTTGGCTGTGCTTAAACTAACTTTAAATACCAGATAGGTGTATCCACTGAGAAATCCTCTGATTTTGTACAACTTTTATTAAACTTTTAGTTGTGCACGTTCAATACATTACCAATCAGACTAGGCTCTCAGGTTAGGTATCTTCACATAGTGCTTTCACTGTTAGAAGCAATGGGAAGACAGGTGGGTCATAAAATATGATCTCTCATCTTTCATCATGCGGCTGTTCTCTGCAATTTAAGAATATGAGACTCCTCTCCCGTGGCATCATGGGATGATAAGGTGTCCATCGTCCATTTCAGTTTACTTTGCCAATCAGAAAGTCTAGGTGTAGGTGTAGATATATAGAAATACATTTTTTTGCTCTATAGCTATAGATCCCTTTAATAAACATAGAAAATGCGAATTTATCTTATATTTATCACATTCATTTAGCATTTCACGCAAAAGAAACTTGCATGAGGTGTGGAACATGTCAACGGAAATAATTAACAAGGTCAATTAACAAGGTTGAAATTAGATCATTTTTGACAATTAGAGACCCATATCTTCCCTTATTATAGAAAATGATTATGTAGGCTACAGTACAGCCAACTAAAACAGTAAAAAAAGATTATTATTATTAAAAATTATTATTTTTATCATTGCAATAAATAGGCTACCTCAAAGCTTATAGATCAACAGCAACATCTTCCACAAACATCCTGTGCAGAGCCGACAGCATGCTGTAAAACCTATACAGCTGTCTATTAGGTTCATCAGATGACAACAATAGTGTGATAAAGTGTTGTGTGTCTGACAGCAGACTAGTCACACAGGAAACCAGTGGGCAGACAGGCTTGTACATTGCTCCAGCTTTGGTTAACACTTCCTGTCGCTGGATGAAGCACTTCCTGTTTTAGTTCCAGCTGTTGAAAGCACCTCTCAGTCTTGCATCTTACCCTACTTCTGGTTTATCATGTCTTGAATAATCCTTAGACGCTGTTTTCAAATAATGATAATGATAATTATTATTATTTTATTACAATAATCTATATTGCAATTATATTCTATATGATATTCATACCTCATCTGTGAGTTAACCCTCTGGTGTTTTTCTGTAATTTTTGACTGAAAAATTTTACGTTTTGTTGAATTTTTTTTCTCGTAATGGTCTCGTAACTTACTGAAAGCTTTTTTTTCTGAGACATCAAGCTCAAATTTGGAACACCACTTGTTTAGATTTATGACTTAGATTTTCTTGCAGTTTTAGAGTAAAACGAGTTTTGGAAAATATACATTTCACATAAATATTGAAAGTCGTATTTTATATTTTTCATAACAATAAATGTTAATTTCTACAACTTTTATAAAGTTCACTTTTAAAACTTTAGCAACAATCTGCCAGGCGTCATCTTTAAAAAGAGACCAAACTTAAGTCTGTGCTCCAAAGCATTCTAAGCAAAAAGATTAATGACAGTTTGGAAATGTCATTTTCAGGTCCATGCTCAAAACTGCGGCCCCTATCCGACAAGTCCGCCTTGCCATCGTGAGAGTATTTTTTACATAGGCCTACGTCAGCATGACATCAGAACAAGGTGGACCACACTTGGACACATTTCTAACCAGCATGCATCTTCGCGGTGATCACCGGTGATTGGTTCTGGGCAGATTTTGCTAATCTCAAACAAGCCTACTGTAGCATAGCAAACAATCCAACCAATTCCCCTTGGAAAAAATCAAGTCCTGCCCTACATTTTATTTAGATTGAGAAGCCGTTTGTTTACTTGGATATACATCACAATAAATGAGAAATTATACTTCAGTTTCATGGTGACTTTAATGCAGGGGCGTAGAATTTAGTAGGGACGCTAGGGATGTGTTACTACCAATATCCAGTGACACTGATATATCCCTAGCAATAATTTCGATCAAAACTTATAATGTATTTATATATTGATGTCCCCGTCCCCACCAATTTCAAAATCAAACCTACGCCACTGCTTTAATGCCACTTCTGGCCATAGATTAGCTATACTATGTTCCCCAAACATAAATCAGCTCCAGTGTTCGTATCCAAATAGAATCTAAAATGGTAAAAAGCTATGATTTCCATAGTCAAGTTTATCAAAACATTTATTAGCTGAGGGCGTGAAGTCATGTGTGTTCATCAGTCAATTTTATTAAAAAATATATGGTTGAGCCTTAAAATAATTTAATTGAATACCCTTGACTGTGTAAGCATAAACACACACAGTATTAAAGACTATTTTTAATATACAAATTTTATAATTCAAGTGCTAAGTAGTGAAATGGCCCTTATAGCGTTCAACAGCATGACAACGTTGTTGAAGTGATTCTTTGTCGCCATCAGCTGGTCGTTGTTGACATTGCCCGCGAACACATGTCATCACTTCTTATCAAGAGGCAGAGGGGGGCGTGGCATATATTTAAACAACTCATCATAATGATTTGCCTCTGCAAACTCGCAGCTGTACTGTGTACGTAGCCTATCGCCCCTGTTTTCACTTAACGGCGACATTTCTGTTCCTGCTTGCAAAAAGCAAGTTCGGTGTAAGGAGGAGAGCTGCTGGGCGTTCAAGGTGTCAATTTGTAGCGGAATTTTTGCAACAGATTAAAAGAGTTGTGTTGGAGGCACGCGCGCGGGTAGCGGGAAAAACACCTTGCGCTTTCGAGTCGACATCTGGGAAGTGAAACTTAAGAGTAGTTTCAGGAAATCAGAAAACATAATTAAAACAGGGGCTTGCAGGTAAGTTTGGGATGGGGATTTTAGCAGGGTGCCACAGGTGCACAGTGCTATGAGTCATACTGTATTTTGGGGTTGCTGCTAACCTGGAAGATGGTGATGGTAAAGTTCATTTTAACCCGTTCAGAGTCACTTCAGTGAACGTCACTTTTCTCTGGTGTATTTGAGTTTTGGTACAACCAAATAGCAGATAATTATTAGATTAGACGCTGGTGATTTTATTTATCTTTTTTTTTAACACTAAATGTTATTTAAAAGCTACATCAATAATAGTTAGACTGTTGAAATTAAACTGAAGGGGTAACATTAAAAAGAAAAGTCATAGTATCGTTTTTTTTATTGCTTTTTTGAAGATCTATTTTATATTGCAAAACTGATCATTTCAGTTATAATTGTCCTACACAATTTGCACCAAATTGATGTGAGTGATATGCTATATAACCGTTTTGCATGTTTACAGTTTATATTAAGCTAAAGCTTTATATGCTTCCAACACTTAAACTCAAAAGCAATGTTGATTGTCAGCTATTTTTCTTTATTTATATATATATATATATATATATATATATATATATATATATATATATATATATTTAATTTGTTAAAATCAACCTGAACTATCTGTTCAGCATGCTACAATGTGTGTTGTAAGAAATTAGAAATAACTTGACACATGCTTATCTTTTTTATTATTTATATACAAGTATATAAAGATTAAATATTATAAATGTAAATATTGGTTTAAATGTATTGACGAATATTTTTTGTGTCCTGTGAATGTCGAAATGAGTTTTAATTGTGAAATGCACACAGGTGTGATTTGGAGCGGGGATGGAGTGGCGTCAGCAGTCTGCAGTCAGCTGTGAGCTCGCGTTTCAGGAGGCACAAAGATGGCTGGAGGTAATGACATCACCATCTAATGTGCTGGCTGCAAGAGTGCAGGTCTTTTCACACTCATGTTCTGTTGAGAAGATTGCCCATGTTCTATGGGCACCCAGAAACGCCAGTGCTATTAATGTGTAAACAATTAGTTAGTTTTATCTGACAGGTATTATTGAAGCTTTACAACTTTTTTATTGTTGTAAAGCATTTTTAATTTGTTTAATTTTAATTTGCAAGCATTTTTTCAGAATGCAAAGAACGTGTGTGTGCTTTATTTCCTGAACGTTATTTAGGAGGTCCAATTAAATGGAAATTAGACAAGATAACATTCATCATGATGTTTTCAAAGCAGCTTTAGATGGCCTCTACCATTTGTGGTTGTCTTTATCAGTTCTGAACCATTTGCAAAGTAGCCAAGTGCCATCAGCTCCATAAAGTCCTAGATACCATGTGTCTTCTTTTATTCAACTATTGATTCTTTTGAATAATGATGTAATGCGTTGTTTGTTTTTCATCATGGTGGTTTTATTCGTTTACAGCAAGACATTTGAGCAATAAAATGCCTACTGTGGTGCCCTTTTAATGAAGTGCCATCACAGTTAGCACAGAACAGTGATTGTATCAGATGCTTGATGGTATAGTATTTATTTAGTTCCATAATATATATTTAAGTATTATGGTATTTATATGAAACTTCAAAGAAAGTTTTTTCCAATTGGATACGTACATTATCGTGCAAAAGTTTGGGGTGGGAACGTTTTTTTTTTTTTTTAATAGTGTTGATTGAAATCTCTTTAAATTACAATTTAAAATAACTTTGTGTGTGTGTATATATATATATATATAAAATGTGTGTGTGTATAATAATGATAATAATATAAAATATTCCTGTGATGGCACAGCTGAATTTGCAGCATCATTACTCCAGCCTTTAGTGTCACGTGATCCTTTAGAAATCTGATTTGATGCTCAAGAAACATTTCTTATTGTTACAAATAATAAAGTTTTGCTGCTTAATTTTTATGGAAACAATGATACTTTTTTCAGGATAGCTTTATGAATAGAACGTTCAAAGAGCTTTATTAAACTTTTGGTTTCACTTCATTTGGATGGTCCCTTTAACACATTCTGTTGACTATAAGTAACGTTGCAACTACATGTCTACAGTAGAGTATTAGTAGACTGGTAGGGTTAGGGTTGGAATAAGTTGACATGTAGTTGCATAGTTACTTAATAGTCAGTAGAATGTCTGTTGGAGGACCATCACAATAAAGAGTTATCAAAAATTAAGCAGACAGTACACTAATACTCTAATGAGAGTTAGTTGACGTGTAGTTGCAAAGTTACTTGGTCACCAGAATGCTCAAAAGGGACCATCAAAATAAAGTGTTACTAATTTTTTTTGTAGCAATGTAAAAAGTCTTTACTGTCACTAGTAATCAATTTAATGCATCCTTGCTAAATAAAAGTTCTAATTACTTTTTTAAAAATTCTTACTGACCAGTGACACAAACTTTTAAATGGTAGTGTATGTCCAGAAAACATGGTAGTACAGGTATTTCTTTACATCTGTGTTTAGCTTTGCATGGTGAATGTGTTTTCAACAGCCTGCATTGAAGTCTCAGCTCTGAGATCTAACCACAATTTCCTGAAGACCAGTCGCTCCGATCCTCTGCCATCTAGAATGCTGGTGCTTTTTTATGCTTGCATTTTGTTGCATGCGTTTCAAACGTAAAACTATAAAACTAGTGCTTATCTTCACTATTAAATATATTTGCTAATGTATAAACTGGGATAGAATAATGGAATTGCGAGTAGTTGTTAGATCTCGCAGATTCTGTTTTGGCTCTCTCAGTTCTCTTTTGATGTGGTTTTACACAAGCAGCTATTGATGGAGTACATTCCATGTGCCCAAACCCGCTGATGATCAGGATGCAGAATTGGGCAGGCCCCAGGGCAAGCATGGATGCTTCAGTGCATCTCAATCTGATTCTGAACACAAAGGACCCCTGAGCTGTTTGCATCTTTCTGTGTGCCAAATGCCCACTCCACCACATTACTTGTACAGTCAGGAGCCTGCTTGCTTGGGCACATCAGTCTCCAAACATGATGCACTGTGTGGGAGGGTCTGAGGCCATGTTTGAGTGCACTATTACTGTATGTGTGGATGGTAAGACCTGTTTGAATGGAACAGATACAACATGAAATGAGTGTGGTTTTGGCTACAGAGCTGCCTAACTTTAAGGCAGTGACAGCATGGATTGATTTGTGTCTGATGTTGGAGGTTAGCAGTGGAGATATTGGTGTTTTTTCTTGTAAATCATAGGACTATTGTTGAATTTGCTCAGTTTGTTTGGCTTGCTTAGTGGCAGTAAAAGCAATTATTTGGTGTACTATTGTATTGCATGTGATGAGTAAAGATCATACTCTGGTTGGAATGTATTTGGAGTAGAAATAGCATGATGTGTTTCTGAGAGGGCCTGTGGTTTCCTGTCTGCGGACATTCACTCATTTATATATATATATATATATACAGTCGTGCTCAGAATTAATGGTACCCCTGATAAATATGATGAAAAATGTCTGTAAAAAATAATTCTGCATCGTTTATCCTTTTGATATTTCATTCAAAAAATTGGCAAAAATCGAACCTTTCATTGAAGTAAAATAATTGACAGTGGAGGGGAAATCACATTATGAAATAAATGTTTTTCTCCAAAACAAGTTGGCCACAATTATTGGTACCCCTAGAATTGTTTACGAGTAAAATATCTCTTAAGTATATTCCCATTCATATTTACCTTTTTTTTGCACACCAGGGTGACTAGGAACATGAAATTGTCCAGCCATGACTTCTTGTTTTACAAGAGTTTAAATATGGGGAAACACAAAGGCCAAATTCCCTTAATCATCCATTACAATGAGTAAAACCAAAGAATATAGTTCTGATGTGCATCAAAAGATTGAGCATCACAAAATAGAAAGTGGCTGTAAGAAAATAGCTAAAGCATTGAAAATCCCCATTTTGACCATCAGGGCAATAATTAAGCACTTCCAATCAACTAAAGATGTTACAAATCTGCCAGGAAGTGGACATGTGTCTATATTGTCCTAATGCATGGTGAGGCGGAAAGTTTGAGTGGCCAAAGACTCTTCAAGGATCACAGATGGAGAATTGCAGAGATTAGTTGAGTCTTGGGTTCAGAAAGCCTATTAAAAAAAAATTGAACAACCCCTACATCACCACATGTTGTTTGGGAGGTTTTCAAGAAAAATCCTCCTTGCTCATCCAAAAACAAACCCCAGCAAATTCAGTTGTCAGACATGACTGGACCTTCAAACAGCACAGGGTTCTGTGGTCAGATGAAACTAAAAAATAGCTTTTTGGCAGCAAACATGCAAGATGGGTTTGGTGCACACAAGGATAAAAAGTACCCCATGTGTACAATTTAATATACCATCTTTAATGTTGTGGTCATATTTTTCTGCTGGAGGTCCTGGACTTCTTGTTCAGATACATGCATGGCATCGTGGATTCTATCAAATACCAACAGATAAAAAATCTAAACCTGACAGCCTCTGCTAGAAATCGTATAATGGGCCGTGGTTGGATCTTCCATCAGGACAACGATCCAAAACAAACATCAAAATCAAGACAAAAATGTGTTAAGTAGCACAAAATGAAGCTTCTGCCATGACCGTCCCAGACCTGATGAGTGGAGTGAACTGAAGAGAAGAAGCACCAACATGGATCTGGGAATCTGAAGGATCTGGAGAGATTCTGTAAGAATGGTCTCTGATCTCTTGTCAGGTGTTCTCCAAACTCATCAGGCATTATAGGATAAAACTCAGAGCTGTTATCTTGGCAAAAGGAGATTGCAAAAAGTATTTAATAAAAGGGTACCAATAATTATGGCCAACGTGTTTTGGAGATAAACATTTATTTCATAATGTGATTTCCTCCCCACTTTCTATTCTTTTACTTCAATGCAAGTTTAGATTTTTGCCAATATTTTGAATGAAAGATCAAAAGGATAAATGATGCAGATTTATTTTTTCCAGCCATTTTTTATCATATTTACCAGGGGTACCATTAATTCTGAGCACGACTGTATATCCATGTTTCAAGATCGATGCCTATTCTTCATCAGGATCTGTAATCCATGCATCAAGAAAACAAGTGAATCATTTCAATCAACTTGTGTATATTTGTGTGTTGTATGTCCAGTGTATTTAGTCCTGATTCGTGCCTGTGATCTTTTTGGGTTCTTTCCTTAACAGGAAGTGACCAACAAGCGTTTTGGAAGCAAAACCTTTCGAGTGGCCTTGGAGGATGGAGTCCTTCTGTGCGAGTAAGTGCTGCTTTTTTTTCTATTTTTTTCTATGACTTTTATTTCTTTGAACATAGCAATGGGTAATTTTTCAAAATATCAAGGTTTATCTAAAATAAGCATATTTTGTGTGTGTGTATATATATATATATATATATATATATATATATATATATATATATATATATATATATATATATATATATATATGTATGTGTGTGTGTGTATTCCATCTATTTTTCAGTCTGATCAATAAACTGAAGCCAGGCATCATCAAACGACTTAACAGGCTGTCCACCCCTATTGCAGGCTTGGTGAGCATATTTTAAATGACATCAAAAATAGATTTTAGTTATAGAATTAAGATTTAATCAACCATTTAGTCTCCATTAAAACAATAGTTTTTTCAACAAACAATTCAGATATACCTGTCTAACATTGTGCCAAGACTTTTTCCCACGAGTCCTGAGGATTCCATTTATAAATGCTGTGTGTTGGACAGCACCTGACAACTGTCTCCTTCAGTTCCCACCCCTTTTCTGTTCAACTTGTCCATCTCTTGCACTAGTCAATTCTCAGTGGAGCTTCATCATCCAAGCTTCCCTACCTTGTAGCATCTAAACTATTTTTTTTTCACTGGTTGCTAAATATTCGAGTATTGACGTTTAACTTTTTGTTTACCCAAACTGCAATAGTCTATGCTGGTTTCTCTTCAGGATAACGTGAACGTGTTTCTCAAGGCTTGTGAGAAACTAGGGCTCAATGAAGCACAGCTCTTCCATCCTGGAGACCTGCAAGATGTGTCCACGCGTGTGACTGTCAGGTGAGCAGAGAGAAGTGAAAGTGCAAATTCTTATTTCTGGTTTGTTTGTTGCGTTTCATTGCAATGTAAGACCTCTAACTGTTATGAACTGAGATGGCTGGATTTGCTGCCTGTGCCTTCTAATGTCTCTATTGCATCATATTTGCATAATTCAATTATCCTTAAATATCTGATGCAAACCTATCTGTATTTACCGTATCTGTAATAAAGTAAACTTTATTACTGTCTTTGCGGTCTGTGTGAGTATAAAGAAAGTAAGTCTTCCATGTGACTGCAGGAAGAGGGTTAATTTTAATAGTGTTTGCAGTCTGATTACATTTCCATACCAAATGAAAGGCTGGATGAGTCCTGACATTATCTGGCCAACATCAAACTCAAACAATGATACCTGACCAACCAAGACCCATGTTTTAGTCAAGCTGCTTTATGAAAATGTATTTTGAATAATGACATTTAAATGGTGGAACAGTCAGACATGATGTTTTGACTGACTGACCTGTCACTAATAAATGGTTAGTTCACCCAAAAATGGATTTGTCATTTATTCAATTACTGTCGTTCCAAAGACTTTAGTCACTTTAATCATAAATTAAGATATTTTTAATGAAACCTGAGAGGTTTCTGTTCTTCCATTGAAACTTAAAAGATCCAAAAAAGGTCATAAAGGTATCGTAAATTGAGTTCTTGTGAAGAGATTCGATTGTAAAGATTTAATTTAGTCTTATTTACATCTAAACAATGAATGGCACACCGAACACATCACATTTGGTAAACACGGAAGCTTGAAAATGCATGTGTGACTTTACCAAATGTGATGCGCTTTATTTATGTGCGGTTTAATAATACAAAATTTCGAAGATGAACTAAAGTCTTATGGATTTGGAATGGCACGAGGCTGAGTAAATTACATATTTTAATTTTTTGGGTGATCTATTCCTTTAAGATCACGGCTTGATAAAATATATATAAACTTTACAGCCAACATGAGATGTTCATAGCTTATTTCACTTTTGATTAAATTGCGATCGAGCTTGTTGAAATTTGAAAATTTGTATGACAGGTGGTTGAAGAGAAGGGGTTCAAAACTATTCCTTCTCTCTCTTGTACTCCTCTACCACAGTGCTTCTCATCCATTTAGACTCGAATGCCTTCTATATGGGAAAAATATGGTTTTAGTTTACATCTTGATGGTATTTTTTTATCATTTGGATTTAGATTAAATCAATAAATTATAATAATCTAAATACTGTTAAGTCATGATGCCTTGGCACCCAACTGCTCTACTATCCCTATCAATACAAAAAGGTATTTCCAATAAGTAATTTAATTCCCAACTCTTGAGCTGTGTATTTCATCACACAGTGTAATTCTTTTTAGGTTCTGACCCTAGCCCTGAACAATAAATCTTGTCGTCCACCCTGCTGAGAGCTTCATGTCCCCACTATTGGTCTTGTGGAGGGACGAGGGGCAAAGAGAGGGTGGAAATGAGGCACGGCGACCTCTAAATTTAGCCCCAAATGACTGTCCCTTCAAACCAAATGCTATGGCGAAGCTATAGTGGATCTGACTGCTACTTTTAACTTGGATGCTTTCTCGCGGTCATGTTGTTTTAGGGCTTAAATGAAATAACATAAACACTTTCACTTAATAACCACAGATCAAGTGCTGTTTCTTATAGCTCGTCTGACTTATTTTTAAGAGAACGCAACACTGTGTAATGAGTGTCGGGTGTTTGGATGCATTCCTCTGCAAGTCCATAGTGACAAACAGATGGCTGACATGTCCAGTGTCAGCACGCTCTGGGAACCAGTATGTTCCACTGTCAGAGAGGTTACGGGTTCTTTTGAGCACTTGCTGATTGTTTTGTCTTCATTGTACATAATGGTTATTTTAAATAAAAATCAGTGTACATGATTGGTGACTTACAGTAAAGCTTATGTGGTATGTAGTTGAGGTCCATTTATAGCAGTGACTTAATTTTATTGGAGGGTATGGGATGGATTTAGTTGCCGATACTGTTAGTGTAAGCTGGAGCTGATCTGTGTGTCTGACAGTGAACACTCATTGCATTTAACCTACTTCTCTCCTTCTGCTTAGACGTGAAGAGACGAGCAGGAGACTGAAAAACGTAAGTGTTTTTTTTTTCTGCCATTAAAAACTTGGTATTAACTGCAAACTAAACAGTGAATCAAGTGTCTATGCATGGCTTGTGCTTGTGGACTGAACGTGGCCCTTTGACTCTTTAGTTTGCATACCAAACAAGTTGATTTGTACTTTTATCTCATTACAGTCTTCTGCGGTATTCTCAATGCGGTATCACTTAAAAGTGGACATTTAAAGCCACATATACTGCTTTGCATGCACTATTTGGATTAGGGATTGCTGACTAATTTTGAAAAATGTGTCTTCATTTAAGTTGATACTGATGACAATGCATGTAAGAAATTGGAACCAGGGGTACCTATCTTTATTTCATTGGTAATATGATGCGCAGACAGACCTATTTCAAATTTTGAAAATTATCGTGTATTTGATTCCTTATTAGAATAGTTCTAATGATCTGAGAGATTCAACAGGCACTACAGAGCCCACTGTTGCCTTCATTGTCTTGTGCGTGTGCCACATTCCTACCCTGTTGCCACCCTGTGTTTGTGTGTGTGTGCGCGCAAACGGTCATGGTTCTAGATGGGAACAGAAATGAAACTGGGACACAGAAGCCATTCATGCCACACGCAAGCATGCACAGCACAAAATTCTCAGAGGCGTTGCTTTGGGCTCGTATCATGTTAAAACTTAAATTGTGGAAACTGATATAAGCTATAAACAAATCTTTACATGTTAAAAAAAAGGTTAATCTTCATCTTTGTTTTAAAATATTATTTTGTCCTCATTTGTGTGATATCTCTCTCGATCTCTCATACTCTTTCTACATACAGGTTTTGATCACTATATACTGGTTGGGGAGGAAGGCCCAGTCTGATCCGTTTTACACTGGACCACAGTTGAACCTAAAAGCCCTTGAAGGTTTGCTGGGCATAGCATTATCTAAGGTATTTCCGTTTACTTTTTTGCGTATTTACTTTTTAATTTCCTTTTTTTTAAAGGAAGTGTAATGTAAGTTTGAGAGTTGTTGCATGATATAAATAAAAAATATACAGAGCCCCTTAAGGGACATGGTGGTGGAAAAAAATGAGATGAGAGAATTTTTTTCAACGTTTTTGCGTTCCCTGAGAAACTTTGTGTAAGCGCACAAAGAATTCAAAAGTTTTGGGAGCAAACGCAAACGTTTTTTTGCGAGGGGAAAAAAGGATTTGCAAGTGAACGTTAAAGGTGCAGTGTGTGATTTTTAGCGACATCTAGCGGTTCGGTTGCGAGTTGCACTAATGGCTCCGCCCACTACTCACCCCTCCCTTTCGAAGAAGCTACGGTGGCTAAAACTAAAACGGGACAAACATATCGTCGACTGAGACAGCAGAGAATAGCCAGAGTAAGCCGAGAGTGTGTAACATTGTCACTGTTTCTGTACCACAGTCCATTATAAACCACATCATGGATAAAGTTTACAAAGCCATAGTCAAGTGAGGGTCTTAATATATAATATAATAATAGTAATCAGCTGATTGTCTCTCAAACATAACCAGCAAATTTCTCCCCACATAGCAAACTGATAATACAGCGAGGGAGAAGAACCACATGAAACGATGCAACTTTTATTTTTTTCTAACAGGGTAGTAAAAGTTTACCTGGCTAATATGAGCTGTTACTGTGGCTGAGCTGGTTAAAGCGTAAAGCCTTGTTTAAACTCGACGCGTCCGCATGAGCCCAAAGGTGCGCGCGGCAAAAATGACATGATTGTAACAGCGCGCGCGCCTCCGCATCCCTTAGACACCATTTACTACATACAATAGGCTTTTTTTTCTCTGATTTTGAAAACTCGTCGCGAACGACTTAAAATGCTTCCAAGATCGACTTGTCGGGATCGACGGGTTGGTGATTCCTGTAACATACTGGTGTAAGGTCAATGTACTCGGCTGTCTCACGAACGCAACCAGCACATTTATCCCCACATATCAAATCCATAACACAGCGAGGGAGAATAAGAAAGTTACATGAAACAATCCAACTACATATTTTACACCACTGACAAGGGAAAGTCACTACTCACGGTGTCTATCTGGCTTCTAGCTTTCTGCGGCTTCTCTTTCAAGGTAGTGACGAAACGCGCTCTGTAGCGCTGTGTGTTCGCTATCGGCTACGGTAAAAACATGACGTCACAATATGGCAACCTTCATAGAAGGGGATTCCCGCGCCTATGTAGATATAAATAACTCATTCTAAGGTAATATAAACTTAACGGTTCATTAAGTAAGGTCTTTATACACCACTAAAGACATAGTTATGGTTCTTATATTGCATTTCTGTCAATATATCCACAGAAATATTACACACTGGACCTTTAAAGCATTGACTTATTATTTTTCCACCGCCATGTCCCTTGAGGGGCTCCGTAGACATTGTAAATTTTATGTTATTGCATTTTATTTATTTTTGTTTTAATTTTATAAAATTATATAAAATGTTTTATTATTATTATTATGGCTATGAACCGATTAACATTTTTAATCTAATTGATTACATGATGTGCCGATTAATTCATCTCTCAAAATCTGTCTGAGTAATTACCCCCAAAAGATTATTTAAAGTCATTATTGTGTAAAGGGCATCAAATAGACATCACAAAGTAGCTTTAGAAATAAGTATTTTATTTGATCCAACATAGAATTTATTAGACACAAACTTTTAGGCTACAAGGGCCATGATTCTTTTTTTTCTTTATCTTTTTTTTTTTTTTTTCCAGAAGCTGTATCTGGATTGGTATAGACCAAAACAGTTTGGTTACCAACATTCTTAGAAATGCTATTTCTTATTTTATGTTCCTTAAAAGAAAAGCAAAAACTCTTCAGTTTAAGGTAAACTATCCCCAAAATATGATTATTTTTTTTGTGATGAAGTGCTGCTCTTAAGTAAGACATTAAAATTGCCAGTAGTTGGCAGTAAATGTCTAAAGTAAATTGAGTTATTCATTCGATTCGTTCAAATGGCTGATTCATTAAGGAATGCTGTAAATAGGTGTGTTCGGCTCAGTAGCGTTGGGCGGATCGATCGGTGTATGACTTCAGAGTAGAGAGCGATTCGAAAGCATACAGAGCCGTCTGCTCTTGCTGTACTTTGATGTCATACACCAATTAGTCTGTGCGGCGCTATTTTTAGTAATACACTTCTAATGGCTTTCTTTATAAATGGGCCATTTAATCATTAGTTTACCCAATTGATTCGCTCAAAACGCTGATTCATTCAGAAAAAAATACCGCTGTCTTGCTCGGAGATGCACAACAGTTCTGCTCTGGTTTTATAGGTAATATTTTCACGCTAAATTGACAGCTCTAACTATTATACAACATATTTATAAAATAAACAAGGATGGAAGTCAGAGTTGTTGTGCAAATGATAAATTGTCAATTTGATTTGAATAGAGCTTAAAATGACTCTTGTTTAATTAAATCATTTCACGTAGCTTTTATGCATTGTAACAAATCCATAAGTCAAATAAGCCCCTCTGTAGTCAGATTCATTACATTACTCAAATAGTGAAATGTTACATTTTAGTTTCATGCATTTTGTGTTCTCACTAAGGACGTCATGCTGGTCCAGAACTCCCCATGCATTTTGGCCACTGATAAAATGATTCACTCAGGCGTAAGTCTGTGTAGTTGGTCGCATAATAATGATCAGAGCACTGACTGACATATTGCTCAGTGTGAAGGTAATTTCTTCAGTCAGCGAAATGGAAAAACTACTGCAAAAAGTCCACTGGAGCTTAAGTCTATTCACTAAAACTAACTTATTTGCCTTTCCACCCCTCTCTGAAGTTCTCTGCTCCTTTGTTCACCTTCTACCAGGCTCTGGAGGAGTCTGTGCAGTCCAAGTCGAGTGTGAGGGACAGTGGGTACTTGGAGGGCTGGTTTTCTGACAGGGAGGATCTGTTTAGTCTGAAGCAGTCGGGCTACAGGAGGGAGGACTCAGTCGAGAGCCTGGACTCAGTGGAGTTTCGCACACTCAGTGTGGCTTCAGACTGCACCATCAGAGCCGGCAGTGAAGGTAAGACTGGGCAGTATGTGTCTGTCTGTGTTAAAGTAATCATTCTTTTTTTAAACCAATTACAATTGTTTTTTTGAGAGAAAATGTATTGTGGATATGTAATTACACAAATGTAATATTTAAATATCCGTAAAGATTTCATTAATGTACTTTTTATTTTACTAGTGTGCTCTTTTTAATCTGGTCATCACAGTGAGAACTTTGCAGAACGTGTATGTTTAACGTCATTACTGATAAACGTCATGAATCCAATCACGTTTCAGGTTCTGAAAGTAAAGTTTATGCACTAGATTTAAAAACTAAATTAAAAAACACTAAATTTATATTATTCAGCAATGATGAATTCAATTGATTTTTTTAACAACTTTCTATTCAAAGAATCCTGAAATAAGATTATTTTTTGTGGAAACTGTTCAATTTTAAGTAGCACAACTGCTTTCAACATATGCTCAAGAAACATTTCTTATCAAATCAGCATATTAGAATGACTTCTGAATGATCATGTGACACTGAAGACTTGAGTAATAATGATTCCAGGAACAAATTACATTTTAAAATATATTAAAATAGAAAACATTTATTTTAGATAATATTTAACTTTTTTACTTTTTTTTTAAATGTATTTTGATCAAATAAATGCAGACTTGGTAAACATAGAAGATTGTATCAACCCACATCTTTTGCACGGTAGTGTGCGCCCCTTTACTTTACAATCTAATTTAAAATGGTTGTTTGTGGCCATTTCATCCATTTCAAACTAAATTTCTGTCCATATGTAGTCACATCATTCAAAAACAGGGAACGCGTGAGAATTTCACTGGAACTAGATGCGATATCTAAAAATAAAAAATCAGACATGCCTTTTAGCAATTTTTTTTGCACAAATTTAGTCTCTTCCATTGACCATTTCATAAGATGTAGGTAAATAAACGTGAACATTTACATGACATTAACGTACACCATGACACTGAATTTGAGAGAGTAGTTGGAGTCAGAGGTTTACATGGCTAATATTTTCATATTTAACAAATTATTTAAAATCTACACAACCAGTTTTAATCTGATGGGAATTCCATTCGGATCGAGCTCAGTTGGATTGATTGAGGTGTTTACATGAAGGCTTTTCAGTCCGACTGAGCAATCGATCCGATTATTAACAGATTATTAGGTTGCATGCAGATGTAGCCATCATTTCTTAATCTCAAATGAGAAAAATCATCAAACATTTACTTCAGGGCATGATGGTCCATACAGTTGCTTAAATATTTCCAAATTTTATCACCAAAATCACAGTGTCTTGTTTACTTTGTGACTTCGATATTGCATCTCTCAAATACTCGGTAATGAAAGTTCAGTGCCTAGACCTTGTCCCTTCGCCCCATCCATTCACGTAAGTGTGACATTCCCAAACCTTCCACACCCATTTGGTAACGCACAGAGCTGCTGCCAAACGAAGGCAGGCTTGTGCCTGAGAGACTGCATTACT
The DNA here is from genome assembly GCA_030578275.1 of Meda fulgida. Taxonomy (NCBI): domain Eukaryota; kingdom Metazoa; phylum Chordata; class Actinopteri; order Cypriniformes; family Leuciscidae; genus Meda; species Meda fulgida. The sequence goes on along the minus strand of CM060616.1, from coordinate 28,065,395 downwards.
GCATGGAAGGCTGTTTGGTGCTCTAGCTCTGTCATGATGATTATGTCAGTTGATCGCAATAGCTGTGAAATTTCACAATGCATAATTTCACAATTGATACTAATATCTGTACCACAGCAAAACAAATATGCTATTTAACACTTTTATTTGAAAAAGATGTTTAATATTAACACATTTGAGAAATACGTCTCTGGCTATGATGCCACTATCTTAATAAGTAAACGCAAAATAAAGAGCAATAAACAAGCATAAGTAAACATTTGGAAAGTTAAATATTTAAAAGTTAAAATTTAAAGTTCTCTGAGGTACACTTATGTAAGATTTTAATATTAAAAGCAGTCATAAATGGCCATTTATTTCTACATTTTCTACCCTGATTTTGGCCCTCTGGTTTGAACACAAGCCGCATTTCCATTACCCTTCAAATTGCGAATTGAAACTACGCCCAATGGAATCCTTTTTCTTTTTTGCTCTGGCCTTCACCCAGGTTGCTTTAGTGACGCAGAAGCTGAACATTGCTTCAGGATGGCGGAAGGCAGTAAAAGTGATGCCCCCATCAGAGGAAGGGTACATGTCCCATCTGCCCTGAGGAAGAAAAGACTGGAATACCAGCAGGGAGACAGGAGTTATGCAGGACCCCTCATCAGGTTTGATACTCTATTCTGGCTCACTTTCGCTTCAGAAACTGACTCCGCATAAAAATGTTGGATGACAAATTTTGCTAAGCTTATAAAAGATATTCAGCAGGGTGTCAGTGGGTTCTTAAGTTTAAAAATGTTCTAAATTCACTTATCTAAATTTCCAAAAAGGCTGTAAAGAATCTTAAATATCTTACATATTAGAACAATTAATTTTTTTGTTGTTGCTAATATGTAAAAACTGAAATGCATTCCTGTTCATTTTAATTTAATCATCAGAACATTGAATATCATTTAAAAGACTTTGATATTTTTATATTTTATAATTATTTTATATACTTTTGTTTTTAAAAGTCACAAAATTGTTTGGGTCTTGACTTTAATTTTCAACTATGCTTACTGCACCTTTAAAATGGCCTGAATTTCAATTTCACATGTATACACTTTTTCTATAATAATTAAAAAATTGTGCATTATAAAATTTTCTTCAGTTAATTGTAAAAGGTTTTGAGTAGCACACCTTTTCCCCGTGTTATTCGAGGTGGTTTTCTTAGTCTCTCCACCTCATGTTTTGGCTGTAGCGAAAATGGGCGGGGCTTAAGCCACAACCTCCCACCTGCTTCTGCCTTCCTCCAATGGGCAAGCAGTTACCAGAGTGACAGTGACTCTGACACGGACCACCCTGAACCAGACCTCGTGCAGGATGACCTAGCGAGTCGCAGATTTCGCTCTGTAACCTCTATGGCCCCTGTGAACTTTGCAATCCCTTCAAAGCCCTCGGGCCCCAGGGTGGCCACTATAGTGACCCCAAGTGCTAGGAAGACATGGCTCACCTTTTCAGATGCCTCACGGCTAGCTGCAGTGCCACCACACAAATCAAACCAGAGGTCAGAGTTTAGAGAGTGTTTCGTATAGTGTGTCTGCAGTGGTGCCCTAATATTTGTGCTTTTGTACATCCAACTGGTCCTAACCACTTTATTTTGCTCATGAAAAGCAATTATGTCTTGATTGCGAATAAATAGGCTTATTAATTTAGAAGATGTGCTTAGTTTTTCCTAAACTCATGTTCAACTCTGATGGAGCTTGTTTGGAAGCATTTTTGCTTTGCCTGATCCTTCGATTACAAGAATCATGTTGGCATTGTGTGGGTCTTCACTAATTAGCTGATCATTCATCTCATTGCCAGAACTAATTGTGGTTTGATGTTGCTGCGCATTCCACTAACTAGCTTTAAAAACAAAAGAGCGGTTAACAGTTTTGAGGCCTGTTGCATGAAGCTGGTTTCAGTTCCTACAAAAGTAAGATTGAGATTGTAGTTTGAGATTAGTTTGTATAAACTGTTTTTTCGGGATCAAGAAGGTGGATTGGCTTTTAGAGGTGTTCATCGACATTGGAACAGGTTAGCCACGTAACAAGTTATAGAGGGTTTAGAGCTCACAAAACAAACCTGGACCAATCAGCTGCAGCAAAGCGACATATAGTATCTGATGCATTAAAGCCACTCCCACTGTATCTTTAGCTCCAAATTAAAGCAGTTCATAGTGGGAAAAAAATTAGAGAGAAAATTGCCCATGTTGTTCCTCAAATAATTTATATCTTATTATACTTTTTATGTTATATTGATTATAATTCACACTGTCAAAGTATTATTATATGAATTGATGATAAAATGTACATGAAAGTGTGTATATATATATATGCGTGCATGCTAAAGTGTTTGAGCTCTTTGTGAACCTATATAAATTATTTACCACTAGAACTGCCAGGGGTCGTTGTATACCTAACCTCCAGCAGGTAAAATTTGCCTATGCACATTATGACTATATGGCTAAAAAACGTATTATGTCACTGAATTATGCCACGTTCTTCACAAAGTAATTTTTTTTAGTCATCAACTATGTTTTTGTCCTGTTGTTTTATGTTCAAGGCTATTTTAAGCAGGCAACACTGCAGGCTGATTTAGCCTATATTCAGTGATTAATGACAATTTAGAAGGAAGGAGAATTAGAAGGAAATAAATACATATTTGGATGGTGTAATATTATAATAAAATGTCATTAATCACATATTAAGATAACCCATGTTATTTAAATTACGAAAATACCCTAAATAGACACTAATGTGCAAAAATAATTCACTGCACTGCATAGGAGGTATGATTCAATGACAAGTGCAGTTTCTTCTAATTAATTTGCCTTCATTAATTTGTATCATTTATAATGAATTTATAATTTATAATTAATTTGAATGAGAACAACACCAAACTTGGGGTAATCGTAAAAATTGTTTTATTCATTACATCATGGATCAGATTTTTTTTTTCTTCAGGAAACGAGCAGACTTGAATAAATAGCAACATAGTAACAAATACACAATACATGAGCCAACTGAACCTGATCTAAACCAGGTTTTTCGAATCCAATCCTTCAGAAACTCCGGTTGTTCAGCTAGCTTCATGCAACAGGCCACTGCATGTGTGTCCATGCATGTGCTTCTTGGAGACATTTTTCCTCATCTCATATGGATGGCTCTTTCTTGGGAACCAGTGTGTCCTCCGTTCCTTCTGAAAATGGATCCCCAGAATGTGAATCTGCTACTTTGGAGGAAGAGTTTCTTCAGCGGTCCCTGAACAATGGCACGAGTGACTCCGATGAGGACAGAGGTTATGCCGATCCAGTGCTGGACGATCTGTACACACGTCGGGTGCTCATCTCCGAGCATCAGACCTCCATCAATGCTGATTCAGACAGGTTCCTGCCCAAATATTGGACCCCTGAGGAAGCTCTACATGTGAAAAAGATCAGGCTAGGGTCCCAGCGCAGGCCATGGTATAAGAAGATGCAGGGCTTCAGGTTTGTCTTATAATGGAGAGAAAGAGGGCCTTTTTTTTTATAGAGCTTTATAGGACCAGTTGGAAATCTGGAAAAGAATACCATATAACTTTTCTTTTTTTTTATTAAAATTAAAAATGTAAATCTTTTTATTTTAAAATTAAACATGTTTTAGATGTACTCTAGTACTCTCTACTTAAAGTACATGACAGCAGCTTACATTTATGGATTAAATGCATCTATTTTTAGATATTTGACCATACATTTTTCTCTTCATTTGCAACACTTGTTATAGAAGAATAATAATTAAAAAAATAAAATGTATGTTATTGATTAGTTTTTCTCAAAATTCACCCCATAATGAGAAGCACACATATGATAACCTTTTACTTATGTTACGATCCTATGGTCTTTCTTTTTGTTGTTTAAAATGTCCGTCTTTTCCTCTTTTCTTTTTCCTCTGCTTTTTCTTTCTCCCTTTTTCTCATCTCTCTCTCTCCTTTCTGTAGCCGAAAGATGTCTGGTTCCTCTGAGGATGACACTGATTTTGACATATCTCCTTGGCTAGCTGCACCTGCTCCAAACTTTTTTCATGATCCCAAATCCCCCCACACCTTTTGAGCCAATCTTGTGCTTTTATTTTCTTGTGCGTGCGGTAGTGCATTGGATAATTAACTCAAGCATATATATTTGGAGTAAAAATAATTAAATGCAGATAATGTTTGTATTAAAATATACTTGGTAATATTGAAAGCTTTGCTTAATTTTGTTCAAACATTGGTTTTGCAATATTGATGAAGCAAAGTTTTAGCAAGTACAAGCAGTTTATACAGCAGATACTATGTATGTTTGCTTCAAAACTTTGCTTCCTTTTTTATGAAGCTTGATTTTAAGTCTAATGTAGCAGTTGTGGTCATCTTGAGACTAGCAAGTTGTAGCTAATTTGGTAACATCCATTAAATATTGGATCGTAATTTCAGTGCTAGACTCATTTATTTATAGTTGTGAGATGACTTAGCTCAAGCATGGATAAAGAGTAGTCCATCTAGCACATTTATATAGAATAATAATGCCAAAGAATGCAAGCACATGTCCTGTGTGAACAATCCCTAAGACTGCATTTGTTCAATAGCTCCTATAAGACCCAATTGATATGAAACCTAGAGCACCGTGAAACAGTTAGTGATTGTTTTGCTGTGATTTACATTTTTAAAAGTAGGGTAGGCAATTTTCAGAGCGGCTAGTAATGGCAAGTTAGCATAGCATGAAACGCGCTGATGACGTGTGATGTCTAAAGCACTGTGTGCAGAGGTATGGAAATACATACTTTGACAGGCAGGTAGGACATCCTATCAATGCATTTGGACTGAATGCAGTGATTGGATGAACATTTTATGGTCCTATGCCGTCCACAGATGATATATGTATACATATAAATATATTTAGACCTCTTAGTGATTTCTATCAGGATGTGAAGAGACCTTCAACCAACCTAACAAAATGGGATTCTGGAACAAATCGCCTACCCTGCCTTTTAAATCTAGGGATTTATATGAAAACACTCTAATAACACGTCTGTGGCAGTTCCTTGCACGTTACTTGCTGAATTAGTCTTACGGAGTACAGTAAAAAATATTTACAGTTGTCGGGTTAATGTGACATTCTGTTAATGCAGTCATGACAACCGGAAATCGCTTTATCATACACACACTTTTTTTGTGACTTTCTGATATACTAGAGTCTGAAGTCAAGCAACTTCCACTGAAATGTCAAATCAACTTGTTAAATTTTGTGGGCCAATAATAATAATAAAAAAAAGCTCAGTAACGTGTCATTCGTGTGAATTTTTGCTATTTATCTCTGAGACTCTTATTTGCATTTTACTTTTGTATAGTATGTACTTTTACATTTATGGAATAGTTCACTCTAAAATGAACATTTGAAAGCCTGTCTTCATTCATTGTAATTGCATGGAAAACAGCAACTGGTACCATTGTCAACATTTTTCCTTTGGTCTTACACAAAAGACAAGTTTAATTTAGACCCAGGTTTTTTTTAACAACGTGGGTGGGTAAATCATTTGTGTAGAGAAAAAAAAAAATCTAATCTGTACTATAAAGAGGAATTTACAATCAAATATTTCCATGGTTTCCCAGATTTCCCATCAGACCCTCTCGGTACACTGGGTGAGTTCAGCATTTTTAATGTTGCTTCAGTGGTGGTGTCGTCATGTGCTAGCAAACTCCGGATATCTTTTGCATTTGTGTTTTCATTTTGCAGCCTGCTTTTTTCTGTTTAAATGTGTGCTGTTTTTAATTAAATGACTTGTCCTTCAAATAATCATTCCAAAACATTTTAGAAAGTGCTGCATGCTATAGCAGTGCCATGAGTGTGTGTCTCTGCAATACTGTACATAAGCTTATCTTTGTTTTATGGTGTAAGCTTTAATGCATACGCTTGTTATATTGCATCATAGTATTATACTGATTATTTTTGCTTCATTGTTGGGTCTTTGTGAGCTTTAAGCAAATGGGGACTATATATACTGTATACAGTATCTTATGTACAGTATCTTAGTTGTACAGTATGTGTGAGTTTCTGCTTATCTATTTATTTACTTTATGCTGCTTATGGCATTATGGCAGTCTTTGAGGCTTGAATGAAGACACGGTACTGTAGCAGATCTTATTTACCCTCTAGATGTCAGTATAACCCAATTGTACTTCTACAAAATCTAACATTGCAACCTTTTGGTATTTTGAATGGAGATTAGCATTTAATATGACCATGTCCATCTCCACTCAACAGAAGCAGATCCATGGGTGACATCCCATTGGAGCCCATACCCCAGGAATCTGACAACTGCTCCAGCTTTGATCCACTGGGGTCACGCCACGTTCACCAGAGGTCTGTTGGAGAGCTGACCCTTGAACCCTCAGCCATGCAGAGAGTTCAACAAGAGCAGTTACAGAACATGAGGGCCAGGATGAAGGAAAGTGAGGCCAAGTGGCACGAAGTGAGTGATGCTTAGTTATGTGAGTAACATTCTATGTCACAGTGGTGGAACTTCTGAACACACTGATTATAATAGCCAAAAATGTTTAAAGTCCCCCTGTGGTGAAAATCATGTTTGTCTGGTGTTTTTAATATGCTTTAAGACACACCATGTGCAAATTCATAGTCAACACCATTGCTGAGTATTGTCAGTGAACCAAAAATGCGGTTTGATATCGCGTGTTTTTCTGACGTCACAAACCAGTGGATCTCTGAGATGGTGTGAGTGGAGGCGGGGCTAATTTGCATATTCATAGTACCGCATTTACATTTTAATAATTTAGTAGACTTTTATCCAAAGTGACTAACAAATGAGGAGAGCAATAGATGCAATCAAAGTAACAAAAAGGTAGCAATATGCAAGTGCTGTGACCAGTCCCAGTTAGTATAGCATAGTACACGTAGCAAGGCTTTTTTATATATATATGTATATATATATATATAATTTTTTTTTAATTATTATTATTTTTTTATTATAGAAATCGATATAGAATGGTAAGTGTTAGTATTAATGGGTAAAATGTTGCTGAAAAAAGATGCGCCTTCAGCAGTTTCTTCAAAATGGCTAAAGACTCAGCAACTCGGGTTGGGGAAGGCAGGTCATTCCACCAGCAGGGAACAGTCCAGGTAAAGGGCTGTGAAAGTGATTTTGTGATGCTTTGAGATGCACCATGAGGTGCCATTCACCTGCAGAATGCAAGCTTCTGGGTGGCACGTAGATCTGGAGTAATGAGCCCAAAGTATAGGGGTGCAGAGCCAGGGGTTGTTCTGTAGGCAAACATCAGTGCCTTGAATTTGATGCGAGTGGAGTGCACGTTTTTGAGGAGAGGTGTGCTCTCTCTTCAGTTTGTTAAAGACCACTCTTGCTGCAGCATTCTGGATCAGTTGCAGAGGTTTGACCGTGCATGCTGGAAGACCTGCCAAGAGAGCATTACAATAGTCCAGTCTGGATAGAACAAGTGCTTGGTCAAGGAGTTGTGTAGCTTGCTCCGATAGGAAGGGCCTGATCCTCCTAATGTTGTATAAGGAAATCTGCAGGGCCGGAAATTTCTAGCAATGTGGTCTGTGAAGTTCAATTGATCATCAATTAGGTTCCTGGCTGACCTGGATGGAGTTATGGTTGGCAAACCTAGCTGAATGAAGAAGTTGTGATGAAGTGTTGGGTTAGCTGGGACCACAAGCAGATCTGTCTTCGCAAGGTTGAGTTGAAGGTGGTGGTCCTTCATCCAGCCAGAAATGTCTGTCAGGCTGGCTGAGATGTGAGCAGCTACCATATACTAAATGAGGCGAGGGTAGAGTAATATTCGAGCTATTTTAAGGCATGAATAATTTTTCTTTCAAAGAAAAATGTTTAAATGTCATTTTGGTGATCCAAAATGAGTTTTAAGGGATGAAATTGACTACATGGAGACTTTAATGGAATAGTTAAGAATTTACGTGCACTATTTTATATATTTATTGATGTGTGTTTAAGTGTAATGTTTGACTGAGAAAAAAAAAAAACACCCGGAAGTTTGACTGAATGTTAACAAAAAAGGGGTTTGCCGCTGAGCCGCTCTGACCGCAGCATCTCGGTAAAGTTATAGCGACGCGCTTTGTTTTGCCTATTCAGATACGAATGGAAAGAGAAACTCATGTGGAGATTCCACTCCCAAAAACGTCGACTTCAGCTGTATTAAGAACGTGAGTAGGCCAGTTGTTTTTATTACTCTTCGTAAGTTGCACCAGCCGTGGTGTAAATTATGCATTTGACACTGATATGCTATATGTGTGTGAGTGTGTCGTAGTTGATTATGCATGGTTGATTTAATACTTAACTTGAGATTTGTGACTATTAGGCTGTTTTTATAGGAAGTTGGCTTGTGTTCACGGAACAATGCAGACCAAGGCTATAACTGTAACATTATATCTTCAGTAGCCGAAATATGATTGTGCAATAGGCTAATTGTAGTTAGGATATTGAAATGTCCCGGTTTTCGAACGTCTGTGAATATGTATGTTCAAACAGCGCGCACGGCAGAGAGGTAGAGAGCACGAGACCTTGCGTGCGTGTGCTAGTGTGTCTCATGAAGCGCATGTAAGCACGATTGGTTGACATCAGGTTGAAGTACGCCCACAAGCCGTGCGAGGTATTCGTGTATTGCAGTTTGGCTGGTGGTTATGTTGCCCGCATACCGCCTCGCATGGCCGAAACTGGTATTATGACACCTGCCGGGCCGGGGCTAGTGATTTAGCATGCTAATTCAGGTTTATATCTCGGCAGCACTATAACTTGTCATTTTTTTAATGACATTGTGGCGAACAGGACGGCCGAGGGACGTGAGAGAACGGCGCGAGGCCGGTGGTGCGATTGCTAATGAGCAACACCTGTGAGGCACACCGGTCTCGCATCTCTCACGGAGGAGCGGAAGCATAAAGGAGGAGCGACGACGTTGATGATCGAGAGAGGAACAGGCCTGTATTTTAGTTGTTTTGTTTTTGGTATTTTACTTTAGCCAGCAGTCGTCCGCGAGGGGCTGCTGGCAGTTATATTTATTTTTTGGTAGCCAGCAGTCGCCGAGCGAGGGGCTGCTGGCGGTATTTTCGTTTGTTTGTTTTATTTAAATAAATTATATTTTGATTGTTCGCCGGTTCCCGCCTCCTTCTTCCCTGAACATTGCTACAGACATCATCACACTTATTTCTTCTCATTCTTTTGATGCGTGTAGCTCATTTTTTGGATATTTTTACCTCAATTTTTACATATGGCACCTTTAGCATATTTTGAGTTTTCTCCATGATATTGCTTCTGGATTAGCACTGTGGGGGTGCACCTCAGCAAGCCAAATAATAGCAGACATGTTTTCAACTGGTTCGGAGAAAACTCTTAGCCGTCTTCAATCATTCACACATCATGCAGATGTTATTGCCTGACTTTATTTTTTTTTAATCATTATATTTTTTTTATAACCACATTTTCTCATTTATCACTCAATTTTCATTTCTGTTGTTGCAGGATCTGAACAAGTGGAAGAGCCGGCGGCGGAGCGCAAACTCTGACCTCCACAGAAAGCGTGAGGAGAGGGAACAGATTGAACTTGTTAGTGGGGGAGGGACCAGTGCCATCAGGACTGCACAGCTCACCGGGGGGCCAGAGGAGAGGTGTTTTATTTTAGAATGTATTTTACTCACAACAATGCACTTTGAATCTGTTTAAGTACAGATTAGTTTTTTTAAGGAATTCTCTACTTAAACCACACTTCTTTTTTTTTTTTTAACCTAATGTTTTCTTGTTATTTTCAAACCTGAATTACTGACTTTCTTTTGTGGAACACAAAATAAGGAATTAAGTAGAACGTTTGAGCTGCTGTCTTCTTTAGGGTACAACGGGCCAAAAGGCTCCATGAGGTAAAAGGATCCTTTTGATTTTATTTTCCTCTAAATCACTTGATGGCACAAAATCTTGCCGAAGCACTTTCCAAATCATCCGCTTTTCAAGATGCACTTGGACATTTGTCTGATCCTTGACGCGATTGTGGGCAGCAGCCCAAAGTTGATTCTGCGCTAAATTGATCTAATATTTGATGTTTTTTTTTAAATGTTAGAGATTTAAGAAGCAAATGAGAACAGTGTATATATTGAACAAAAATGTATTCTTTGATTTATCAAAATAAACAGAAAATAGTACAAACTTATGGAAGACCAAATTACTCAATGTAATTAAATGCATAATGAATTCAATAAACCTTTAAATGCACCAGTTAATTATAAAATAATTATTAAATTAAGAATTAAAATAAAATAAAATAAATCTATAAATAAATGCATCGATTTATTTTATAAAATTCCATGAAAGCAACAATTATTGTTTCATATATTTCACATCCTCTTTCACACACTTCTTAATATCTATTTTTTCATGATAAAATGCGCTTTTTCAAAAAGCCGTTTTTCATAATATGCTCAATTTAGGAATGACGGCTATTTGACGAATCATGTATTTCCAAAGCACGATTTTCCCCAAAAATATAATTTGCCAAAGTTGACAAATGCCAATCAACAGGCAGTGGGCGGTGCTTGGCACGCTAATTGGTTTAAAGTTGAAGAGGGCAGACATGACAAATCCATCTAAATGAGACAATATCTTTCACATATCTCCGGATTGAATCTACTCATAGGTGTAATTTGCGGGTGGGACATGTCCCTACCACTTTTTGCAAGACTCTGTATTGTAACCACCACTATTTTTTTTTTTTTAAATATGTCGTTGCACGGATATACGTATGGCAAACTTGAAGAATCTCGGGACTAACAATATATTGTACTATAGTAGACGTAAGAAATGAAACATCAACTCAATACATAACACTCAATGTACTATTGTAATTGATTTCTGGGCATCGTAATGCTATTTATTTATTGTACATATTTGATAAAGCATTGAATTAGCGTATTAGCAAATTATGAGCAAAAATCTTTCAATTCATCATGCCACTCACCAGACCCAAGTGTCTGATAAGGATTAGCCAATTAGCACCAAGCAATGTCCTCTATTATGAGCAATCTTCGGAAATGCAATCAAATGGGTATCATTTGTAAATTTAGCATATTATAAAAAGCACATTTTATTATGAAAAAATAGATTTAAAGAGGTCAAAAATAGGTCAAAGAGGATATAGTGAAATATATTAAACAATAAATGTTGTTTTTTTCATGGAATTTTACAAAATAAATATACATTTAATTAATAATTAATTTAATTAGTTTAATAAAAAATGAATTCAATAAAACAATTATATGCACCAGTTTATTCTGAAATAATAAAAAATTTTTTTTTTTTTTAAATAGTTTGGTCTTCCATACAAACTTTGCTATGGTGATTTTGAACTATTAACTAAGATATTGTTAAAAACATATAATTTGATATATTATTATATCATTTTATAGTATTATTTTATTGTATTTGGATAAATAATGTCTGCCTTTGCCCCATGCTGGTGAGCCATTTATCCCGTGTATAGGGGTAAAAGGCCCACCTTGCCACCTCATACATTTATAAGATTTTTCAGAATACTGAGTGTCTTACAAAAACTTTTAGAGATCTTAACGCAAAGCTAAAGTGAAAATCTTGTTTGATAACCGTGGTCACATTTTCTGTCATCATATATATGAAAAAAAAAAAAAAAACAGATTAGTCATTCTGCTTAACTCTGTGTTCATGGTAGAAAGTCGTGTGGTTTTTGAAAGTCATGATGATAAAATTATTTTTGTGAATTTATGTGCCAGATTTACATAGGAGGCATGTTTGTGCATAAAGGAATGCAAGTATAATTTTTAGTCAATTTCTTTAATAACTAACACCTTATTGTGAATTGTTACAGGCTTGTATGTTTATAGTTGTATTAGTTACTACCAGGGTACTACTTCAGAAGTTCTTAAGCTAGAATTAGCATCGCTCTTCATGTATTAAGTTTCGTTCCCACAATGCTGTTTAATGCTTGGGCCGGTTGCATAAACCGCTAAGTCTAGTCTTATGAGTTAGTTAAGAATTTTTTTCTTTAAAACTTTGAAATAGTCAGTTACATAAAATGAAGATATGTTTAATTTGACCCCAAAAAGTAACTGGTAGTGGGTCATAGATCTTAAGACACCGGCTTAACATAATGGCTCCTTTTATAAGTCTAACAAAAAGAAGCTGCCTTGGCATTATTACTCAGAATGATCTGTCATCAGGTTTTTTTTTTTTGTCTGTCTTTTTCTTCTGCCTTCAGATCTGCACCGCATATATATATATATATATATATAATTATTATTATTTTTTTTTATTTTTTTTATAGAGAACTTAAAGAACAGCCTTCACCTTATTGAGTTTACACCATTCAGATGGCTCTTCATAAAAGCAATACATTTAACTAGCATTTATTATTTAATTTAACTAGCACATAATTTCTCAATTAGCATCAACTACGGAACACACCTTTAACAATGAAGAACAATATATTTATATATTAGCATCCACCTAGATAAAAAACAATTGTTCATTTAGGCAATTATTCCTAAAGCATTAAGTGATGTTATCAAATTCTAAAGTGCTAGCACTTGGTGTTCACGTGTGGCTAATAGAGACATTTGATAGTTACACCTGTCCTCCAAGCCCTCTCCACCCCCTCTCCCCTTCCATTATCAGCCATGTGCTTTCTAGTAGAGTCCTGCCACATCCTTAAACTCCTACCCTGGGATCAGATCAGACATTCATTCCTGTTGGTTCACTCTCTTCCAGCTCCAACATGCCTGGACCCATGAGTGATGCAGGGTCCAGTGTCAGCAGTGCTAGGCTAACTGGATGGTCAACCACCTCGGCTTCACCTCTCACGAACGGGACATCATCTTCTCTGACCAGAGGCACTAACATAGAGACGCCTGACTCAGCCCAAATGTGCACCGGTGAATTCTTTAACCCTCCGGCAGCTGTCGTCTCTGAACCTTACGAGCAGCAGGGTCCAGACTTCAGCCGCCGCAATAGTTTCCTAGGGAGCTTCTATGCAGGGGGAGCACGCATATCTGCCACTCTACCAAGGGGTTTCAGAAGGTCAGAAGGTTGCTCGCGCCTCTCCACAGGCATCACACCACGTTTATTTGGAGCCAAACCCTCCAAAGTGTCCTCACTACCCAAAGTGTATTCCGTAAGTGGCCATTCACAGCCTTACATGTTGGTCTATAGATCATGTGTGCTTTATTCATAAAAAAAATTCAGATCTGGATTCTGAAGTTGGAGGCTTTTGATTCTGATTAATGTGTTTTTTTTGTGTGTGTCCATTTCACTTGATATTTAGTATCCCTCTGACAGATTTATTATGCACCACATTCTACATCATTTTTCCCTGAATTTTCCACTCTGCCAGAACCATGATCTCATCTCATACAAAAAAGCTTATTTCATGCTTAAAAGGTTTTACCTTTTGAACATGTATAGAGGTTTTCTGTAAATAGGGTTGTGCACGAGGACCCGATTAATCAAAAGTGACAGCAATGATCTTAAAAACATGTATTATAATTTTGTTCCATATTGGTTTTGGTGGCATTTGGTCAGTACCTTGAGGTCTGATTATTAGTTTTGGGACCGCATGCCATCCAGTGGCCAGTTGCATAAATGTGTTAAGACAGTGTTAAGACTGCCTAGTCTGATTACCACCACTTGGCTAACTGCTAATTGGTCAGTTTACTTTTCAAATAATTAGATCAATTTATGGTTTTATGTTATGGCTAGTCTTAAAGAAAAAAATATATATAGATGACTAACTTGTAAGACTAGTCTAAGCAGTTTATGCAACCGGCCACAGATCGGAAAACTAAAGTGAAACTCTTCCAAAGCACACTGTGATGAGCATGCAGTGGTCATTGGTAGAGCTGGGTGATACAGCTTAAAACAATGATGATAAAAATAATAATTGCAGAACTAGTGTAATGTCATGGTCTTTAGGAAACAAAACCGCCAATTAAAAAGATCCACTGAAATTGTTATTCATGATGTCTTTATTTTCTGTATTTTTTTAGATCAGCAGTAACTTCATGTATAATGAGGATATTAAATCTATATTGGCCAGCATTATTCTCCAATGACAATTTGTTCCACCTGACCTTGACCTACTGTAATTGTTACTTTCTAAATAGTACCTAGTGTCTCTCTTTTTCTCTCTGTGATAAAGGAGTGGGGGATGAGGAAGTGTGGTAGTTTGTACAGTGTTCCGTGTGTGAAGTTTAGTGTTTCTCTTCATCACTTGATCATCTAGCGGCTGGCTTATGAATAATGAATCAAGCCACTACTACTGCTCTGCACTGTGGGTGCTTCGTGAAACCCAAGCTAAGACTTCGGTGTGCCTTGTGTGTGCTTTTCCATGACGGCTTCTCAACCATGTGTGGACACATGCACTGTTTGGCCACCGTGTCTCAAACAAAAGCAATTATGTTGCCTCTGTATATTTTACTGTGCGTGTGTTTAATACTAATGGGGCTTTATACATTTGAATTTAAGATTAAAGTCAACAAGAAATGGTGCATAAAAGTTTTTCAGAGATGGACCAAGTTATGTCTTTGTATCTTTTTTTTTTTTTTTTTCCTTCATTCATGGGCTTGTTAAAACCAATTTGAGGCATATTCAAATTTTCAGTGCTCTAATACACAGTCCTAACTTGAACAGAATTCATGGTTGTTAAAGTGGTTGTTGACCAACTTTGTTTGGTTTTATCTTGTGTTTCTACAGATTGATGACTCTCATAAAAGCCTGATCAGTGGACACCGAGACTATTCAATCATCCCCTCTTTCCTCAGCCGTCAAGGAAAGGTCACAGCCTCTGCCGAGACGGGTCACTCTCGTTCAAGCACTCATCCAATCAACCCTAAGAAAGCGGATAAAGACTGGAGAGATGGAAGGTCATCAGCGCCTCCCATTAACTCTTTCGTCACTAAAGTGACCATGGCCGCTTCCATGAAACAAACATCTCCTCCTGTTGTCTCAAAAATAAGAGAAATTAAGGTAGGCTCCTTGACGATCTGAACCAATCCAATCATGACGTCCAGGACATCCCTTACCTACCTGGAACACTTTTCACTGGAATATTAAATAATGCACTATAAAAATGTGTATAAAATTACGTAAACTGTAATGTTATATATGGTATATATATATGCCTAGAAATCCATTTAAGACATGATTTTTTTTTTTTTTTTTATCTTTCATTTATGCAGGTACGTGTGATGATGGACACAGTTTGTGTTGCACTGACTGAAGCAGATTTCTTGAGGAAGGTGTCATGGGATCCTCAGGTGTCACATTTTCTCTCTCTCTCTCTCTCTCTCTCTCTCTCTCTCTCGCTCTCTCTCTCTCTCTCTCTCTCTCTCTCTCTCTCTCTCTCTCTCTCTCTCTCTCTCTCTCTCTCTCTCTCTCTCTCTCTCTCTCTCTCTCTCTCTCTCTCTCTCTCTCTCTCTCTCTCTCTCTCTCTCTCTCTCTCTCTCTCTCTCAGGTTGGTCAAAGTGAAATGCGAGTCTGTTTGAATCAGAAGCCTAACAGCGGGAGAGACTTTGGATTCAAGGCTCACTGGGACTCAACTGGTGCTTGTGTAAAATCAGTTCAACCAGGTAAGACTTATAATTCAAAATGGCAAACTGTTTAACTATAATAACTGCTCCTTTTAAATGCATCTGGGCGTTGCAATTTCACTTTATAAGAATGAAATGTGAACCAGCCGTAAATCAGTCAGGTTAGATGCCTATTTCTACCATACAGAATCTGTTTAGAGATATAGGGTGAAAATTTGGTTGTGTGTTTTTATGGATGAATGGGGTAATGGAGATGATAACTGTGAGTACAAATTACATGACAGAAAACAATATAAATCCTAAATACAGAGTTTGAGAATTCATGATGAAAGGTTGAAGAATCTTTGCATACTTGTCGCAGATTAAAGAGTTTGTGGATCTAATTTTGACTGTTATTTTAGTAGTTTCTTTGATTTTTGAGAATGCAAGGAGTGTTTGTATTGCCATGTACATTTACGTTCAGAAACAATGTGTCATTCTAAGGATTCTGGAGTGAGACTGAGATGAATGATTTATAGAGAACAGTGAAGGTGTGTTTTTACTGTGCATTAGTCTGATTGGTTAAACTGGAAAAAGTCTTGGAACCCGTCCTGAACTTAGGACATATCATCATGAATGAGAGGAGAGGCAGCATTCATCTGTAAACCTGTGCATTTACAAAAGCAGGTTAGGGTGGCCATGCATGTAGTAAATATAGTCTAAAGCACATCTCCATTATATCAGCTGTCATCTGTATTGTTGTATAGAAGATACGGAGAGCGGTTGGCTCTGACTCCTGGCATCCTTTAATCAGATGTATTGTGTTAACTGAGTTAAACGGACAGGCTGAGGTAGAAGGCCTTCCTCATAATTCCACTAAGCACACTAACCTACATTTACTGCCTCGATGTAAGAACCTGTTGTTCCATTTAGGGCTGTCAGTTAATGTATCACAAATAATTAAATATGTAGTAATGATTAATCTTTTTTTTTAAATGTTTTTGTAGTTAATGCATGCATGTTTAATGCATTTTTATACAGTACTTGTGTGTGGAAAAAATGCTCATGTTGGTTTCAGTACTGAAATTCAGGGTAAATGATATGTGCATTGTAAATGAATAAATTATAGACACCAGGCAAAGTCTGCAACAGTATTCTTGTCTCACTTTAATCACAGATTATATATCTGAAATGGTTTAATAACTTTTCATTCCCTTTGTGGACTTCCATGTGTAAATGTTTTTTGGCCAGTGACAAGCTGTGATATTTCATTATGTAATTATTTATTATTTGGTGTAAATTAAGTTAAAAAAAAATAGCCAGAATGAGCAAATTATTCTATGAAGTACCTAGGCTATGTACAATGAAATGTATTATGAAATTATACAATGTTTAATGTACAAAAAAGTATAACTACCAGGAACAGAACCAATATGCAGTGAAATATACAGCATTATGCACTATGAAATTGTACAACGCAATGTTCTATATACAGTAATTCAAGTTGAATAAGATTGAAGAGCTGACGTCCTGTTTGCACTTCATCAGATTAAGATCTCAGTAAATGAAAACCTACTAGAACTTCATTTGTTTTCAATAAATATCCTATTGGTCTATATCAAGAAGTAAAGTTGATTCTGTACTCACAAACTCTCTAAGTTTAGCTTAAAGGCACAGCCGTGACCTGCTTCATCTCTGTACCTGCATCACACAGGCAGCCCAGCCGAGTTGTGTGGTCTGCTGATGGGGGATGAGATCGTGGCGTTAGGTGGATGCAGGGTTGCCGAAATGAATTATGAGCAGTTTAAGGGCAGCATGGACTCGGCACAGCAAGAAGGCACTTTACTGATGGACATCCGGCGACATGGCCAAAATGGTGAGGGTGTGGAAACTGTAAGAATCAGCCCTCTCTGTGTAATCTGAGCATCATTTCATCAACAATTTTGTACTACCAACAAGGGAATATGTGAACATAAATCAAGTAGTAGTATGTTTTAAGTTCTTAAATCACACTCTGGGTTTTTTGCCTCTTTAATGACACTGTTCATATTCAGAGTACAATATTGCAATTGGCATATTAATTATTTCTAGAAACAGCTGTTGCAATCTGATGTTGGGTATTTCGTCTTTATATTTTCTGGCACTGTTCCTTCTGCTTTTGAGCTGAGAAAATGAAGGCGACGTTCCAGAATCAGATGCTTTATCTTTTGCTTTCTGTCACTGTGGGAAGGTGGTCTGTCTGTCTGTCTGTCAGTCATTCTCACTGTCCGGTCTTTTCTCTATTGCATCAGTAATCTTTTCTTCAATATTATCAAAGGGAATAATTATTAGCACCCTTTAATTTAATGCTCACTCTTATATTAAACCGTATAATTTTACCCACTTAAAATTCCCCTTTCACAAATTACATCTAATTCTGATTTCAATAATTGGTCTAAATCACTAACAAGTTCACTAACATGTGACCTGGCATTTCTGAATTGCTGATGTGTTTTGAATACTGGACAGACTGGGGCAGTGGCCACCCTTCCCTACCGTACAAGAGCCATAAGACCATCAATTTGACCAGTGCCAATTCAACCCTTATAGGGCGGCCCGAGCACTATGTCTCGATCAGCACAACCTCAAACTCTCCAGTGGAGACTGTGGTGAAGACACAGGTCAACGGACAGCATGCTAATGTGAGTCAGGACAGGAAGATAATGAATGTGGTGGACTGTGGGAAATCAGTGAGTTTAACTGTTGTTTTTTAAATTTGTTCATTTTTAGTACTTGACCAAGTTGGTAGTTCATATGCTTATTTGTACAGTGAGTGTTAAAGGTACACTATTTGTATAAGATCGAAAAATAAAAGATAAAAGATATACATTTTTATATTCATGCATTAAAATGATCAGAAGTGACAGGGAAGACTTACATTGTTTCAACTAGTGGTACGTTTACATGACAATGTTTAAAACAGACCTTTTTATGTTTAAATGTTTAATGTTTAAAACCTTTGAGTTTTACGTGTACAGATGACACCATTGTTTAAATGATCCCCATTCACAGATCTGCAAAAATTTGTAAATACGCTGTATTCTGCTGCAAGGCCATTAGACGACGATGAAACACTATAGACTGAACACGTTATACGTATGTGCATGACGTCGTCATTTTCAGAGATTCGCAAATTCGTTTTCAAAAGTTTGCGTTTTTAGGCACCCAAAACTCTTGTTGTGTAAATATGCGCAAAACGCATACGTTTTACGTTTTTTGTTGAAAACTGTATCGTGTAAACAGCCCCTAAATTTCTGTCATGAATTCTGAAGGATTATGTGACACTGAAGACTGGAGTAATGGCTGCTGAAAATTCAGCTTTGAAATCACTAAGGGGCTGTTTACATGACACAGTTTTCAACTAAAAACTTAAACTTTGTATGATTTTTGGCTGTTCATTTACAATAATAATAAATAATAAAAATAATAATTTGTTACGTTTATATAGCATTTTTCTGGGTACTCAAAGCGCTTTACATGGAAGAGGGAATCTCCTCAACCACCATCAATGTGCAGCATCACCTGGATGATGCGACGGCAGCCATATTGCGCCAGAACGCCCACCACACACCAGCTTACTGGTGGAGAGTAGACAGTGATGAAGCCAATCAGTATATAGGGGTGATTAGGAGGCCAAGATGGATAGAGGCCAAGGGGCAAATTTGACCAGGATGCCTTTTTTTTTTTTTTTTTTTTTTTTTTTTTTTTTTTTGAAGGACATCCGGGATTTTGTAATGACATCTCATCCGAAGGACGGTGCTCTTTGTCAGTATAGTGTCTCCATCAATTTACTGGGGTGTTAGGACCCACACTGACCACAGGGTGAGCGCCCCCTGCTGGCCTCACTAACACCTTTTCCAGCAGAAACCTGGTTTTCCCCGGAGGTCTCCCATCCGGGTACTGACCAGGCTCAGTCCTGCTTAGCTTCAGTGGGCAACCAGTTTTGGGCTACAGGGTGATATGGCTGCTGCTTTACACGTTTCAAAGTTTCAAAAAAGTAATTTTTGAAAACGGTCTCGTGTAAACAACAAAAATGCGATTCTCTGAAGATGATGACATTATGCACATGCCATGCGTATTACATGTTCAATCTATAGAGTTTCATCGCCATCTAATGGCCGTTTTGACAATGGTGTCATCTGAATGCGGAAAACTCAAACTTCTCTGTTTTAAGCATATCGTCGTTGTGTAAATGTACCCTAATTATATACATTATATTAAAGAATAATAACTTTTCTATTTTTTTAAATGATTTAAAATGTAATTTCTTTTAGTATTTAACATTACTATTTTTATTATTATTAATAAATGAAACTTTGGTGTGCATAAGAGACCTGAAAAACGTGTTAATCTTACAAAATCTTAAAAACTGTTTAATGGTGGTGTACTTTCTAATTTAGTCTAAATTAATTTTATGTATTTATTTGTTTCAATTTACTTCACATTTTTCAGAAAGCACTAACTAAAATGGTGAATGGACGTATCCAGGACAATCCAGTTGCTCTACAAAACAAAGGTGGGTGCTTTAATACCAGTTTAGCAATCTAATCTTTGTTCTTGTTCAGAGTTAAACTTAACAATTTCCACGTTATTTTGAATACCTTTCTTTGCATTGTTCTCTCCCCACCTGTGTTGTAGAGTCTGAGCACATAGCTTTGAAAATTCATAGAAGAAAGTTAGAATTTTTCATGCAAAAAGGTAACCACATTCGCTCGGGCTGTAGCAATTTAATGCTATATGGCTAATTGATCACTGCAGCTTATTAATTAAATTATGCCGTGACTGATTTGTATCAAGCCCACTCTTAATGGAGTGTATTGGTGTGGTCTGTTCTGTTCAATATAAATGAATTCACTCTAAAACAGATGGGTTTGCTTAGTCTGCATTCTAAGGGCCTGACTAACTAAAGCATTTAGTACATATGGTACAGTATCTGTCACCCAGTTATGTTAAGATTATTTTTTTCTAAATGCTGTGTGTACCAAAAGCTTTTAATAGTTAAGCTCTAGGACTGGGTTTAAAGATCTGAAAACACTCCATGGGTTTCTTTTGCTTTCCATTTTTCTAAAAGCTAATGCTCTGTCCAATAGGTGCCACTGTCAGCTCCTGGGTCTATCTCTGTGGTAAATAAAGATGGTGTGCTTTCAATGTGCATGTGATACACTTTAATAACTGAAATATGAAGACTGTTGTTTCTTTATTTCTGTTTCTGTCTGTAATTGGCTGTGTGTGATTCCGGTCTCATTGCAGAACAGTTTACAAAGATAACCTTGAGTTAGTTTGTCTCTAATAATTTAGTTTTCAAGCCAGAAGTATTGATCCGCTATCAGATTCCTCTGCAATCCACTGTTATCGAACAAATACAATTCTAAAGGGATTGCTCAGATGTTTTTTGCACGTTCATTGTTTACTTCTGTCTTGCGTGTTGTTTAAAGCCTGCGTACCAGCATGTGAGTGTGAATTTGTTGTGCGCTCGCTCAACCGTGGTGGCTTTGGTTACAGTTTTGTCATATGAGCTGTGTGTGTGTCAGAATCTCTGAGCAGCATGAATCAACAGGTTACAGGCTTGGGAAACTCATGGCTATGTGTGGGCTCTGTTATGCTATTTAAACTGATAATCTTTGTTTCCACCTTTTACTAGGTGGCTCGGAGTCTGCCATCTCTGATGTGAGTCACTACTGTCATTCACATTTAGTCTTTATCAATATGAAAGCCTGATTCTGATTTATTAGTATGCTGATACTGTCTAATATTTACCTTTTTGGTTCATTTATTAAAATGTTACTGTCTGGTATCAGTTGCAGGTTCCCTCCATCAGTTCCACCTCCTCTCGCTGGTCCTGGGATCATGAGGACGAGAGGCGGCGGCAGGAGAAATGGCAGATGGAACAAGAGCGCCTCCTGCAGGTACCATCAAATCACATTCTCTTTCTTACCATAACCAGATCTTGAATGCGAGACGTTTCAGAATAGATTGTTTCATGGTGACATGAAGTAATGATTAATATATTTTAGTTTAAGGTTTAGTTAGTGTAGTTAAAATAGTAGTTTATTATAATTAGGTAAAAAAAAAAAAGAGTTTGTATGACTATATGTATATTGAATTATACATATACAAACATTGAATTACATTGAATTCCAATCTGGTGTAAAATCTTTGATGGTGTAATTCAGCCCATTGCGCTCTATGGAAGTTTGGGGTTTGGGGTCAACTCAGTGATCAGTTGCACTAGTCAAGTCATCTTCATTTATATAGCGCTTTTAACAATGTAGATTGTTCCAAAGCTGCTTTACAGAGAAAAACATATAATTTAAGGTAAAAGAGATTGTTTTGGCTTTATAGCGGTTCTTGAATGATGTTATTGTCCAGCCAAAGTTAGTTTTTTTTTTTTTATTCACCCGTCGAAATGATCATTTGTTATAAAATTAGGGGCCGCTAAGACAACACCGTTCTCTCTAATCAAGAGAGATGGGACAGAAGATGGGACACTAGATGACACTAGATGGGACAGAAGCCCTAGACTCAGAATTCTGCAATCTCGTTCTAAAACTACGAAGGAATACACCCAATAATGCATGTAGGGCAGAATTAGACCGATTCTGATTGATTGTTAATCTGCAAAAGATCCCTCAAATTTTGGATTCATTTAAAATCAAGTCCCACATAATTGCTTCATTTTAAGCATTACAAACCCAAGAACTGAACCCTGAAAAAAGTCCTCTCAGTCAGCTGGTTCTGAGACTTAATAACCTGACCAGTCTCCGACCAGCACTGCTTCTCACACAAACATCAAAATAAAACAAATTATCAAACAGTCTAGAAATGCATATCTGGAACATTGGGATCAGGAAACTAAAACACAAAGTAAATTACAATTATATCGAACTCTGACATCAAATTATGAATTGGAAGAATATCTCCAGAGTGTGAGATACACAAAGCAGAGACGGACCCTGAGCAAGTACAGGCTCAGTGAACACAGTCTAGCCATCGAGACCCGCAGACACAGAAAGAGCTGGTTACCCCGAGAGCAAAGGGTGTCTTAGGACAGTGAAGGAAGAAGTACGTCTCTGTCTCGATCTCTCCTGTCAGAGATCTCTACTCAAACAAATTCACTAGTCATGGCAGTAAAGTTCTTTATTAAGTTAAAGTAGAACATATAAAGATAATATTAGGAGAGGGACAGACAGCAGCACTTGCTGTCAGATACGTGTGTGTGCGTGCCACAGCCTGAGAGACTGCAGGTGAAATGTGTGTATAAAGTGTGTCTGACCTCAGTGTGTTTCCCTACTGTCCACCACAGTGACCCTCAGTAATGTGTGTTTTTGTGTGACACACACACACACACACACACACACACACACACACACACACACACACACACACACACACACACACACACACACACACACAGTGTAACAAATTAGAACATGTGTGAACATTTGATATTCCAAGCTTTGGCCATATTGTATTTACAGTTATTCCAATAAAGCAATTTTGAATATATACACATACACTGATGGAGGGAATTGGTTTTGCTGATACAATTATTTGTAATAAACTGTTACATTAAAAAATGTTTGTCTGCACTGGTTTCAGGAAAAGTATCGACGTGATCAGGAGAAGTTAGAGGAGGAGTGGAGAAGAGCTCAGGAGGAATTTTATGGAGAGGAGCACGGTGGTCCTGAGGTCAGAGGATTGTCATAACTTGAATGTAAATTGTAACGTTGTACAAAGTGTTTGCATTACGTTGCCCTGCAATACTCTATTCAGTATTCACCATTTTATAATGACTCCACTGTTATTTACTTTCTGCCTGTATTAGGAGCAGAAATGCCTTGCTGTGCTGTCCAATGGAAATACTACCGCTCATATTCCACCTCCCATTGCTACCACTTCAGTGGCATCTAATCAGATTGCAGAGAAGGTGGGAGCAGAACAGAACAGACAGGCCGCTGTGCAAATAGCAGCAGGACACCAGTCACTTAAAACAGAAGTGGAGTGCGATTCAACCACAAAGAGTCAGTGGTAAGAAATATGCCAAGCACAAGGTGAAAAATAAGAAAATATTAGGATTTTGCATTTCCCTAAATATTAGGCAAGTCTGGCAAAGCATTAATGCATACAATTTCAAAAGACAAGCCCACAAAATAAAGATGATTCAATAATTTCATTAAAGACATTCAATAAAAATGTTATAAAGACATAACATCATTGTAGCAGAGAAGTCGTAATATATAGTATTCAACAGAGCTCATTCTTTGTTTTATTTCCATATCATTGAACATATCACTGGCGCCGGCACAGTCCACAAGAATCCATTTGAGTTTGCCAGCTAACTGATGTTGAATCCAGCTGTGTTTTTCAGCATCTTGCGCTATGAGCACATTTTTAACAGGCAAAATTAATAGCATTAGTTATTCATTATTATTATTTTAGCATTATTTTTTTTAAATGAATCACACTGAATTGCCATGTTAAATGTACAGCCCTAATTAAAATGTATTGTCAATTTCTGTAGTAGTAGTGAAATATTCTTGTATTGAGTGCAGTGTGGAGTTGCATGTACATGTTACTGTTGCTTTGGTCATTGCTTGCATGTCTATGTGCTGCTTCTGCTCTGTCCTGCTTCAGCTCAGAGGAGTCCTATGGGTTTGCCAAGCTTACAGTTTCCGACAGGTCAGTTTGCTTTTGTGGCTATATTTGCTTTTTTTAATGGCGTTTGTGGCATAAGGAAAGATGTAATGTATAAATCTGGCAGCACTTACTTCAGTACTGAAAGATTTTCCAGTGTCTTAAAGGGAACGTGTGTATATTTCCTCCCGTTATTAAAATACTTTCTCACTTTAATGGGAAGAGAAAGTTGTCAGTAATTCAGAGTTTTATTTTCCATGAGAAATGCAAGCAAGAGAATGTTAACAGTTCTGTTAACAAAAACTTAATTCTGATTACAATTCCATTTAGTAATGTTTCACATTGCCCTGTCTTTCTCATCACATTCAGTTCTGTCCTCATTGGCAGATATTTTGCAGGCATTTATTGTTGGTGATGCAAAAATAACACACTTCACATTTAAAATTAGGCTTGCAGTAGTGGTTTTTTTTCACTTTTTCTTTCATGTGATTATTTTACATAGGACAAAGTCAAAATCTACCCCTGCACTTGAAAGCCTTCACAAACAAGATGCTAAAGGTCTGATTACTCTTCATTTTGATTATTCTTATGCGAGTTCCTGTGAGTTGACTCAGGTACAATGCTCCTCTTCTCTGGCTTGTCCCTTCATTAGCTGCAGGGAGCTGTAAAAAGAAGGGACAGCTGTCACAGGCAGAAAAGGAACGTCTGCAGATCCTGGAGGAGATGAGGAAGAAAACGCAGCTCCTCACAGACGGCAGTTGGATCCGTCAGCGAAATGCCAGCATCAACAAAGAGTCCATCACTGCGGGAACGTCAATCAAGAGGTCCCAATGAATAAACTGAATAAAAATTTTCCCTTATACTGTTTAGCACAGATTGTCTTTGTCAGCTTACAATGTACTACTGTTTAAATGTTTCGGATTAGTAAGTGTGACGCACTGAAAATTCAGCTTTGCCGTCCCAGGAATTTAAAAAAAAGTATTATAAGTTCAAATATATTAAAATAGAAAAGTAATTTTAAATTATAATAATATTTCACAATATTGCGTTTTTTACCAGTGGTCGACCGATACTGTTTTTTTTTTTTTGTTTTGTTTTTTTTTGCGCCGTTATCTTCAAGAGCAGGGTGGCCAATGGCTCATATAAATCATATAAATGTATTTAATACATTTGAAATATGAAAATAAATTTTAAAAATAAGTCTTTAAAATATGCTTCTACTTTAGATGGCAACTTCTTGATTTCTTCAATGCTATTACAGTATTTTTCACAAAGTAATTGTTTAAACATATATGAATAAAAATGAAGTAAACTGTAAAGGGACTCAGTAATCTGGTAAATTTGTGCGCACTGGGAATCATACTTTGTCAAATGAAAACAAGGTAACTAATTTTACATGCAGCACAGTTAAATTGTATGAAACTGGATATAGCGCTGCACATTTTTAAATCAAGGGTTGCTGAATGCTGACAGTAAATGAAGTATAATAGTGTTTGCCTTTGTTACTAATA
The DNA here is from genome assembly GCA_030578275.1 of Meda fulgida. Lineage (NCBI taxonomy): Eukaryota > Metazoa > Chordata > Actinopteri > Cypriniformes > Leuciscidae > Meda > Meda fulgida. The sequence goes on along the minus strand of CM060616.1, from coordinate 28,039,634 downwards.
ATATAAAAGCAAATGCTATACTTTTTGCACGCGTTTACTTTTTTAAAACTTTTTTTTAGCAATTCTATCTAATAACGTATTAAATATGACGTAAATCAAAGACGTAAACTCTAACACATCGGCCAATAAAAAAAAACTTGTATATTGGTACCACTAGTTTTTACTGTATTTTGATTAAAAACTGTAAATGCTGTCTTGTAGAGCAACTGAGCATAAGAGACTTCTTTTCAAAATATTAAAAAAAAAAAATCTTGCTGAAAATAGTTTACTTTTTGTCAACCAGGAATGCATAATTTCCTGTCTGTCTTTAACATCTCAATCTCTTCACAGATATGAATCGCTGGAGAACCTCCACTCGACCAGCTCCTGGTCCAGGCAGTCCTACACTTCCGGCATCACAAACAGACCCCATTCTGCTCTGGGAAGCACTGGCTCTTACAGGAGTGGACGCAGCAGCTTGGGACCTGGCTCAGCGATCTTCTCTACTGGTCTTAAACAGAGCTCCTTGTCAGCCTCCAACTTTCACACTCCACCTATCACAACTACTCCTGAGCCCTTGGTCCCTGAGTCCGGTTCAAACTCTCAGCAGTGTGGCAGGTATGGACTAGACAAAGCAACCAAAGCATTGCTTTATGTAAAATGCATATTCAGTTTAAATACCTTTTAAGGCAATTTTAAGTGCAGCTTTTATTTTTTTCTTAAGGATCTCACTCTACCTGACCTTTAACCCCAGGTATTTTAGCAATCAGTGACTATGATCGGAATGGTATACTAGTTTACTGCATATTGCAGCATATAACGTGGCGTACACTACCGTTCAAAAGTTTGTGATCAGTAGCCTACAATTGTAAAAAAAAAAAAAAAAAAACTTGGATTCAGAAAGGATGGATAAATTGATCAAAAATGAGAGATGTTTCAAATAAATTCTTCTTTTGAAATTTCGATTCATCGAATCCTGAAAAGTTTTTTCGTAGTGTCTTTAAATTATCAGGATTTTTTTATTTTAAAGTGAACTAATCCTTTAATATTTTCTCACCCCCATGTTATCCAAGATGTCCATGTCTTTCTTTCTTCAGTCGACAAGAAATGAAGGTTTTTGAGGAAAAAATTCCAGGATTTTTCTCCATATAATGGACTTCAATGGCAACCAATGGTTTGAAGGTCCAAATGTCAGTCTCAATGCAGCTTCAAAGGCTCGACACGATCCCAGTCGAGAAATAAGGGTCTTATCTAGCGCAACGGCCATTTTCTAAAAAAGAAATAAAAATGATATACTTTTTAACCACAAATGCCCATCTTATACCATCTCTGAGATGCGGCACACATTACGTCATCACATTGGAAAGGTCACGCGTGACATCGTTAAACATCCAGGATATGCACATGTAAGGATGATTTTAAACCATAAACTGACACAAATGCATAAAAATATGTCATTCAACATACAATAACTTTGAATGGTCCTCCTACTCCAAACTTGTAAACACTGGGTCGGTACTATGTCTACGTCACTCGTGACCTTTCCAAAATAATAAAAAAAAAAAAAAAAAATATATATATATATATATATAAAAAATGATAATATTATTAATATTATTTTTATTATTATATCTCTCATTTTTTTATTTGTAAGAAAATGACCATTTCGCTAGATAAGACCCTTATTTCTCGACTGGGATCGTGTCGAGCCTTTGAAGCTGCATTGAGACTGACATTTGGACCTTCAGAATGTTGGTTACCATTGAAGTCCATTATATGGAGAAAAATCCTGGAATGTTTTCCTCAAAACCCTTAATGTCTTTTCTACTGAAGACAGACATGGACATCTTGGATGACATGGTGGTGGGTCAAATAAAAATTCCCTGATAATTTAAAGTGAACTACTCCTTTAAGCAGCTCAACTGTTCAACATTATGAGAAATGTTTCTTCAGTACAAAATCAGCATATTAGAATAATTGATCTGAAGGATCATGTGACTATTGAAAACAGAAAATTCATGTATACTTTTAAAAATGTATTAAAATAGAAACTTTTAAAATAGAAATATTACTGTTTCTACTGTATTTTATTAGTCTTATTGAGCATGAGAAACTTTCAAAAACTAATCTTACCGACCCAAAACATTTAAATGGTAGTGTACAAAATATGCTGCATTGTTTAATGTATTGCATACAATGTTTGAAAAACAGTATGTGAAGGAGTATGCAATATTCAACAATATTTCAATATTTCAAAACCACTACGTTCCAGGCTAAATCAAACATTTGCAGTCTAGTTCATCTTAGAAATACTTAATTTGTAATCTAATTTTGTGTTAAAAATGTAAACTTTTTGCTGTTATAAATATGCAGTCAAAATGTGAATTATTATTATTGCCTCCAGTCCATTTGTTACACTGAAAGCTCAAGTGGAGACTGGAGAGTATTGCTTTGCTGGAAGCAGTATCCCACACAGCATGCATTTTGGCAATTTGGGTATTCCATGGGACACTGTGCATGCTGTGTTGTGTGTACAGTATACATGGTAGTATGCTATTCCGAACCTTTCAGTACTCTGCTGCCAACCTCTTCTGGTAAATGCAGTCAAATCAGGGAAAGGGCAGAGCAAATGCTGTCTTGTTTCTGACATTGACACCGACTCTGACACTGGCATGTGTGGTGACTGTAGGCTGCTCAGTGGCAGGCGGATGTGCTCGAGGTGCGAGCAGCCTCTAGGGAAGGGAGCCGCCATGGTCATCGATTCCCTGGAGCTCTGCTTTCACATTGGTTGCTTCAAGGTGAGACTAGAGGTCACCTGAAACTAAGAGCGAGAGGGCCCTTCCATGGATCTGTTGCACCTAGCCTGGGTTTTTAACCTTCAGCATTTGGGGCAACAGGAGATCATTAGCCACCTAACATCAATCGATTCTTCTATTTTGCTGTAGGCAATCAGATTACAAGTGTGCAAAACAAATTAGAAATGGTGTAGATTTCTATCCTAATTCATACTTTGATTCAGACCTGGGATTTATGTAAGAAAGTATGCTATTCCAAACCTTTCAGCACTCTGTCGCCAACCTCTTCTGTTAAATGCAGTCAAATCAGGGAAAGGGCAGAGCAAATGCTGTCTTGTTTCTGACATTGACACTGACTCTGACACTGGCATGTGTGGTGCCTGTAGGCATTCATTCATGAACTCCAGGCAATCATTCCAGAACTCTTATCTGAACGGGTTTTAATTCTAAGTTAAACAGTTTTTTGTTGAATTGGAAGACATCATAAGTCAAGCCTGTTTTCTGATTGCCTTATTGTCAATTAACTTGACAAAATAAACACTCCTTCTGGCTAACATCTGCACAGCCAATTAAAGGCCCCTGCCAGTCACTGAACACACAGGCTTTTCTAAACACACAACTATACCGCATTTTCCGGAATTTTGTTTTGTAATCGCAAACATGCTGAGATTTATATTCCAAAATGACGCATGTAATGATTTAAGTGAGGGGAACCAAAATGTCTTTATAGTGTTAATTGTACATTACATTATTTCTGAATGTAATAAAATGTGACGTACACCCATGCAAAAAAATAATTCTCTCAACAAATTATAGTGCGACTTTTATAGTCGGGTGCGATTTTATTTTCCGGAAAATAAGGTATTTGCTTTGATCTTTGGTCTCTTGCATTCCTTCTAATGATGTTTGTCCCTTTTAGATTCCTGTATCTGGTTGCTGGGGTTATTTTGTTTATGGTAACCGGTAACTGCTTGTTTCTTCACTGCAGCACAGGACTGTTACATAACTGCTTCAACAGCTTTGACTAAAAAAAAATCACCTTTTCAAATGTAGCTATGGTGGAGGATCTGCTCACACTGACCCAATAATTAGCATTTCTGATTTGGGAGGCTTTGACTTTCTGCACGGAGTCATGGGAAGGAAAGGGTCGTATCCTCTCATCATGATGTGTATCTGGACTCACTGTTTCTTGTTGATCTTGCAGTGTGTCAGCTGCTGGACTGACCTTGGGAGAGGGATTGAGTCCGGAGCTCAGGTCAGAGTCAGACACAGACAGCTCTTCTGTAACAACTGCTACAGCAGAATCAGAGGTAAGCAGCAACCAACATGCCATTATATAAACGTATACAGGTCCTTCTCAAATAATTAGCATATTGTGATAGTTCATCATTTTCCATAATGTAATGATAAAAATTTAACTTTCATGTTTTATATTCATTGCACACCAACTGAAATATTTCAGGTCTTTTATTGTTTTAATACTGATGATTTTGGCATATAGCTCATGAAAACCCCAAATTCCTGTCTAAAAAAATTAGCATATCATGAAAAGGTTCTCTAAACGAGCTATTAACCTAATCATCTGAATCAACTAATTAACTCTAAACACCTGCAAAAGATTCCTGAGGCTTTTAAAAACTCCCAGCCTGTTTCATTACTCAAAACCGCAATCATGGGTAAGACTGCCGACCTGACTGCTGTCCAGAAGGCCATCATTGACACCCTCAAGCAAGAGGGTGAGACACAGAAAGAAATTTCTGAACAAATAGACTGTTCCCAGAGTGCTGTATCAAGGCACCTCAGTGGGAAGGAAAAAATGTGGCAAAAAACGCTGCACAACGAGAAGAGGTGACCGGACCCTGAGGAAGATTGTGGAGAAGGACCGATTCCAGACCTTGGGGGACCTGCAGAAGCAGTGGACTGAGTCTGGAGTAGAAACATCCAGAGCCACCGTGCACAGGCGTGTGCAGGAAATGGGCTACAGGTGCCGCATTCCCCAGGTCAAGCCACTTTTGAACCAGAAACAGTGGCAGAAGCGCCTGACCTGGGCTACAGAGAAGCAGCACTGGACTGTTGCTCAGTGGTTGCATGTCATTCGGAAATCAAGGTCCCAGAGTCTGGAGGAAGACTGGAGAGAAGGAAATGCCAAAATGCCTGAAGTCCAGTGTCAAGTACCCACAGTCAGTGATGGTCTGGGGTGCCATGTCAGCTGCTGGTGTTGGTCCACTGTGTTTTATCAAGTGCAGGGTCAATGCAGCTAGCTATCAGGAGATTTTGGAGTACTTCATGCCAAAATCATCAGTATTAAAACAATAAAAGACCTGAAATATTTCAGTTGGTGTGCAATGAATCTAAAATATATGAAAGTTTAATTTTTATCATTACATTATGGAAAATAATGAACTTTATCACAATATGCTAATTTTTTGAGAAGGACCTGTACTATTCAGCGGTTGCTTTGAGTATGCATACTAGGATCGTGTCAAGAATGCCAGTCTGCAGACTTGCCTTTATTCCTTGATTAAATGACACTGTAACTATTTGCAGTGTTAGCAAACTACTGCTTCATTCTATCCAAATGATTCTAGATCACTTGCCCTCACTTATATTATATTATATTATATTATTATATAATATAATATAATAAATATAATATTATGATATATTATAATCAACACTTTACAATACGGCTTCATTAGTTAGCATTCGTTAACTTCTTTAGTTAACTAAGCTAAGAATGAACAATACTTCTACAGCATTTATTAATCTAAGTTAATGTTAATTTCAACATTTACTAATACATTTAAATCAAAAGTTGACCATCTTGGGGCTATAATTAAAGGAAATGAAGCTGAATTTGACAATTTATGGTCCCCTTTTTAGTAGTCTCTCAAAATGTATCAAAGGTTTGTGAATCAGATCTACTACATCTTAGTTTGAAATATGAATGCACCTCTATAAGCTGCTGTAAGGTATAATCTGTATATGTTATGTATATGAGGGATTATGAGTTTTTCCTCCCCGCCCCCTCTGTTTTTTGTTTGGTATTTTATTTTTTTTTCACAAAGAGAAAACTACGGAGCCCCCCTAGTCCCACTTTGTCCAAACAATTTATTATAACTATCTCGTGGCCTCAAGAAAAGTATCTCGTGGCCTCAAGGTAGTATCTCGTGGCCTCAAGATAGTAACTCGTGGCCTCAAGATAATTAACGAAGCCCCCCTAGTCCCACTTTGTCAAAAATTTATTTTAACTATCTTGTGGCCTCAAGATAAGTATCTCGAGGCCTCAAGATAATTAACTCGTGGCTACTTTGGCGCAGAGATATCACGCAAGTGACGCAACACCTGAAATAAAGCTTGCCACAAAGAACCGGCAAAAGTAATGATTATGCATGAAACATTTGAATTGTTTATTAATAAACAAGTGTTTTCTATATGTCAGTGCCTGCAAAGATAATGTTGACGATGCAGACTCACCATCTTCGCAGTATTAACGCTCCTATAGATCGAAATGCACACTTCATGTGGATTAGCCCACATAAGCAGAGAGTAGCTAATTTCTTTTAGCTTTTAATTGTTTTGTTTAAAAGTAGACATTTCAATCTTTCTCGATATAGCCTACTTCTCAGGTATGTGAGGCAAGTAGCTTATATGCTGAGTTTCGGTTCATTTGAGACCCGCTCCAGTTCACGCGCCCGCTTCTCCTTGTTCTGATTATATTGTCTACTATATTTGCTGCTTATTTATTAATCCAGGCAAATTTGTTGATGAAACATTGATTAAAATGAAGATTCAATTTTTCTAAAATCGCACCCCTCCACCACATGTACGCACACATATAGGCCACACACCAGAGCATGTGAGCAAAGCGGAGCGGTGTGACACTTAAATAGAAGTTAAAACACTTAAACATAAGTTTCGTATTTGTTTAAATAATATAACGTTTTTTTTTTTTTTTTTATTTCATCTATTTTGATTATGAAAAGGGAACCAGATGAGATGAGTAGCCTAAAATAGGATCATAAGATGCCAAATATATCGGAAAACATTTGGAATGGGTCAGAAATGTTTTTAAACACTTACAGTTTTGTATTTTAGAAAGTATTTCTTTAAAGTGAATTCCGTTTTGTATAAATTGTATCTTCATTTTAATTTTTAATCTGTTTCATCAACAAATTTGTCTGGATTAATAAATAAGAAGCAAATATAGTAGACAATATAATGTGGACATGGAGGGGCCGGTAACTGGAGCACGTCTCATAAATGAAACAGAACTCAGACAGACCTGAGAAGTATATCTATAGAAAGATCGAAATGTCTACTTTTAAACAAAACAATTAAAAGCTAAAAGAAATTGGCTACTCTCTGCTTATGTAGGCTAATTCATAAGGTGTGCATTTCGATCTATAGGCGCGTTAATACTGCGAAGATGGTGAGTCTGCATCGTCAACATTATCTTTGCAGGCACTGACATATAGAAAACACTTGTTTATTAATAAACAATTCAAATGTTTCATGCATAAATCATTACTTTTGCCGGTTCTTTGTGGCAAGCTTTATTTCAGGTGTTGCGTCACTTGCGTGATATCTCTGCGCCAAAGTAGCCACGAGTTAATTATCTTGAGGCCTCGAGATAATTATAATAAATTTTTTTGACAAAGTGGGACTAGGGGGGCTCCGTAGAAGACAAATGAACGGCTATTTTTATTAACTAACATTAACAAAGATTAATAAATACGGTAACTATGCATTAAGTAACACGAACTAACAAGGAGCAATACATTTAACTAATGTTAATTATTATATTATGTTATTATATTGAGGTCAGTATGATTTTTTTTTTTATGTCCAACACTTACCAACTTACCAACACTGCATTTATAAAAACAGTAATATTGTGAAATATTATAAATCTAATATACATTTTAAATTATTCTTAAATATTATTCTTAAATAATTCTTATTATACATTTTTTTCTATTTTTATACATTTTAAAATGTAATTTATTCCTGTGAGTTCAAAGCTTAATTTAGTCTTGAGTGCCACATGATCCTTCAGAAATGAACAGAAAACTGTTAAAAGGAGTATATTAATGTATTTTTTATAATGTTTTTTTTTCTGTGTAATGTGGAACACTTAGAATCTTTTTTTTTTCTTCAATCTTCACATAGATCTTTTTAATATGATTGTTTAAAGTGACCATGTGCCTAAAAAATAATTTTGAAGAATTGAAGCACAGATTGACTATTTTTGTGATGAACTCACTGAAATGTAAGTCATTATTCACAGATAATCTCAGCAGAATCTTTCGAAATGGTTTGGCGTCCTGGCATTTTTGGTTTTCGAAACACATTTGTCAATTTTTGTTTGAAATTTCCTTTATCGTTTTGATCCTTAGCTCTGTTACATTCTTAAATGGAGGGCTCTCAGTGAAACCTGCTTTAGTTTTTAAGAGCAGCTCTATGCTAACTGAAAGACTCTATGCATTTTCCCTTAGTCTGTCCCTCCTTCTCCAAGTGACCAGAATGCCTTGCAACAGATCGAAGAGGAGTGTACCACAGAAACGGCCTCAGGAATCACAACTATTAGTAAAATCTAAACACTGCAGCAGGCTTTTTCCACTGCTTACTTTCACAGCTTTGACAATCAATACATTGAGACTTGATTGTTCTCATAGCATGACCGCTACGTAGTGAAGAGTTAGAACATGTTATTGTGATCACTGCTGAAACCCCTGAGGTTGTTTCTGTACTGGCTGACATCCGTGGTGAGATGTAGTAAGATGCCACATGGAATGCATAACTGCTCAGCATGACGAGTAATAACATGTCTAATCTGTCTCATGACTCCCTAAGAACTGTTTTATATTTTATTTTTTTGATGCAAGTCTTTGTTGAGAACTAATTTGTTTAGCATATATGTTATTCTCTCATGTCTTTAATATAAGCTTTCCTCTCATAATTATTTAATAAATGTTCTAGCACACTTTATTTGGTAATGAGTTACTTTTTTCCCCTTTCATTGGTAGAAATCACATAGTGGTGATGGTGGAGGGAACGGAATGTAAAAGTCAAGTCATTGTTTTGTATCAATTCATTAAGAGGAATCTTATGCTAAAGTTTTAAACCAGCTGCTTAACAATAGATGTTAATATTGTGAAATGTATTTAGGCTTACAGATTTTGAAATGTTCTCCAGTAGATGGCACTCTGGGTGTAACTGGCATAAATCTTTTTTTTTTTTCCATTTAATAGATGCTAGGTTCTGCCAATCAGATGGCTTGCTAATAGAGGTTCTATTGCATATAATTGTAAAATCAAATTACCTGGGATGGTTCTTTCCAAGCCCCTATGCTGGACGCTTATGTTGGAAATTTACGTGGGATTTCAGTCTCTCTCCCTGTATGTCATAGCCTAGTTAAAACTGGCTAAACTAAGTGTTCCAATGGAAATAAAGCTTAATTTTAAATACAAAATGATGGACTGAAACTGTTTTCACTGAATTACTAACCCGCCTTATTTCTTTTAAAAACATCTTACTGCAGCCCGTTTTGTCTGTATCATTATCTCTTCATATCCTGAAACCGATACATACTTCAGTCCTAATTTGGGTAATTTAAGAGTGGCTGTAGAGCATCACCAGACTTTTCTGCTTCCTGTCATTAACTTGCTCCCACAGTCGTCTCCATTCCCACCACTGTAAACTCATTCTAAATGACTCTAGAGTGCAGTGCTTAATATCCCTCTGGAGCGTTCGCATAATAACAGCTTCCTGCGTTGCTTTTTGTGGAATTTACCATTTTTATTATTTCATTTTTATTAAAAACTCGCACGACTAAGCGCTCCAATTGGTTTTGGTGGAAAAACAACCCAATATTTAAACGGGAAACATCTGCAATGACGGGAATGCGGCTTTAGATACGCCAGGATAAAAACACCAGAAGAACAGTTTATTAGCATACCAGTGTAAATGGTACACATCTGCCACCTACTGGCCTGGAGAGGGAAGCACTGGATTTTTGGGTGAACTGTTCCTTTAAAATAAATCAAAATTGTATCTTTTATTTACTCAACCTCATGTCTTTACAAACTAGTAGGACTTTCTTTTAACCATGCCACACAAGACTAAGTTTTGATGAATATTCTGGGATCTATTTTTTTTTTTTTTTGTATAATTACATGAGGACTGGTGCACTGTGGGAGGGGGGAAACTAAATCTGGCCAGGGTGCCACAGACATGCACACCAATCTTTGGCATGCTTTCATTTAGTTTCAATATGGATGGTATCCGACGAAAACATAACACATACAATCAATAAATAGAGCCAAATCGCAGATACTGTGAAGACTGCCCATTTTCATGTCAGTGTCAGGTAAGAGAAAGATACTTGTCTAGATTTCTCTGCTCAGATTTGTTTGTTATAAACAGCCACTGCAATACACATGAAGTTTGCTTAAATTGGGTTTATTATAATAAATTAAAATTATATTTATAATGATAAATTAAGACATACGTCATACGTGATGCACAGCACATGCCCTTCTGTAACGCCCATTAAAACACACACCCCCATTTTTGTAATAAACACAGAGATTTTAGTCCCGTTCGAATAAAAATCACAGACGTTCAGTGATATGAATTCTAACTCAAACGTCGCTCAGAAATCGAGTCCCGTCCGATTAGGGCAAATGTCAAAAGTTATTACCCCACGACAGCTAAAAAGAGTATGTTCTATATAGTATGAAATGCAACATCTTTTAAATTTCTCCTTTTTTTGTAATATGAAATGGTAAATCATATTGGTTTTGGAACAATGAGAATATTTTATATTTACACAACTGTGATTTTTTTTTTTTTGATGAACATATGGTGCTCTTCCCTCCCTCTCAACAGCTATATCTTCCCAGAATTGTGGAAGTTATGACCTTAGTGCACTAGCCGCAAGGGTTCACATCACCCATAAAGCACAGCATTCCGCTGATGCGTGCAACCAAGTCTCAGATGTGTCCTCTTGCTTAGTTAGCCAGTGATGCTCGGTTTGTGCAATCTGAGCTTTATATCTGCTAGCTGAGGTCAACAGATTCCCTCTTGAGAGACCAAGAGACAATTGGTATCATTCTTCAATTGATTTAAATATATCCAAATAACCCTGGAATTTAATTTTGTATATGGGGGATATAAAAGCCAGCCTTGGTCAGATGATGCTAAACAAAAGAAGGCCACTCAAATCGAATAAAGCCTCTTACAATGGTGCCTGCCACAGATTTTTTACTTGTCCACTGTCTGCAAAAGTCTCCCTATTTAATGAGCATAAGCTATTTTAGCCCTTTTTATTTATTCACGTTGACATTTAATCTCTCTATGTTGTGCTCAAGACCTGTATATTTTTACATTTCCCTTTAGCCATTTCATAAACACATGGCCTTTTTTAAGGGCACGGTAGCACTTCTGTGACTTTATATGGGAGTGCAGTGATTTTTCATTTCTTATTCTTTACCGTCATGGCAGATCTAGGGTTTTCCCAATAAACCCCTAAAGCAGCAAGAGTTTTCAGCCAAATGTAGGTTGTTTTGCTTTACCTTGCAAAGCATTTCTACAAACAAGAAGCAGCTTGGGAACAGCATTTGAGAAAATATAGGATGGTTTGGAAAATGCCTCCCACCAGTCCCACCCGCATATTTTCTGCGTATCACTCCGAAATGGTCTCTCAGACTATCTATTACAGGGAAGTCTGTATCCACATGTAGATTACTGTACCACAGAGCAGTGACATGTTGAATACGGTCTCGGCGATCACTTTCCTGCTACTGTTTTGGTGCCTTTTGTGAGAGTATTCCTGGAAGTCCATGTTGTCTATGTGGAAAATGCGCATTACTGAATTCTCCGTAGGAATGAATGGAAATTCAGGACATCCTATCCTTAAAACTAAACGTGCAGTTACAAGTGATTAACGACTTTTAATAGTTTAAATCTAAAGAAATGTCTTGTGGTTAAACTCCATTTTCTCTCACTCTCTATTCCTCTTCAGAGTGACTGTCTTTTTTGGGAGTAGATGGGATTCATGACGACTAGTTCTCATTTAGGAAACTGTGTTTTTTAAAACTGTGGAATAAAAGAGAAAATCACACAATTAAGTATGTCATCCCACTAACTGTTTTATTTGTTAAGCATGGACAGATCATCTTGTGTGATCTTGTGGTTGGATCTTAGAAAAGCAGTCCTGGACTGGGTCTCGGCTTTGGCCGCTGGACAGACCACAGTCTTGAAAGGCCTCCAAGTATTGACTAGCAACAATTTCCACTCACATGAGCACACTTACACTCCTGCATCATTTCCAGATCTTCTCTTAATTTAATATTACTAAAAGTCCTTTTTCAAATGAATAGTTTAACCAGTCTTTCAACAACTGCATGGATGCTTCTGAAATCACATATTCTCTGAGTAGGTACTTGTTTTAAATAAGTAGGCTACTTACTTTTTTGTGAACATTAGAAAAGCATTTTCTATATGAATGTTGTCTGGATTTATTACACCCGTCTTGTTCTCATTGTCATGTGACCTACCAGCATCAGTTACATCTCTTCACTACCATTCACAACTCTGTTCCGTGGCATAGTAAAGCACTTCAGAACCGCACTGGAAGTAGTAGTCCATCCGGGTACTGTTTGCATGCTTTATAAATACTGTGAATGTAGACATACTACTGTTTTCACAGGCTAAATTGGGGAAAAAAGAATACTTCCCTACTATAGAGAAATACAGGTGAAAAACAGGTGACTTTTTTTCTTTTTTTTTTTTTTTTTTTTTTTTTACCATGAAATACAAAATGTTATTTATAGCAGAATGTCCAAGCTGCGTTTTTCCATACAATGTCAGCTCAATCAACTCTGGCTTCCTTTGTGAAGCAATATATCATGTAGCCTACACCAATTTGGGCACTGGTGAGGGCAGTAAGTACCCTGGATCACTACACTTTGGGACACTGATGACTCAATTTCTGGCGACATGACAATGTCCTCATTGTACAACATCACTACTGGTATTTATGAACCGATATCTTATATATATATATATATATATATATATATATATATATATATATATATATATATATATATATATAATATTTTTATTTTTTGTAATGTACATTATTATAAATACTTTGCTTGTAAAACATTACAGGTGAAACTCGAAAAATTGTAATATTGTCTAAAAGTTCATGTATTTCAGTAATTCAAATTAAAAGGTGAAACTACTATATTTAGTGTGTATATATATATATAACTATATACATATGCATGATTATACTTTTCAGAGGGACGACATTTATGTATTTAAAATCCTTTTTTTTATTTCATGTTATCTAATTTTCTGAGATTTTGAATTTGGGGTTTTCATAAGCTGTAAGCCATAATCATCAAAATTATAACTTTTGCACAATATTCTAATTTTGAGTTTCAGCTGTATATAAATGATAAATGTTAGCTAGATTGTTTAATGGTTTGTATTTAATTTTTTTTTTTTTTTTTTGCGTTGGCTCACATAATTTGTTTTGTGCTTCAGAAATTCTATTAAGGGAACATGGTGAGCATTGATGCTCCCTAGTTTTCATGTTGCATTGTGGGACTTTTTTAGAAAGCGAATGTTTCAGTGCACCAATTTTGCAATTGAGACAGCCCTTAGAATCTAGTAAGATGTAATTTGATTGGCTGACTTCCTCAAATAAGGGCACACAGATGTTATCAGTCCATCTAAAAACATGTCATACCTGATTGCTTTCGATGAAATAATTAGCCAGGTTAGTAACATATATTCTGTTTTGTTTTCTGAATTATGTACGCATGTGTGAAATAGTAATTTTCTGGCTGATGTTGTATTATAATATTAGCTTAGATAACCTCTCATCTAAATGGCAATTATGAGGAAAAGCTATAACAGATTAATGGGTTCACATGTTATTTGGACATCTTGTTGCAGTATAGTCTTTGTTGTCTATAGCCAAAGTTTGGGTTACACAATACTATATTATAAATGTCCTTTGTCCTAATAAATGCTCTCTATTGAGTGGTTTCAAGGGTTATTTCTGTCTTCTCAGTTTTGGGATATATTCCCATTATTTATATATATATATATATATATATATATATATATTAGGTTTTGCAGAAAGTAATGCTCTGCTAAATGTTTTAGCTAGTTGTTTAAAATTGAGTCGGTTTATCAGTTGAAGAGGGCTTTTGGGACAAGCTCTCATTTTAGAGTTAAATCTCTAGGTGAAAGAAGGAAAGCAGAAACAAAATTAGACAAATTAATCCATTAAATGTAGGATAGTGGGAAAAAAAAATGGTGGAAAATTGAAAGGTTGCAGACCGTACCGAATGTAGAATTGACCTATGGGGAGATATTCATAAAAAGAGTCTGAGAGCTTTTTTTCGGAGAACCGTTTGCTTTCTCATGTTTGTGGTCTGAAGTCATTCCCATTAGCATCTTGTAACCTTTTCCTTTCATTCATTTTCCCTCAATGTTTTTGCAGAAATTCTCTGTGTACTTGTGATCATGTTTGACCCTCTTTGTTTGCGCACTTGGCTGATATCCATTCAAGAACATGAACTGGTTTGTGGTGTGTGGTAGAGAATACAGAACTTTTCTGGAAAGAGACAGTGGTTGTCATATCCTGCACTAAAATAGAGTCAGTGGACACAATGGATCCTTTTCTCAGACTGTGAGGCGTTTTAACGGTCATCAGCATCGTAAATCATGCAATGTTTTTATATTTTCATTTTTTTATGTCCATTTATAACAAGTCAAGTCAAGTGTATTTATATAGCGCTTTTCACAATATAAATTGCATCAAAGCAGCTTCACAATATCAATCAAATAACATAACAATGTTTGTTTCTTAGTGAAAAAACATCCACGTTTGGTAGGGCTGATCAATGGTATTAATGCTTGGTTAATTATTTTGAATATCCCCAACTGAGCAAGCCAAAGGCAACAGTGGCAAGGAACTGAAAAACTCCATCAAGTGACCTACTGGTGTCCTAAAACTCCATCAGGTGACCTACTGGAGAAAAAAAAAAAACCTTGGGAGAACCCAGGCTCAGTCGGGGGCCAGTTCTCCTCTGGCGTTTATGAACTAGAGGCCGGATTTACAGTAACTGCAATTTGATACAGAATTTTGTTTTATTTTATCACTTCGGGGTGGGTACGCGAACCTGAATCACAACGTTTTATCTGTAGAGTGGGAAAGAGAATAACAGTATACTTTGCCTAGTATAGTATTACCTTTGCATAAGATCACAAAAACTAGTAAACGCTGCTGTGAGGGTATTTTTAATAGAGCGGCTGTGGGAGTGACCGTAAAGTTGACATCTTCAATCTCTATTATTTTTCCTCTGAGCAAATGGGAACACAAAACATATATATTTATAGAATTTTACCCAACTATGATGACTTCCACTTCTGAAAAACCCGGTAATGTGAAAGGGTTAATATTATATCCATCATGCATGAAAGATTTATTGAAAAAGCTGAACTATAGTGAGATATAAATGTTCTGTAATTCTTAACACAGAAGAGTCCTATTTGTTTAGGGTTTTGAGAATTATAGCTTAAAGCAGTGGTATTCAAATAGACATTTTATTTTATGTAACATTATTAATCGTCATATTAAGAGCATTTCATAATGACCAATGTTATAATTTGAAAAAGTTATTAAAGAGATGACAAGGAAAGACAAAAATAGCCTGATAAAACATCTGATCAAACCTTTTTTGTATTAATATCCAGTTTTTTTGGTAAGTATTGGTAAAAGTTCTTAGACATCACTTTGGCTCTCATCTTTGGTGACTATTTTGAGTGTTTAGGATATTTTTCTTTTACACTGTTCTGCCACGATGGAAATGTATAACTGTTCCAAAAAAGCACTGTCCGGACCTCCTCTGGGGAAAAAAAAAATATACTGACCGGACTTCTTGAAACTGTACCCCTGACTTGAAAAACTTTTTAAAGGATTATTGGACCTGGTTTTGAGAGTTGACTCTAATGAGATGGCTTTATAAAGAGATTTTGAAGAAAAATAATGAATAATTAAAAAAGCAATAGGGTTGGACAGTGGTTGGACCTTTAGATGCCACTACAGCAAGCACACACTCATCTATTATATGTTTTTTGTTGTTGTTTTTTTTTTTTGTGGTGGGAGGGAAATAAAACACACACATACACACAAAATAGGAAGGAGTAGGAAAAAACTGAATGTAAATAAAATGTCATTAGAACTGTAATATAGTTTAAGAACAGCTTCCAGTTCTATATAGTGATCTCATAAGCTGCACTACAAGAATGGAGGAATGAACATCAGGATGCCATAAAACAGTGGTTCCCAACTTTTCAGAGTGTACCCCCTATCTTCCATTTAGACTGCTGTCACTTTGCCATTAAAGGGTTAGTTCCTCTGTGGCCTCTGACGTGAGTTCACGAGAGCGCCACAACGCATGTGCGAGAACTGAGAAGACGCATCATTTGTTGGTGTGAAAGGTAAGCCATTCATTTTGCAGCATTGGTAAGGCACTTTTACGTTTTCTCGTTGGTGTCTCACGATTCGGACATCCAGGAAATGCCCATTTTAGAACCATTTTAAACATTACATCGAGACTGCGTCATCTTCTCAGTTCTCTTGCATATAGTGGCACTCTCGTGAACTCATGTCAGAGGCCCACACAGAAGAACATGAATAGTTGAATAAAATCGTTTTTTTTTTTTTTTTTTTTTTTTTTCGCACAAAAAGTATTCTAGTCGTTTGAAAAACTTAAGCTTGAGCCACTGTAATCACTTGGACTATTTTTAACAATGTCTTTACTAACTATTCTGAGCCGGCAAATGCAGTTACATAGCAGCCGAGGAGTGATCCAGCTCTCAGATTTCATCAAAAATATCTTAATTTGTGTTCCGAAGATGAACAGAAGACTTACGGGGTTGGAGCAACATGAGGGTGAGTAATTACTGACAGAATTTTCATTTTTGGGTGAACTAACCCTTTAAGGCAATATATTTGCCCCTTAAATAGATTTGCAGGTGCATTTTTCCTTAATGTTACAACAAGGCAAAGTCTTTCTTACCCTATTAAATGTATTTCATGTTTTGTCAAATTCTTAAAATTCAGTTAATATAATTATTAATTATTCATTGGAAAAAATTATTTTAAAATCGGTAGAAATGGTAAAAATTAAGTGATACTTTTAAATATGAAACTAAAACCACTAGTAGGCGGTGGTCAGTTAGTCAGTCAGAGAGGGAGGGAAGGAAGTTTATGAATGGGTCATTAAATCATTAACTCTCCCGATTTGTTCAAAGCCATAGATTGGTTCACTAACAAACACTGCTGTGTGTTGCTTGAAGATGCACAACAGCTCTAATGTCGCTTTCGAGCTGTTATAGAGCTGAATTGCAAAATAGAGCTGACAATATTGTGTTTAAAATGTACGTCACATAATATTACAATTTTGTTTTTTGAACTATTAAAAATCAATGTCACATTTGCAATCTTGTGGATATTCAGTATTCATGCTCATGTTTAGATTGCAAACGATTAGGTAATTTAATTGGATGTCATGTACATATTTGGCCTTTTACGGCACTACTACTTTTTTTACACTAAAGCAGCATTTTGTCTGACAGAAAATTCAGCATTTTGTTCGCGTACCCCCTCTGTCACCTCACTTACCCCAGTTTGGGGAACCACTGCCTTAAAATCTTAGAATCAACTGAGAAAGGTTCAATAAAGTAACAAATCTGGAAGATATTTAAATACCAGAAGACTTGTGGTATTTGCCTTTGGTCAATGTTTATTGGTTTTGTAAAGTTAGTGGGAGTAATGCATGAATAAAACACACAAAGGTGATTTTCATTGTGTAACATTCCAGTTTTGAAAATGCAGCATGAGCTAGTTTTATCACTACAAAGAATCAATTGAAATAAACAGTGCAATTTATACATGCACAAGAAATGGAATAATGGAGTGGCTCCATAACCATGTAGGCTCTATTAACGTGAATGTGTTTTGTGTGCATTGAAATGGCTGTTAAGCAGGTCAAGTGCTCTGCCATTTCGTAAATGTCACAAGTTAGCATTATGGATCAGTGTCTTCTGTTGACCTGAGATTGTTTTTCTCGCTGGGTCACTGATATTTAGAATGAGAGTGCCACAGCTTCAGCCACGATTGGTTCTCATTTACTCTTGTGTGTCTGTGTGTATGTGATCAGTGTGCAGCAACCCACACAGAGCTCATTTCACACGTTCTTGCAGTGTGGAGGGTTCACAGTGTAGTGCGGCAAGACATTCCAGCCCTCTCTGGTATCTTTAATTGCTCATTTATTTTCTCTCATTGCTCTAAAATATTCCCTGCTATCTCTTGATTTTAAAGGTGTGTTTTAATAGGGCTGCACTGAGGACTCCATTAACACATTATGTTCTCCTCTTATCCGTTTTAAGAGCGAAAATAAGAGAAGGGCCATGCCAAGGGCTGAAGGAGGAGATAACACTTTTATACAGTGACCTCCATTAGAAGAAGAATTACTTGGGCCCAGAGTCAAGACACTGCGATGCTTGGATAGATTGAGCTTCTGAATCTCTTTCCTCTTTGGATAATTTTCTTCTCTTACTTTTTGTCAATAAACCAAAGTATGCAAAACATTACATGCCCGAACGTGATAGAACGTATTAGTGTGCACTTAATTGTGTTACTTGTGCTTAAGTTGCACTTACAGTGAGCATTAGGATTGCATGGCTTTTAGTGCTCTGCTCATAGCGCAGCATTGGGAATGTATTGTGCAGTTAACTTTCTCAATTCATTAAGCTGTATTGTTGCTTTCCATCTACTCCTAATGCTTTCCATGAACGAGCCCTGTGTACCATTGCGGTAAGTTGTTAAACAAGGTCATTTTTTCACACTGGTTAATTAATCAATCATTAGTCTCAGACTAAGATGTCACTTCCACAGACCGTTGCATGATGCATAAGGCACACACAATTGGAACGGCACTGTTACGAAGTCGTCTTGACATGCAAATAAACTACAATGGAAACACATTTATTGAATAAATCCCTCGATGCAAAACAGAAGCTCACGTGACTTTGCCTCAACAGTGGATTGGTGATTGGATAACAGGACTAACAAGTAGGCCACTGTCATTGCACAGCATCTGAAATGTAGATTTGATCATTCTGAAATGCCTGAGCCAAAGTCTTTCATCAGAATGATTTGGTATAATGACCTTCCAGAAGTTTTTCAGATGATTGGATTCCCAAACACCATCTGAACGCTAGCTAACATAGCAGCATTTTTTGTGTTTTGTCTGCGTGCTCTGAGATGCAAGCAATTTATGAAAATGTATTAAAAAAAAAACACACACACAGTTGCTTCCCCCGATTGCAGAAACTTCCATTTTTGTTACAGATATTCTGAGCCAATTTTCCAGGAAGTGACTATCTTGTTCTCTTGGACCCATGGGATGGAAACGCTAATGAGAAACATAGCCAATGAGCGCTTATCAGGATCAACTAAACGCTGGATTTTCGAAAGTATGTAAAGTTCAAAACATAGACTCTTTAAAAGATATCCACAAGTTTTGCTCGAGACACTTACTCTGTTAGGGACATTGACTTCATTTTAGTGTTTCATTTCAATTGGTTTTAGTAGGCTAATTTTATGTGCTGTTAGCATTTTTTTTTTTTCCTCATATTTGTATTAATTGTGTTAATTTAGTATTTTAACTTCAGCTTATTTTATTTCAGTAAGTTGCCATGGCTAAATTTGTCATTTTAATTTAAGTTAAGTTGATGTTTTCCATTTAACATTTTATTTTAGCTTTATTTCAGTTAACAAAAACAATGTTTTAATAGATTTAGTTTGTTAACGATGACAAAATCTTAATCACTTCCACCCTGACCTAGGTACATTAAATGGCTTTTAGTATGTGGATTCCCATTTCTAATGAACAGGTTTGGCTATTTCTGCAGCTTCAGTCAGGACACATCTAATTACTAGGTATCACAATTTGGTTTTGTTTCATGTCTGTCATGTGATCCCCTGTTCTAGTCATGTGATCCAGCCATGTTTTCTGTTGTCATTGGTTCATTGTTTCTTTGTTCACAGGTGTCCCTTGTGTAACATGAACCACAACGGGTAAATAATCAGGCGCAAGGCGGTTGTGCAGTTTCCATCAATAGGCACATTTTTATTCAAATAATTCAGCAGTTAAAGAAAATAAGTCCTTAAAAGCAAATACCCACAAAATAATAAATGAAAACTAGAAACAAAAAAACAAAAACAAAAACCCACAAATGGCCACAAGTTACCTATATCGTGAAGGCAGTAGTCTTGAAAGTGCTCTCACCACAGCAAAACTCACAGCAATCACACTGCAACCCTAAAGGTAAAAATACAAATAAAGTGACCAACACCACGCGATCCCAGCCACCTCACCACCGCCATCCATTCAGTGAGGGTAACCAAGCAGCCATCATTGGGTTAAAAAGAAATCTACAAAAGGAAAGAAAAACAAATTAATTGTGGGTAATGCCAGTAGGACAAGCAAGTCAGCACCATTAGACTATCACTCTTATTTTACGGTCAAGGGTTTTTCCACTTGGTCCAGCATCAGACAAATTAATAAATAAACCAAAGAAAATTCAATCTAAAGTAAACGGTAACCGTGCATCCCTGTAAGGGAAAACACAATTAATTACAACAGAGAATTATATACAATATACAAAAACACAAAATAAAACCTAATATAAATTATGCACAAATAGAAAAACATTATTAAAAGTTCCCTTTAATAAAACAGTACCTCAAACATCCAATATTTCTGACTGACGCTCAGGCAACAATCAGTCAGGCAAAATAATCCGGCAAAAACACTAAAAACCAAAGAACAATAAAATGATTAGAACACAATCCTAGAAAAACAATTAGATAAAATAAAACTACTACCTCCTAAATGGTGTGTAACATATGCTCAGCTCTCCATGACGTTAACATAACTGCTTATCTGCTACAATCCTTCAGAAGGGCTCAATCTGTCGTGACATTCACGCATAACTCAATCGCAGCAAAAAGAAGTAAGAGCAAACTAATCTCTCTACTTACTAACCTTTGAAGATTTAAATGTGCCACTTCCACAACACACACGATCAAGGAAAGGAAGTGAGGGAGCAAACAAACCTCACTACTTCCTTATATAGCGCTGGGGCTGAGGGGACTTGTAGTGCCCCAACCCTGTCCCATTGCAATCTACCCCCCAGATTAAAAAAAAAAAGAAAAAGATGTTATGTTATGAGCTCTCTGATACACAACTTGACCTTCCCTTAATTGTCCATGACGTACCTTAAGGTCGTTTGATCGGGCACAGTGTTCTGTGGCACATTGAAGGTGGGCTCGGGCCTTCCTAAATATTTGTTCCAAATTATTTTTATGGTCCACCACCCAGTCTACTTCACTCTGGACGTGGCTATCTAATCCCAACAGAAAGTCAACAGGTAAATGGGGCTTTTGTCCAAACATCAGGACGTAAGGGGAATATCCCGTAGACTGGTGATCTGTGGTATTGTAAGCATATACTACCTGAGCAAGATGGTCTGGCCAATGACATTTCTTCTCCGGAGGCAAAGTACGCAGCAAATCATGCATTGTTCTGTTAAAACGTTCGCATTGACCGTTCCCTTGCGGTCGGTAGGGCGTGGTACGAGATTTTGAAATCCCATACAGCCGGCATAATTCTTGAATCAGCCTACTTTCAAAACACCGACCTTGATCCTAATTAATTTGTCGTGGGACCTCGAATAGGTAGAACCAAGGTTCCACTAGAACCCGTGCAACTGTTGATGCCGTTTGGTCTCTAGTTGGGATGGCTTGTGTAAACTTTGAAAAAACATCAGTCATCACCAATACATTTTCAAGTCCATTTAATGCAGGTTCGAGCAGCGTGAAATCAATGGCCAGAATATCCAATGGCCTCTCTGCCATCAGGTGCCCCATAAAACTTCGTACTTTTGGTCGTACTACCTTGGCCAGGGTGCAGCGCTGACATTTCTTACACCATTCCTCAATGAATTTGAACATACCAGGCCAGTAACATCGAGATCTCACTAAACTTGCAGTCCGCTCGATTCCTTGGTGACCATGGTCATCATGCAAACCTATAAGGACTCTTTCCCTGAGAACAGCTGGTAACACAACCTGACGAATTTCACGATGTTCCTCTTGGGGACAGAACCTCCGATACAGTATGCCCTCGATCTTGACCAACTTCTCCCACTGTCTCACCAACTCCAGCACTTCTGATGGTTCTGATCCCCTCTCCTGTGCATCTGGTGGCCTTTGACGATCCCAATAGACAAGGAATTGCCCAATAATGGGGTCAGTTGCTTGCAGAGCACTAAGATTTTTCTCTAGGCTGTTCGGGGAGGGCAGAAATTGTTTCGCTTACGACTACGCGTTGACCATCATGAACATGCTGATACAGTTCCTTTGGTAAACCAGTAGTCATAGAAAAAATGTTGCATCTGTAGCTGAATTGGCTATCTGTTTTCTAGCCCATCGTTGTTCCAACGCTCCCAATTTCGCTGTCTGCAAATGACTGAGTGGATTATTGTCTGTAAACACCAGGCATTTCTGACCCAGCAAATACTCTCGAAATTTTTCGGAAACAGCCCATTTAAGAGCCAAAAACTCCAACTTCATTGAGCTGTAATTCTGCATGTTGCATTCAGATGGTCTCAGACCTCGACTTGCAAACGCGACTGGTCGAAGTTTGCCTCCGTGTTCTTGAGATAAGACTGCACCCAAACCTTGATGGCTTGCGTCAACATCCAAGATGAAGGGCTTACTGAAATCAGCATAGGCAAGGACCGGAGCATTTGTTAGAGCTGTTTTAAGCGTATGAAAAGCATTTTCACATGGGTCAGTCCAATTGGTCCCCAGATTAATCTTTGGTAGTTTACTTTTCTGTCCCCTAATCATTTCTGCCACCAATGTGTTCAAAGGTCCCGCAATATGTGAAAAGTTTTTAACAAACCGCCGATAATAACTAGCGAAGCCAAGGAAGGATCGAAGTTCTTGAAGGCTTTGCGGACGATTCCATTTAGCTACAGCCGAGATCTTTTCTGGGTCTGTACTAACCCCTGTAGAAGAGACCACATGCCCCAAATAACGCACCTCTGGGCGAAAGCAGCAGCATTTACTGAGTTTTATCTTCAAGTTCTGTTGTCTCAGACGATCCAGCATCAGCTCAAGTCGCTGAAGATGTTGCTCAATGGTTGTTGAGAAGACAATCACGTCATCCAAATAGAGCAATAAAGACTGAAAACTTTCATCCCCAAAAATTCGCTCCATTAACCTTTGAAATGTGCTTGGGGCATTGCACAACCCAAAAGGCATCCTATTAAATTCAAAGAGACCAAATGGGGTGCAGAAGGCAGTTTTAGCACGGTCATTGTCAGCTACTGGCACCTGGTTATATCCACTAGCCAGATCTAAAGTCGAAAACCACTTAGCTCCAGTCAAGGCATCCAGTGACTCCTCTATCCTTGGTAGGGGATAGGCATCCTTGCGAGTTCTGACATTGAGTTGGCGATAGTCTACACACATCCTCAGAGAACCATCCTTCTTCTGCACCAATACAATTGGCGAGGCATATGGGCTACAACTCTCCCTAATGACTTGACTGTCCAACAATTGTCTTATGTGTGCCTTCACTGCCTCAAACTGACTAGGAGGAATTCTACGATATCGCTGGCGTACCGGTGTTTCATCTATTAACGGAATCTGATGCTCTATTAAGTTTGTGCACCCCAGGTCACTATCATGCTTAGCAAAGACGTCAGAGTATCTTGTTAGCAATCTCACAACTTCCTCTTTCTCAGCCTCTGTAAGCCCAGGCAATTTTAAACATTGGACAATGTTTAACATTGATATAATAGCTTGACACTGAACCGTCACAGTATTAGGATCACATGGTAGATCTTCCTTAAACACAATCTCTTGATCTGATCTTATGACCACCTCAGCCTCAACCAAACTACTCAGTCTAATTCTTGGTGGCAAATATAAAGGTTCTGTACCAACATTAACTACCGGTACATGCACTACCCCTTGTGTACATTGCAGTAGGGAAGGTGATATTAACACTCCAGCAGGCAGTCCCCCCTCACTGAAATCCTGGGGTTCTAAAAAACAGACTTTACAACTTTTTATGTTTTTAGGGCACAATGCAGGTACTAACCTCATGGTACCCGCTGGAATCTGCACAGGATGGCAAGACTGCACTTTCACGTAACCAATGAATCCAGGAAAAGGGGAACCATCTGCCCGGTGACATTGTGAAAAGGCGTCTCTCCATCCTAACTCAGCCTGCCTGACCTGTGGAGCTGAAAATAGTGCTGGGCCATGTTTTTCAAACAGGTCATTATAACACTGTCCAATCACATTCATACCTAAAAGTCCAGGAGTCAGTTCTTTCCTCTGATGGAACAAAGTATCGACGGGATCTTTAACAACCAAAATGCCCTGCCCCAAAAGGGTTTGCCCCAACACAGTCACATCGGTTTCAAAATATCCCACATATGGAATCTCAAGACCATTAGCTGCTTTTAATTGAAGCCAACTACATTTTTTTAAGTGCATCTACTCCTTGTCGGAAATGCTTCTCAAAAAATGACTGGGTTACAGTGGTCACCATTGACCCTGTATCTAGTAAACATGAAATCTCCACCCCCCCTATCTGGACATTTACAAAAGGGCATCTGCCCACAAGACGCTGTAAGATGGTAGGGCAACAAGGTGGTGAAGCTTCACTATCTCCTATAACCTGACTCAATACTACAGGTGCTACACTGTCAGGCTCCCCAACAGATGTCTCATTTACATTCACCTGAGGGGATCTAGGGTTTGACTCTATGGGCCATGGTTGTCGACAATATCTGGCTATATGCCCAACTCTATTACAGCGAAGGCACCTTCGTGAGTTATTTTGCGGAGTTGCATTAACAAAAGGTTCATTCTTTTGAGACATAAGGCTATCAAGACGCTGGGTCAGTTCAATGATTTGGGTTTGTTGCTGTCTCAACATGTCTTTAATCTCTTTTAATTCTGTAGACTCATGAAATCTAACCTTAGGTTCAAACTCAACTACCCGGCCTTGAGTAACGTTACACCATGGCTGAACATATGAAGCAGCTGCTTCTCTATTCCCCTCTTCCACCCACCTAAAAGCTTCACTTCGGACCTCTAGTAGAGTAGAAGTTGGCTTCTCCCTTAGCAATCGCTTTAATTCACGCTTCAGCATCACATCTCGAACATGTTCAACAAACTGATCACGAAGCACTCTATCAGAATTTGGAACACTGCCTGGGTTGCTATTGAGAATCAAGTCCATCAAGGACATTAAGGCATGGGAAAATTCAGTAAAAGATTCACCTTTTTGTTTACGTTCATAAAACCTTTGTTGTTATTGCACAAATGTCTGTCTCCCCCCATACAAGTCTCTCAAAATATCAAAAACAGACTTTGGGGATTCTCTAGTAGCTGGTGAGCAGAGTTTTATCTCCATTCTGGCCCCCCGGAAACAGCGATGCTCGTCTTCACACACGATTACTTGAATGATATAAAAAATATATTAAAAAACACAAATATGCCAGAAAACACAACCACCTTCGCCAAACAAAAGTACCCTGCCGACTACGCCAATTGTAACATGACCCACAAGGGGTAAATAATCAGGCGCAAGGCGGTTGTGCAGTTTCCATCATCAGGCACATTTTTTTATTCAAATAATTCAGCAGTTAAAGAAAATAAGTCCTTAAAAGCAAATACCCACAAAATAATAAATGAAAACTAGAAACAAAAAAACAAAAACAGGTTACTATATTGTGAAGGCAGTAGTCTTGAAAGTGCTCTCACCACAGCAATCACACTGCAACCCTAAAGGTAAAAATACAAATAAAGTGACCAACACCACGCGATCCCAGCCACCTCACCACCGCCATCCATTCAGTGAGGGCAACCAAGCAGCCATCATTGGGTTAAAAAGAAATCTACAAAAGGAAAGAAAAACAAATTAATTGTGGGTAATGCCAGTAGGACAAGCAAGTCAGCACCATTAGACTATCACTCTTATTTTACGGTCAAGGGTTTTCCCACGTGGTCCAGCATCAGACAAATTAATAAATAAACCAAAGAAAATTCAATCTAAAGTAAACGGTAACCGTGCATCCCTGTAAGGGAAAACACAATTAATTACAACAGAGAATTATATACAATATACAAAAACACAAAATAAAACCCAATATAAATTATGCACAAATAGAAAAACATTATTAAAAGTTCCCTTTAATAAAACAGTACCTCAAACATCCAATATTTCTGACTGACGCTCAGGCAACAATCAGTCAGGCTATAATCCGGCAAAAACACTAAAAACCAAAGAACAATAAAATGATTAAAACACAATCCTAAAAAAACAATTAGATAAAATAATAAAACTACTACCTCCTAAATGGTGTGTAACATATGCTCAGCTCTCCATGACGTTAACATAACTGCTTATCTGCTACAATCCTTCAGAAGGGCTCAATCTGTCGTGACATGCACACATAACTCAATCGCAGCAAAAAGAAGTAAGAGCAAACTAATCTCTCTACTTACTAACCTTTGAAGATTTAAATGTGCCACTTCCACAACACACACAACATCCACAACACACGATCAAGGAAAGGAAGTGAGGGAGCAAACAAACCTCACTACTTCCTTATATAGCGCTGGGGCTAATGGGACTTGTAGTGCCCCAACCCTGTCCCATTACAATCTTGTCTTGTCATTAGCATATCTTGTCCTTGTGTATTTAAATGATGTAAACATGTTTGCCTTGTTCCTCGTCAAGTATTGTTTCCTGTTACCACTGTTGTGGACTACTTTACAGAATACTTGACCGTCAACAATGAACCCAGCAGTTCAGCTCTTGCGGCTCTCTCAGGGTGATCGCTCCCTGGAGAGTTATGTGCAAGAGTTTTGTGAACTTTGCTCTCAGGTGAAGTTTAATGACTTGGCTTTAAAAGACATTTTTCGTAATGGACTTACTGCACCTGTGCAATAATCATGCTGTCTGATCAGTATCTTGATATGCCACACCTGTGAGGTGGATGGATTATCTCGGCAAAGGAGAAGTGCTCACTAACACAGATTTAGACAGATTTTTGAACAATATTTGAAATAGGCCTTTTTTGTACATACAGTAGAAAAAGTATTAGATCTTTGAGTTCAGCTCATGAAAAATGGGGGCAAAAATAAAAGTGTTGCGTTTGTAATTTTGTTTAGTGTGTAAATATATGGTCACTTTTGATTGAGAGACTAAACCACAAGGTAGGGAGTTTAACAATTTACACTATACTGTCTTCCCATAAGAATGTGAGAGAGTGCCACAGAACGTGCTGAGACGGCTCCAGTACACGGCCTGATCATGGTGTGCTGTAGCATTTCAGTGGTTTAGTGTGGGGTCTGGTGGACTCTGTTGACTTGGGGTCAGTGACGAGCCAACCACAGTCTTGGGTTGTTGTCATGGAAACAACAGCCCGAAAAGGCAGACAGCTGAGGGGAGTCTGGAAAGGTATGTAGATGACTCACCTCTCTGTTTGTGTGCATACGTGTGTGTGTGTGTGTGTGTGTGTGGGAGTATTCTTCTGAGATTTTCAGCTGACTTCTCCTCTGAAGATTCGGCTGTGCTTCCCTTTGTTTGGTCAAAAAGCCTACAGATATCACTACGCAGGGCATGTACAAATAATGTTATGTATCAAACATTCCCAAATTAGATTTTCATTCAGCTAGTTATTTGTCTATCCCTCGATACACGTCAGAAGAGACAAACAAAAGGTAAACAAAAATATAATGGCTACTTTTATTTATAAACATGATTAGAAAATGTTGCTTGTTCCACTGTATTTTAATTTCAACGTGCAGAAGGAAATAGCCAGGCTCTAGATTTCATCAGCATTGACGAAATAATGAAATTGTCTCTTGCGTCTGCCTGTTGCACTGTAATGTTTGTCCCTGCTGTCTCCGGGACAGGCAATGGTCAGCTAAATCGTCTATTGTTATTATTTTGCTCAGCCAGGCCCATTTTGACACTTACTGCCCTCATTCATAGTTTTTTTTTTTTTTTTTTTTTCATAGCAAATGACTGTTTTGGCCTTTTCCCTAAATTCTCTGCTTGTTATATTTGGCTCTTTATGGAGACTTACCATAGAGTCAAAGCCAGAACCTCCAAAGGCTTACAGGAAAATAACTCATCATTTTTTTTTAAGCCACATAATAAAAAATAAGAAGACTAGTACTTGGCCAAGCATTTGTTTTGCTCTCTCTCTCTCTCTCTCTCTCTCTCTCTCTCTCTCTCTCTCTCTCTCTCTCTCTCTCTCTCTCTCTCTCTCTCTCTCTCTCTCTCTCTCTCTCTCTCTCTCTCTCTCTCTCTCTCATATATTATCTTGTTTTCCCTGTGAATGAGTGTGTCTGTGTATGAGAGAGGATTTAATATAGACATATTGAATCTTAAAATAGACAAATTGGATAGCCGAGTGTTTTCTTAGAAGGAATAGGTTACATTTTCTCTCCAGTTGCAGGTCTCTAACTTGTCGTATTACTGTAGCACTGGCATCTTTTACACACATATAAATAGTGAAGTAATGGTATTTTTAAGATGACATAAGCTTCGCAGGTTTCTCCCATTGCAAAATATCCTGTATTACATTAATGATGTTAACTTTATATATTATTATATATAAGAGTATTATTATATATAGAGTATTTTTACACTACTTTTCATAGGTTTGGGTCAGTACAACTTTTGATGTTTTTGAAAGAAGTCTTGGTAACACTTTACAATAATGTATTGTTTGTTAAAGCAGTGGTTAAACTATTTATGAGCAATATATTTTTTACAGCATTTATTAACCTTTGTAAATGTTAGTTAATGAAAAATACAACTGTTCATTGCTGGTTCATGTTAGTTCACAGTGCATTAACAGATACAAAGTTTGATTTTAAAAATGTATTAATTATGGAGAAATATACATGAATAAAATGTAACCTTACTGTAAAGTGTTACTAAATAAACCGTTTTAAAAAAAAATGGAAAATCAAACCTAAACTAAATTCAGGCTTGTCTCTATCCTTAAAATCAAAGTATCCTGTGATGCCCAAACCTACAGATGTTGGTCACTAAGCAGTTACTGTCCCCATTTCCAGAAAAGTTGGGACATTTTGTAAAATACAATAAAATCAAGAGTCTGTGTTTTGTTCATTTGTTCAGGTGAAATGGTAATAGTTGAGCGTATTGTCGGGAAGGAAACATGACTGAGATGACATGTCATGAGAGAATTGTCAAACAATTCAAAAATCACATTTCTCAATGCAAGATTGCAAATAATTTGTCTTTCATCATCTTCCATACATAATATTGTCACAAGATGGAGGGAATCCAGAGACATCTCAGTCTGTGTTGGGCAAGGCAGGAAACCTCTGTTGAATGTGCGTGACCTTTGAGCCCTCAGATGGCATTGCATGAGAAACCATCATGCTACTCTTTTAAATACACAGTATTGGAAAACCGTTTTCACTTAACACAGTCTGACACTGCATCAAGAAATGCCAATTCAATCAGTTACGCAAGGAGAAAGCTATTCATCAGTTCTATGCAGAGATGCTGCTGAGCTCTCGGGCCCGAGCTCATCTCAGATGGTTTATAAGAAATGTGTGCTGTGGTCTGTGAGTCCATGTTTCAGCTTGTTTAAAAAAAAAGAAAAAAAAGAAAAGGACGTTGAGTTCTCAATGACGAAGACGAAAGGGACCAACCAGACTTTCTTCAGCGACAGGTGCAAAAGCAAACATATGCCATGGTATTGGGGGGCATCGGTGCAAACGTCATGGGCAACTTGCATTATTGTGAAGGTACTATTGACATGGAGGCATATATTTGGATTGCACAGAGACATATATCTCCATCTAGATGTCATCTTTCCTGGGAGGCAAGACAATGCCAGGCAAGACAATACCAGGCGTCATTCTGCACATGCTAAAACTGAGGTGTTTCTAGACACTCTGCACCATAGAAGAGATGTGCCTGGCGGCCTGCCTGTAGTCCAGATCTGTCCCTTATGGAGTATGATAATGATGACCACAGACTGTTGAGCAGCTGTCTTGTATCAGACATGATTGGGCAAATATTCCACTTCCACAACTCCAACAATTAGTATCCTCAACTCCCAAATGATTAAAAAGTGTAATTAAAAGTAAAGGTGAAGTGACACAGTGGTAAACATGCCTCTGTCACAACTATTTTGGAGTGTGTAGCAGCCATCAAAATCAAAACGTGTTTATATTTACAAAATAAAATTAAGCTGGTCAGTGAAAATATTGGATATATTTTATTTGTACATTTGCCAGTTAAATAAAGGTTCAAGAGAATGGACAAATCACAGATTTTATTGCATTTTACAAAATGTCCCAACTATTCTGGAAATGGGGTTGTACTAATATACTGCCTCATGTGAAGCCACTGACAGATGGGAAGACACAGCTGGTATTTATGAAGGCCAGAGGGTTAAATCCAGAATCTCCCCATCTCAGACCCAAACATGTCAGATCTCATATCCTTATGCTTATTTAGATCGTCCTGTTGTAGCACTGCTTCAGTACTTATCTAGAAAAGTTCATTTATCAAGGCAAATGGTCTTTTAAAAGTCATTTTAGACCTAATCTCTAAACGTCTCAAATCTCTAAATTTAGCTCATAGCACCTTTTGCAAGAATACACAGGGAATGTTTTTGTTATATTCAAGGTCGAAGCAGTGTGGATATATCGCTGTACTGACTGCAATCATTTTAGCCATGAGCTCCAGGAATATCTAATAGAGCCCTTTGTTAACAGAGGGAGATCATATCATGACTTTTAAAGTTGGATTATGCTGCCTCTGATTATCTTTTGTGAAATATGATTTCACCCACAAACAAGCGGCCCTCTCACAGATAAGCACTAGCATGAGTAGAACTAATATAAGCAGCATGGCACATTAATTAACGTTGATATGAATAGTTCCTGTGATTGTGCAGTCAGACATGATTTCCATCCTAAAATCGTATACGTCACAAATTGCCATGGATACTGCCGACTGCATAGCCTTTGTGAAAACGTCCATCTCGTGATCAGAATTGTTGAGCTAACCCTACAGCTGAAGAAATAAGAAAACTCTTATCAGTGCCGGATATAAGCTACAGCTCTGAGCAGCAGTGAGCATCTGCACAATGTCTTGTGTAGTATATCCCACCAGCTAATACTATCCAGACACAGACACATTTGGCACGCTTCATATGATGGTTAACTGGCTTTGCATGGGCTCATGCTGCATCTCTGTTCTACCACAAGGGTTGATATGCAGCATTTAATTTTTTTCTTCTTCTAATATTCCATTTCTTGCAGTGTGCAATATTGCTGTTTGTGAATGCAAGCGTTCTAAAAGGTTAAGTCGAAAGTGCACGATAAACAAAGTTATTGTCTCCCAAAAGAAAGAGTCGACTCTGAACCTTCTAAACGAGTTGTCTATAATTAAAATCCCACTGCGTTATGGTTAAAAGTCACTAGATAAGACATTTGCATAATGCCCACCTATGTTGTATGTTGTCCGCCCGCGAACAACTTGACCAACACTCAAACGTAATTTTACTGACAAACTGCTTCTCAAATCTCGGAGTTCAACGCGGGATTCGCAAAGCGCTTTGCTCTTGAGAGATGGGTCAGCACCCAGTTTATTTGGACCAGCTTGCACCTCAGAATCACAACCTGTAAGTATGAATAATTATTGATGTAGATATTTTCTAACGGGTGTTCAAAATACGAATCACAACAGACTGGGCCATCTGGCCAATCAGAGCAGAGTAGCTCACGATAAGAAGGGATTTAGACAGACTGATTCATCTATCGAGTCATTTGAGAATCATTGAAAAATGTGGTGATTTGCAATGTTTATTATGAGTAAATTAAAGTTTTTTTTTTTTTTTTTTTTTTACCTTTTGATGCATGTAAACCTGTTTTAGGAGACCTCCAAAACAAAATTAGTGACCTTTAAAATAGCATAATATAGGGGCACTTTAAGAAAGAGACTGTAAAGGGAAAACAATGTTTTATTTAACTTTCTAAGTCTCTGGAGTGTCTATTTTTTCTCTCTTTCAAAAAAGTTACAAAATTGTTTCAGATATCAGAAAATACCATGGTACTTTGATATGTCTGAATGATTAGTCCATTCATAAACCATGGTTTTTACATGATATGATCATTAGGTTAAAATCCAAAAACTGGCAATTTTTTGTAAGTGTTAGCTCATTTATCCAACTTATTTTTCTAACACCTCTGGTGCTTCAAGTTATTTTAGCTGTGCACATTTTTGTTTTTATCATTTTTTCATTGAATATAGTAATCATAAACAGACTGACTTTGTGGTGCAAGTAGTTTTACCATTTAGTGCACTTTGTTATTCTTCTAGTTATTTACCTATAGTGGTTAATGAATCAAAGGTCTTGCATATTCACAGTAACCAGGTAACCTGTTTTTTAGGCTGCTAATATGAGGCATCTCATGATTATGAGATGTCCATGATAGTGAACATATTTTTCAGAAATAGATGGTTCATTAAACTAGCTAATTAGGTAAGCTGATTGGTTCTTCAAAACCAGCAGCACAGCCAATCGATCTGTCTTTCCTTGAATATAACAGAACTGTATTTTTTTTCTCTCCTTACCTGATCCAGCTCAGTACTGCACACAATAATGTTAGCCCCCATCCACCCCAGCACCACCTGTCTATTTACTATGGTAAAGTCCTTGCTGCAGTTCTCTAAGCCAGCGGATCAATCCTACCTACACTCCATTCTTATCAATAAGTAAACCTAACAGATCTACACAGGTGGTGCTGGGGAGGAGGAGGGCAGAAAGAAAACCCCCATGGACCACAGTAGCCTACTGTGCTGGACCAGGTCGTGATGGAAATAAGGTTGTGTAGATAGGAAAGAGAGATTGATTGGCTCATTTGGAGGAACCAATAATCTACTTGGAGGAGTTTTATGACTGAATATGCAATTTTGAAAAATGTTAACCGTTATGGATTGATGAGATGGCTTCACTCATATCAGACACCTCTTTTGTTAGTAGCTTTGAAGAAATTAATAGTTGAATCAGTTGTTGAACTCTCAAAATAAATATACATAAATGCATTTATCCAGTGTTCAAAAATGAGGAAAAATAATTTTTCCTCAGTCCTATAAAGTTCACAAAATTAGTAATTGAAATGAATTGACATTTAGCTCCTGAATCGTTCTCCTTTTTGTCTCTCTTTGCGTGTGTTGACGTGTGCAAAAAAAATAAAAAAGTGATGGAGAGATGATGAATTCTTTGAGAGAGTTATGGCAAGTGTTCCGATATTCATTACTTCTGTCATCTCCCTCTGTGTATGTGTGAATTTTCTAAAATGAGGTAAGGCAGCGTGGGTTTGTGTGCATGTGCATAAGTCCATATCTTTTTAGATATCAACACTCTTGAGTGCTGGGACAGTAGATTTCCTGGCCTTTTTACAGTCGGCAGGGGTTCCTTTTTCTCCAAAAGAGCCCTGTGTAAGAGCCAGCGGGGCTGCAGGATGCGGGGAGGTGTGCGCCTGAGCTCCTGCTTTTGTTCCCCACCGCTGATTGATGCCGGCGGCCTTTACCACGCTCAGAAAGACCAGCGTGAGACTAACCGGACCTCCACGGAGCGGAAGCTTGACTTGGCAGAAGACACAGTGAGAGGGAAAGCAGCAGCAGCGACATTTACAGAGGACACCAGTACCAGCGAAACATTCCCATTTGGGAATGGTTTAGGAGCTGATCCCTGTCAAAAATTCCATTATCTACTATATCCTCACACCAGGCCTCATTTATAAAACGTGTGTATGAACAGTGTGCGTTGGCCTACACTAAAAACCACGCCCATGTTCATAATTATAAACACTGCCTTGCGGCAGAGAGTCGAAGAACTGCAGGCATTTGGAAATCTAAGCAATTCTTGCCGTTCGCGTTTCTTGAGTAAAGGATTTGGATGGTGACCGGTCCTCTTTTATATGTCAATTACATTAATTAGGCGCTGTTCACAAGGCGATGATCTGAAACCATTCAGCCATGCACAATTTCATGATCATTTGCGATTTATAAAGTTCGCTGAAATTTCGCTTTTTTGTGTGTGTGTGTGTGTGTGTGTGTACGTTTATTCTCAGATCATTTTTCAAATGTTCGTACGTGTGATTCAAAGACCAAATGTAGGACGGTTTCTACGCAATATTTTATAAATGAGGCCCCTGGTATGTGAAGAGTGGAAAAGTCAACTTGCATCCATCTTAGCCGATACTCTCTGTCCTGATGTCTTTTATAACCGATCCCAGGTCAGGTTCCTCCTCCATAGTGGATATACACGTATACTAAAGACAAGTCCAAATCTCAGCTTAGTAGACCATATGCTGTCCTAACTGTCTGTGAAGGAAAAGATAAAATCTGCTCTTTATTAAACCCACAAGGCTATGGAGGATACCAGTGGCTTTATCTCATATAGATTTTCTTTGATGTGCTCAGTGATTTCATATTAAAATGCAATATTGACCTGTTCCTGCTGACCACAGTGAGATGTATTCATCGAATCCACCTCATTTAAACAATATGGAATGAAAAGATGCCTGATGCCCTGTGGATTTACAAGGAGCCTCTTTCTATTGCCCATAATCTTTGTGTAATAACATAAATGGGCCCTATTTCAAAGTAAATCTGTTCTATGAAAAGAAGGCTGACCAAATTTAGCTGAAGGCAATTATTAGTTAGAGGTAAGAAACAGGCCTCCAAATCCTTCCTCCTTAGACTGGTTGATTCGGTGGACTTTGATTCGTGCTGAACCCTGGGCTATGTCCGGCTCCAGAAGCTTTGGGATGTCCCCCACACTGGGACCAGCAAAAGACTCCCTATTTTCCAAGCCTGCTATATACATCCTGCCAACAAAATGTTCTTTAGTCTGCACACTACTGGCAAATAAGCCTCTGGACCTTAAAGCCTAATTTTACAGACTCAATATCAGCTCTTTGAAAGAATATGAAATAGACGGTAAACATTGTATGAGTATAATGGTGCTTAATGCTATGCGCATAGTTTACCACAATTACCATCCTTTTTTGAAGATGACATGAGCCGACTTGTATTCGGTCTGTAGAGACGCAAGTAAAGCAAAAAGCTCATTTGAATAATGACAATAATGTCTGCAACATAGGCATTTATAGGTGCTACTGGCTCCTGCTGTTATAAAGCGACTTTGTAAACACACTAAAAGTGGTTGTCATGGTGATGACCGGAAGTCTTCACCATCCTTCTCATTCTTTTTTTGTGAGTAAGCTGGAGTTCAGCATTACAAGTACCCTCATTAAACCTGGCAGTTTTCGGAGGAAATCCAAAGCCTCTTGATTCACAACACAGGCATTCCTATTTTAGCCACTGACCTGTGTTGATTATTAAACAAGGTGAATGAAGGTACGAGCCTCCTGAGCATGCAGCAGAACATTCAATTATATTGATCTGGGCTTGTCGCTATGGAGTTGGTTTACATAGACGCACCCTGCGGTTTATGACGGAGGCTCACGGAGCGATATGTCAAAATGCTGGAAAGGTTCTCTCAACCGTTCATAACTGTGCACTCAGGTCCTTCTCTAAATAAACAGTATGTGCAAATATGTAATATACAGGAGATGATTTATATTTGTCTTGGTCAACAGTAGAAAAGCCAATAAAATCCAAGCATCCATCTCACATGTGCTGCAGCCCTGCTCCAAGACTATTAGTGCGTGCTGCCATTCCTTTAAATGTCTTTCTGATGAGTGCTTTCCTCTGTCCATTCATGTATCATGTTTCACTCTATCTAACTTCCCAGCTATGTTCAAGAGATAGTTCACCTAAAAATGAACATTCTTTCATCATTTACTCACTCTCAAGGTGTTATAAACCTGTATGAACTTCTTATTTCTGAACACGAAAGAAGATATTTTGAGGAATGTCAGTGACCAAATCTATCCGAGGGGATTTTTTTAAATGTTCTTATTAATCCTCCATCTTTAGTGTTTAATTTGGGACGACTGAAAGAATGAATGAATGAATGCATATGTCTAAAAGAATTCAAGAGAACAAATAGAGTGTCTTCCATCTAAGGAATGCATTGACCAGGACCATCTGCTGTCTCCTCCATAGCGTATGTCTCCGGTCTGGCAGAGAGAGACAGAGTATTCCTCTGAATTATTACAAGCAGTAAGAGAGTCCATCGGATACTGTTTTTTAAAACTCTTAGTTTGAAAGCATCCCTTTTCTGTCTTTGTCTTCTGGAAAGGACAGTTGTACTTTTACATGTGGAAAACACCTTTTGCATGAAACAGGAAACTTTTGTTATAACTGAGACTGGCAGAGTAATGTTTTTCCAAGATTCTTAGCCTGTTATGCGTTTGCTTGTACTTCCAGTGAGTGCAATGAGAAACTTCAACATGGTAATCTTTTCTTAAATCTAGACTTTCCACGTATATCGTTGACTCCGCCTTTAGTGTAACCATGATAACAAAGCAGGCTGTTTTAACTTCTGTGTTTAGAAGCACAGTAAGATCTATTTTCACTGTAGTTAAAACAGGTTTTTTTTTTGAGGAACAGATAAATGTCATGATAGTGTATCACTTGTGTGGGTAGAATGCACCAAAACGGAACTGCAAGTGCAAAAAGTATCCACACTAAAGTGGCATGAAACAACATTTAAAGTGTTCTGTCATTGCAGCATCATAAGTGACAGTTAAAAGTTGCAAAAACAGTGTTGCAATCTTGTATCAGTAAGTAATTTTGGTTTATTGCAAAGTGCCTCATTATAGTGCTGGAATGTAAAATGCTTCTTTTTTTTTTTAGTCTGTACTCATTATAACACTGACACACATACTTCAGTGTCAAAGAGAGGGCTCTTTGTTTTCTGTTCTGTGTATTTTTTCTGCTTTCTCTCTTCCTCTTGATACAACTTCCTCTGAAGAGAGAATTTGTTCCTGTCTCTGTGAGACTGACACTCTCCAGGTGGTCCAGCATGTAATATACTGTACATGATACCTGGCAGTTAAAAGCATATTTATGATATTTTGACCACTGATATTTGCATTTTTTTTTATTGCATCTATGTAACACAAAGAAGTAAAAGCATATTTTACATAATTCCCTTTATATGGTGTGTGTAGGACTGCTGGCAGACACAGGCCTAGTTCCTGTTCTCTGTCTCATAGCTGTCCATCTGTTTCCTCAGGCCAAACAGTGTCTCTGCTCCACTCACATTCACATCTCATTTTTGGAGCCTGCACTAACCCAACTCTTGTACCATCACCAAAGGTGTTCAGTTAGCACACACACGCCAGTTTCTGTGCTTTATATCTTCACACTGTCATTTCACACGATCTGTGACAGGATATCAGCTGTGGTTTAATCCAGCACCAGCTAGTTTTAAACTAGTTCCCCGTTGCTTGTTTGTCCATGCAAATTTGATGTGGGACACATTCATTTGGAAAACTGTATTTTAATTATAGTGTTCCACTCAAATCAAAATATACCGTAACGAGGCATTACTCAGAGTCTCCATTCAAATATGTCTTTCATGATTAGTTTATTATGTGTGTGAAACTGACAGACATCAAAAACAAAACTGTTAATAATCCCGTGTAATCTGAGGGAAAATTGTATATGCAGGAATGCAATGAAATTTTAATATCACAAATTATCAAGAGCTTGAGTATAAAGGTTGATTTTGTGCCTCCTCCCAAACCTTTTGTAGTTAAATGCTGAGAATTGCCATCAGTGGCTGTTTTGTATTCTGGTGGCAGACGTTGTTGTTAAATTATTACTTACACACAAATATGCACAAAACGTCTGCTCAGCGATTGATTGTCCCTAATTTTTTTCTTTACACAGAACATTGTGGCACAAAACACATTCGTGGTGCGTAACGACTGGAAAGGTGTCCGAGAAGCGTGTTTGAATAACAGTTCCAAAAAGTGAGTCCACTTCACTCCCTGCTAAAAACGTACTCGGTGTAACTCGTCCAGATTTTGTCCTCGTTGGGGTCGTTACTCGCGTACGCGCAGGTGCCCGTGGAGCTACAAGCAACCATGTGGAAGCCCATCTCCGCCAGCCTGTCAAAGGCTTGCTCCAGGAAATTATACTTCAGGTAATACCGAGACGTGTATCTCTCTGGGAGTCTGTCGGGGTCTCTGCTCTCGTTCAGAGTCTCCCCGAAAACTTCTTTGGCGAGAGACGTTTTGCCGCACACGGTGATTCTTGCGACCCTTCGAAATTTGGCGTCCTGTTGGATGTCTCGTCCTATGGTGTAGGAGCCCCTGTACCCGATGGTTATGTAGCCGGTTTTCTTCACGTCCAGAGACGGGGAGCGAGGTCCGGTGCTGGAGATACTGGTGCCGGCGTGCGCAGCCTCCTCCGGGTCACTCTGGCACACCTCCTCGCTGATAGAGTTCTCTTTACTGACCGCCGGTCTCAGGCGAGACGCCAGCTCTTGAAGTTGAAAATATTCCGCCTCTTTGAGGAGGCTCGCCTTCTCTTTAAAGTAATCGGGCAAAACCAGAGTCTGGTCTCGCAGGTAATCCAAAATATATCTGAACAAAAATCCGTCCCTGTCCAAAAAGAAACGTCCTTTGCTGTCGGTGGTAAGTTCCGTGGGTTTTTTCTGACTGAACATGGTCCAGAGCAAAGAATTGGGCACGGAGAGTAAAGTTGAGTGGCGCGTAACGTAAACTTGCCCTCCGACATTGAGCTCAATAATTTCGGAGAATCGCTGTGGAGCGTCCGCGCGACTTTTATCCATCTCTGCACAACTGCGCGAGACCTCCGGTGCAATCACGGGACTGAAGAAGAGTGGAAAGAAATATTTCAGCTTTGTTTATGTAGGCAAAACACGGTTACGTAGGAGGAGGAATCTGACGGCTGTGTTAACTCTTTACTACCACCCTGTGAGAAAATAAAGTACAATATGAATAATAGGGCCTAGCATATAGGAGTAATAATAATAATAAATGAAACTCCCTGCAAATGCGTCCATGCGGTATCAATGTTCTTATTCTTATTATTTTGTATTTGCTTTGTGATAAGACGTTCTTTTAGAGGACTTTCAGAATGTCTCCTTTTTACACACTAAACTGTTATTCAGTATAATTTGAGGAGGTTCCAAAGAAATTTACTGTAGGCTACTAATGGAAGCAAGAAGTCATAGAGTTAAAGAAATAGTGCAGAATCTGAAATTCCTATTTTAAGATGTCCTTGTCACGGTGAAATTATACAGTTGAGCACTGAGAAATATGAACTAATAACATGTACTTATTATAAGGTTATGATTAGGGATAGTTGCATGTAGTAATGCATAATATACTGTTGACACTAAGTAGCCAACATGTACAGTAGGCTATAACAAGGACACTGTTAAGTAAAGTGTTGCTATAATTGCCATGATTTAGTGTACTTAATACGCACATATAGGTGCCTTAATGTGAACAGCTTTGGATTTTTTTCTTCCGAAATGAGTTGTTATTTCCATAAAACATTCACTACATCTATAACTATCCAGTAAAAAGACCCAATTGTTCAAAACATTTTCTTTGCCGAGTGGTTTTCTCATCCATTTCAGCAATTTGCCTATACGTATGCTTTTAGTTAATTATGCTGTTCTAAAGATAACTTTTAAAAAAGAAAGAAAATATAGTAAAATAATAATAGTAATAATAAAGGGGTTAAGACCAGACCTATGTGCCACAGAAGAAAACAATGAGGCACTATTCTATTTCCTTTAACTCTTCATTTATTATTAAGCAAACAGGTTGCACTTTGGTTAATCATTTTGCTGTTTATGCAAAACTTCTAGATAGTGGGGACAGGCAGATCAATGTCTATAATAGCAGTGCTTCTGTAGCGACATCTAGTGGTCAAGAAAAAGAAGCAGTTCATTGTGCAAACTACTTGAAACTACTGAATTAAGCACAGCGTTGAATTCTTGTTCAGTAACAGACATTTTTGAATAATAATAGTAAGTTACAATATATAATAACAAAAAAATGACAAAGACAAAAAAAAATAACCAAACAATTACGAAGACAAAGCTGTTTAACAAAGTTACACCTCTGAAATGTTCTAACAGTCAGTAGGCTATAAGATCATAAATGTAAGACCTAAGTAATAGTAATAAATACATAAATAAACAATGAAACTAGATAAGAACTGTTCAACAGTGTTCACATAGGTGCACACCCAGCCGGTTCAGTAAAATAAATTATTTTTTTCCTTTGAGTGCAGCATAAACAATGCGCAGCTTGTCCTTTATAGAATATTTGATTGGACTCTTGATTCTCCATAGTATTGACTTTAAAACGTCTTCTTCTGTCAAGTTTTTAGATTACTATTACTATTGTTGTAGAATTATCTTAATTTTTAGCTCACTTTTGAGATTTAAAAATTACATAAAGTGTGTGAAAGCTATGTTGACTACATCGTATTTTGAAATGAAAATAAATCATTTTAAAATGTTACAACAAAAAAAAAACTTAAAGTGTACACAGATGTATCCCGATGTATCTCACAGACAGGGCTTTGATTAGGCCTTTGTTCAATTAGGGCATTTAAGTAGCTTTTATAAATGTACCTTAGAAAAAAAGATACATTACTGGTGTGCATATTGAGACAAAACAATGACAGTGACATATTTTAATATATGGCAGTGCAAGTTTCTTTCAGTTAAACTAGCACATACATGCATTTTAGTCTGAGATTATATAGGCTTAAACTGGCCAGAAATGTAACCCACTGGACTTAAGCTAAAAAAAAAAAAAAAAAACTATTCTCAGATTCAGGAAATACAATGCATATGCTGTTTAGCCATATAGTCTCCTGTAAGCAAAACATTTTATAAACAAAATGCAAAATGCTGTCTAGAGAACGGTCCACACACATCATTGACTCCTAAAAAACCTCTTGGTAAATTTCCCAGAAGGCTCATTCCGTGTGCTGGAGTGTGGGAATAGTCCTCCATCATAACCACTGAGACACACTTACGACTGTGAGCAGATGGGAAACCA
Organism: Meda fulgida; assembly: GCA_030578275.1. NCBI lineage: Eukaryota > Metazoa > Chordata > Actinopteri > Cypriniformes > Leuciscidae > Meda > Meda fulgida. The sequence goes on along the minus strand of CM060616.1, from coordinate 27,998,627 downwards.
CTTTTTGTTTATAAACCATTTCCTTCATCTCAGTTTGCTATACAGTTTATGTCTTCAAGCATAACTGAGAAAAAAATAATACTTTTTATTAGGGACCAAGCACAGAATAGGTAGGTAGGCACCTATTTTATCCCCTGGCAATCTTCTTCTTCTTCTTCTTCTTCTTCTTCTTCTTCTGCTCTCAAGTCTATGACAGCACATAGAGCCGCTTGTGGGAAAATTATGAAATTTGGCACACTGATAGAGGACAGTCTGAACTGTTACCAGAGCAAATTTGGAGTCTCTAACTCAATCCCTCTAGCGCCACCAACTGTCCAAAGTTGCACTCACGTTTATGATAATTTTTTAACCGTAAGGGCTACGAAACACAAATCTGGTCCCCCTTATGATTGGGCTCAGGTCTATTCAATTGCAGATTCATTTGCAAAAAAAATGTACACCGTTTTTAATTTTCCGATCTCGTCCTAGACGGTTCATCGGATTTTATCAAAATTGGCTCAGATCATCTTCAGACCATGCTGGCAAAAAGTTATTAAAAGCTTTTTGATAAACTCTTCTTGAAAAGTGCAATTCAATGAAGAGCATGCCAAACTGGATGCGAGGCTACATGTATATCTGAATCGCTTTAGCTTATTGAGACGATCTTGGTACGTGCAGAGCCCGTCTGCGGAGAGCCTGGCCACTCTTTATTAAGTCCTATTGTACCGAATTTTGGTTGTAGTTCCACCAGAGTTCCACTGGGGGCGATCGTCCAAGTGCAAAATGAATGGGAGTCTTATGGATCTAGACGGCTAAATGTGTCTCTTTCACCCGATTGCCGTTGAGAAATCTCAGATTTGATTGTTGGTTTTGCAAGTTCAACATGGGTTATAGGTTGAAAGTTGAATGAACGAGTACTTAAGTCCTTTCGATTTCTCACAGGTTGAGTTGTTTGTTGCCCATAACACACTAGCATTCTGCTAATGAACGCTGATTGGTCAGTGAATGACTGATTGCGACAGAGACACCGCTTGATGGCATCGTGGCATCCGAAGCGGGACCAGAATGTTAAGGCGAACTCAACTGTGTCAGCTGTGTTGTGGATGCCTCGAGAGAAAAGAAAGTGCAGAGCGTGAAAGCACCAAAGTGACTGAAGGATTGCCGTAAAGCAGTATCTCTGCATGGTCGTACTGCATGATGTGTATGACGTCATTGACATTTTAAAAGACCTTTTAAAGCAAATAAGTGACTCTAAAAAATCCAACACACAGCAATGTGTAATTTCTTTGCATCTCCTTTCGAAAACAACATTCAAATTACTCGACAAAAAAATATATCCTGGGAAAAGTGGATTTTGAGGGGTATAGCTCCTTAGACCTCCATTCATTCTGCACTCGTCCTGTGAGCGCCCTCATATGGAACCAGAGTGGAACTGCAACCAGTTCAGAAGCCGGAAGTTTACTGAGTGGAAGCAGAGCCCGTCTACGGAGAGCCTTGGCACTTCCTATTAGCCCCATTGTATCATCTTGGTTGCAGTTCCATTAGAATTCCACTGGAGGTGATCATGGGCGAGTGCATAATGGATGGGAGTCTATGGAGCTAGACGGCTAAATGTGTCTCTTTCTCCTGCTTGTCGTTGAATCAAAGTAGATTTTATTGTTGATTCCGCAAGTTCAATATAGATTATAGGCCAAAAGTCGAATGAATGAGTACTTATGTCCTTTCGATTTCTTACAGGTTAGGCCGTTGTTGGCCGGATCATGCTAGCATTCTGCTTGACGGATTTGGGACTGATTATGACCAGAGACCCCTGACCAGAGGCACCTGAAGCTAGAGTAGAATCAGAAACATCATCTTAACCCTAACCCACCCTAACTAGAACTCTTTGTAACTCGTGTATTAACCGAAAGTGCCTTACCTCAAATAGCAGCTGGTGTTATCATTGCCGATGCCACGAGAAAGGAAGCCATGAAGCGGAATTGCCGTAAAGCAGCACCTCTGGCAGTATGAAAATTTGTGACGTCATCACATTTTTTGAACGAATTTTAAGAACAGATAAGTGAACTTAAAAATGCAATTTTCAGCTGAGTGTATTTTCTTAGCCCCCCCCCCCCCCCTTTTGAATGCAACTTTCAAATTCCTTGACAAAAAATTACATCTTGAGAAAAGTGGATTTCTGTGGGTGAAACCCCATAGACTCCCATTCATTCTGCACTCGCCTGTACTATTACTATTAGTTACTATTACTCCGCTAGGTCTGAAATATATATTGTACGTTTAAATCCCCTGGATCACACTACAAACATGATGATCTTATAGAACATGATGCGTCGCTGTGTCTGTTATCCCCTAATTGGCTTTTCTTTTTTTTCTTTTTTATACATAATGTTGCTTTAACGGACATTAATACAATACATACTGCAAAAATAGTTTGTCAAGCTGTTAATTCCTGTTATTTATTGTCCAACATTTTTCTGATGCATGTCCTTAATTTAATTTCATATGTTGCTAATAAATCTGTCTATCTATCTATCTATCTATCTATCTATCTATCTATCTATCTATCTATCTATCTATCTATCTATCTATCTATCTATCTATCTATCTATCTATCTATCTATCTATCTATCTATCTATCTATCTATCTATTCAGTGTTTAATGCCAATACTTGAACTTCAAAGTATTTCAACCCAAACTGACATGGTTTATAGAGAGCAAAGGTTTTGTGAAAAAAAGTGGTTAACTTAAACATAAAGTCTGTCAAATAAACTGTTAAAAGGATTTGGATGGTATAGTGATTCATCATTCAGGTGGGATTTCAGTCTACTTTTTTTTAACAAAGCTAGTGGACTACCGAGTCGCTTTCACCCCAAAATGGTGGAAGTGTAGCGCTGCTGCCGGCCCCTGGTGTTGCAATGGAACGTTCTATTGGCTTTCACTTCTTGTCAATACAAGTTCTTTGGGGTAAGTTCTCCCCTTATTAGACATTCTCTGGTACATGTCATCGCAAGCATGACCTGAGGCTCCATGCAGCGTTTCGACACAGCACCACCTACTGGTGAGGAGATGTGAAAAATATTCATTTTTGCTTCTGAACGTTTTGCCATAAAAACATAAAACAGGAGTCATCTCCTTAGATTCCTGAATCCTTGCCGAGTCCAACAATACCAAACATGCTACGCTTCGCTTTATGGTTTGTCCGATGTTGTGGTTTAGAATTTTTTTTATTTATTTGTAAGCATTGATATTTTTACGGATCTATGCACCCAAAAAACAGTTGAGCTCAGTGATTCTACCTTTTTTGAGTGGTTTAGCATTTAAAAAAACTTTTGTGAATATCTTCGAAATAATCGGAAACATAGCGGGTTGACTAAAAGCTGATGGCCAAATGTCGAAATTTTGATTGTAAGTGGCAAAAAATGCAATCAATGTGGGATGTGGGTCTTTTGTACTTGCTCATAAATATAATGTCTGTAACTTCCAAACAAAATGAGATATTTTCACCGAATTTGACAATGTATGGCACCTGCACTCTGAGGACAAAAAGTGGGACTGCGCCACTTGGTGGCTCTATAATTGAACAAAACGTAAAATTGGATCTAACTACCTGTACAGTACCTTTGGTCTGATTGACTTCAAAATTGACATGCAGTGTCTTTGTCTCAATTGCTATCATGTCCATTGTGACGTTGGTGTACATTGATAAACATTGCCGTCTTTTCAATTGCAAAACGGCAGAAAATGCCATTATGCCACACTGACAATATTGATTTGGTGTGTCCTTTTGGTCATCACATAAAAAATTATTGTATTTATGTTTTTTTTTTTAAATGTCATTTTGAAAAAAATTCTAAAATCGATCACTTTACATGGTCTTGATGCTCCATGTCATGTTTGTTTTGGTTCTCATTTTGCCTCTGCTGTGCTTGGCCCCAATGCTCGCAGCTATATTTTAGACATATTTTTAATTGTGTATGTAAACGGAGAACAGAAACTGTCAGGTTTAGTTACAAAAAAAAAAAAAAGCGAACAGGCTATCGTTTTTCTGTTATAATATCCTCTCCATTTCCATTTTATAGCCACCAATTCATTAGAAAAATATCTGGCTGAATATTTTCTTCCTCTCAGTATAACTGTCAATACAAATTGAGATTTCAGGGAGCAGAGCTTATTAAGCAATTCTGACATGTTGCAGTTTGTGGCTGTTTTTATTATTTGACAGTCTCATGGCTCATGCAAGGAACAACTGTGCAAGTTCACCCCCTTGTGGCTGAAATGGTACATTGCAACACACTTCAACATTGGACTCACATGCACTAAAAAGTACATTTAGCTACATTTATGTCCTTGACAGATTTTCTATCACTTGTGCAAACACATCATTGCTCACTTGCAGATCCCTTTTAATTCGGCGCAGCAATTTTGAGACACCACACACGTGTCAGAATTTAACCACCAACGGTTCAAAATGGAGTATGTAACCCTGAGATGTCTGAAGAAAGCACACTTAAGTAGACAGCAGCCTCCATCTCAGATATGCATGGTGTCATTCAGGCGAGACGGACATAGCAGTGGAGTAATTTCCTGAAGCATACCAGGGCATCTGCGTGAGAGTTCCAGTATTGATCCAATGTCTTTCCTATAAAGGTCAGGCACTGTTGGGAGAATAAGATAATTGGGCATCAGTGTAGATGAATATCACAGTGATGTTTTTGTTCACAGAATAGTGTCCTGTAAGGTGGATAGATTGAGCATGTAGCACTTAAACCTTAAATTTCCACTTGTTCCGCCTTCACATTATTTCCTGGGGGGGAAAAAAGCTGTTCTGTGAACCAGAATTAATGAAGGTCATCTTAAGATTAGCTGTTTGCTATAGTGGTACATTACTCATATGATTAAATAACTTGAGCTTGGTGACAGACCTTAATAATTTAAAAGTTTAACAGCTAAAGCCGGATGGTCAGTTATTTTGACTGTAATTATTAATGGCATTCTAATGTAATCATATTGACACAACGAGTGTACTGACAAGTTACCTTTGTCAAAGAATGTCCATATCCTGAAGTGTTATATGTAATATATATAATTAGGGCAATTCATCAGATGAGCCGCAAGATTCCTGTACTGTTTTCTAATTGATTTCATTTCTCAGCAGCTGGTTTGTTCCATACAGACTGACAGCCTCATTTGTAAACATAATGATAAGTCAATGAATCACCTTCTATAACTCTGGCTTTTTATCCAGTTTAGTTAATGATTCTTTCTGGAGTTAATTTTAACTGAAACGATGCAAAATAAAAGAAACACAATGATTTGGAATCTTAGAGTCAGAGTTTTAGAAATATAATTTAGTATTTAATTAATAGTCATTAAAAATTATAATAGAGTACTACTTATATTAATACAGTACTACTTATATTAATACAATTGATTATTATAATGATAGTTATTATAACTACAATTATTATTTTAATTAATGTTCATAATAACTATAATTACTTTAAGTAATACTGTAGTAATTCTATTGCAAGAAAGGACTTGCATTGCTTAATGTTAGCAATTTTACAATTCACTTAACTGTACACCAATTTAAGGGGTAATGAAATAATGTATGGCAATGTTTTTTGAAGATATCGGTGACGCTTCCTTTTACAGTCCAGTTACCCCAGTACATACTCAGTACTTATTTTAGTAATTACAATTACTGGGTAATAACTAGGTACTAACCCTTAACCTACCCCTAAATCTACTCCTAACCCATGTACTTACCTTATATTAGCCAGTCCTTTCTAGGTACACTGTAAGTACACTATAAGTACTGTACTGTAAAAGGAAGCGTTACCAAGATATCAATGTAGATTATTAAATAACCATATTTTCATTTATGCTTTCATGTGTTTTAAGTTAAATATTCACACTATTTGATTTTTGCCTGGAAAATAAAGGTACGGAATGCTCACTGGTCAGCAGCAAACTACTGGAGATCAACAAAGCAGTCTTTTAAACTCCCTGAATGCCCTCTTTCTCTAAACTGTCTATCAAACCCTTTTGTCAGGTGACACATAGGACTGTGGGCTGAATTTTAATGTAACTCTTTGCCCTGATATATCAACATGTCAGTCTTTTCCTCTCCGCTCGTCACGGTTTGTTTTTCCCAGTCAAACCCTTGTCATTTAAATGCAAAAAAAAATCTCATAAATTTGTTTGTGATTTCCTGTCTAGCCTTGTCATGCACAAGCAATCACTGCTTGTGTCGTGGTGTGTTTCTTCTGGTTTTTAGACAGAAATAGTCATGACGTTTGCATGTTCAAAGGCTTGAGAATCTGCAGATTGACATGCATTTGTTGTATTTAATGACATTCAGAATATTTTGTAATATTTTCTATTCTGTTCTATTCTATTCCATTCTAGTGTTTTGACAGCATCTAAAGCCATAAAATACTAAGAAGGGCTCAGCTGGACGTACACTGGTTTTATAGGGGAGATTTAAATATGTTCTCCATGCCAGTGAATGTATGAAATATTATCCTTTTATATTCTATGCTCATAAACCAGAGGGCAGCATTGATCAGCTGTGTATGCTTGTCAAATGAAGCCTCACTACAAACCAAGGAAAGAACTGGAGTTCAGTAAACCCCTTTGAATTACATGCGCACTCTGTTACAAATATCGTCCTACTATTTCACTCTGACAGTGTATTCAGCCTTTGTTGTTGGCTTTAAGTCATATTGACCTCTGGCCTTTGAGAAAAGAGCCTTTCCCCCTGATGTCTGCCATTTGGAGATGCCTGTTAATTTCAGCACAGAGAGGCTCGGTCAAGATGTGTTACTGCAGACATATGAAAGTCTAATCAGTCTTGACATTTTCAGTTCTTTATCTGTCTTTCCTCTTCTGCATCTCCTCTGTCTGTCTGCTGCTGTGGCGTGAAGGTAAATGAGTCCTCATTAAGTCAATAGTGTGTGTGTGTGTGTTTGTGTTTTGGTTGGGCTAAGACGCTAAGTTATGTTTTCGCCAGTATACCATTTAGTTTTGCTTCGGCTGGTTGAGAGCACAGCATAAAAAGAAGATAACATAATTTGATGGATAGTCTCATACCTAATAAGCAAGTCCACCCTGTGGTAGGATCTCAAAGACAAGCAAACCACACTATAAATGTGTTTTCATTTACACAAACTGTCAGATAAAAAAAAAAAAAAATGTGACAAGAAAGTCCCTCATGAAGTGTAAAATATTTCTTTGAGGCTCCAGTCGCTTTCCTGCATATTATAGGTGGTGTTTTCATATACCTTCCTTTTCTCTCTCTGGGAGATGTTAGTCACACAACATTACCTTCCATCACTTCTCATGAGAGTCTTGGCATTTCAGAGTCTAAACTGCTGAAGCAACACAATGATTAAAACAACAACATAGAAAACATCAGAAACCTTATAGAGTTGCTTTAAAGATAATATTTATAGAATAGTTCACTGAAAAATTAAACTCAAAATGTTGCTCCAAGCCTAAATGATTTTCTTTCTTCCATGGAACACAAAAGGAGTGCATATTTAATAATGTGAATCATTTGCATATTTAAACATTACAGTTCAGAACACTTGTGATATATAGGCCTATATTAGAAGTATTTTTTATAATATACAACTATTAACAAATTGAACCTTATTGTAGTGTTACTGTTAATTTTTTGTTATCCTTTTCACCTGGGTTGTCTTGCCTTCTTTTGAGTTTATCAAACAAAGTGATCATATGGCTTCAGAAGACTTGGTGTATTTAATATATTTATATTTAATGATGCATTTATGGTGTGTTTTGTCGTTTTTTTTTTACACTGACAGCTTCAGGTTACAATACTATTCACTTCATTTTAAAGAAAAAAGAAGCATGAACATCCAACCTGACATCTACAGTATAGTCTACGAAAGAGAGAAAACTATACTATTGTCTACTAAAAATTATTCTAACTAACTGTTGTTGTTTTGAAACAACATGATAACAATACTGGTTGGTTTTGGGGGAACTATCCCTTTAAATGAACAACATCTGATTATGTGTCATGTGTCAACAGATGTCATGAAATCCTTTCTCCCCTGTAGGACAATGGTAATCAATAGTGAGACTGATGGCAATGAGTGGTGCAAGTATTTGAGCTATATTTAGATGATGTCATTCCTCATGCCCAAGTGAGCTGAGGGGAGTCCATCTTGTTTGGCGACTATACAGTAATTCTGCCTGAAATCAGAGACATTACTAGTTGAAATTAAAGCCATAGCCTATTTTTCCTCACCATTGCCATTTAAACGACTGCTAATTAAATTTGGAAAATGTTAAACTTACATCAGACTCTTTGAAAACTGGCTATTTTTCACTGAAGACTTCCGGTCATTTCTTCATTGATGCTTTTTGAGAATCACTATGAACAAAACCGATCATTATCTAAATCTGTTTTGAACATTCAGATGTGTGCTCAAGCATCAGGCTTTTTAGAATTTTCACCTGTGAAAACTGATCATGTTTTCATCAATGCGGTTTCAGAATCGCTTTCTCTCGTATAGAACAAAATCAACCAATATTTAAACTTTTAATTACCTTGAACGCTCAGACGTGTGTCCGAGTCAGTGCATGCATATGCAGACAACAATATAAATAAAACATAGCTGGATCTAAATCCAAACCAAGGCCCAGATCCGCGTTGAATCCACTTGTACCAGATGTGGCCCGGATCTGGGCCGACACTATGTTGCTGTCTGGGAAGGAACACTTAGATCATCATCTTATATATCGTCATATCACTCAACCCTATAATAAAGCACTAAGGCATTATAGACATAACAGGATAACTTTCTGTAAAACCGCTTTGAAATGATGTGTGTTGTTAAAAGTGCCATTTGACATACAATACATGAAGATATAATGACTATATACACACATAAAATGTTTGATAATATTAACCAACATCTGTTTAAATGCATACATACATACATTCCTAACGTTCCATCAATAAAGATCAATTTTTAAACAATTTATCTATTTCAGCCATTTCAGTTTTGACCTTTAGCACATTTGAACCCTGATTTCCTGCTCCCTCCATTTTTCCCATGCCCACTGTCTTCATTCTCAGAGACATTCTTTATGGTTGAGCTGTTCACCTTCTCTCAGGGTTACAGCTGTATCCCTTCGCTTTTCAATCAGTGCTAATGGATCTGCTGGCCTGCGTTCAGCGCAGTAAAAAGCTTCTGTACACTCATACGCACATTCATACACACTCGTCTGCCCCGAGAGAGTGGGCTAGCATGCCAATGAAGGGAAATAACCCTAAGGATGTTCTCATTAAGTGTTCTATCTCAGTGCGTCATTTCCACTACCACTAAAAAAAAACTTCAAGGTACGCCAGCTATAAGAAATAAGTTTAGCAGGTTGTGAATATTATGGTATTATGGTGACATTTTTAGTAGAAAGTGCAAATCACTGGAAAATCGCTTGACTGTTCTACAGTGGTCAATGTTTGTAGCATTCAGACAACACAATAGCTTGTTGGTCACATTTGACTGGATTATACTCATATGTCCGACCCCCTCCTTTTCGAGTGATACGCTACAGAGTGGTGAATAGCGGCACATGGACACTGCTTGTTGCCTTTAGGGGCTTTCTTTGTGGTCCCAGCACAGGGATCTCACAAGAAGAAGGCAAGAGCCCTGCTACTATTGAATTAAGCTGTGTGTGTGTACGTGTGCGTGTGCGTGTGTGTGTGTGTGTGTGTTTGTGCGCGCTTGTTTTTTCTATCCCTGTCGGGACTTCAACCTGAATGCACACAATAGAATGAATGGAAACAAGCTTATAAATCATACAGAATGAGTTTTTTTGAAAATGTAAAAATGCAGAAAGTTTGTGAAGGGTAGGTTTAGTACTGGCCTTGCAGGACTTATATTCTTGTTAAAGAGAATCACAGTCTTAAAGATTTAGCTCCATTCAAAGACAGCTGACATGGCCAATGTAACAGAAGAACCGTCTGTAGTATTCTGAGGGAAATGATGGTTGGATATCAGTTCTAACTCTATCATATATAGTAGAGATTATTCAAATATATACTCTAATACATTTGAATAATCCAGCTGGAAACCACATTTTGACCAGTGTTTTTTAAATTTGGACTTGAGCTACAGTATAGAATTAGCTATATTCAAATATATTTGAGTTAGAGGAACTGATATCCAACCATAATTTCCCTCAGATTACACTAGTGCAGACCATACATCTCTGAACGAACAACACGTCAAACCTTCAAGCATATGGACTACAGCCTCAGAAGACCACATCGGGTGCACCTCCTGTCAGCTAAGAACAGGAAACTGAGGCAACAATTCGTATACGGGCTCACCGACGGTATTCGACGGTAAAAGATTGTAAAACATTGCCTTGGTCTGATGAGCCTCGATTTCTGCTTCGACATTCAGATGGAAGGTGTAAACATCACAAAAGCATGGATCCATCCTGTCTTGTATCAACGGTTCAGGCTACTGCTGGTTGTGTAATGGTGTGGGGGATGTTTTCTTGGCACACTTCGGGCCCCTTAATAACAAATTATGTTTTATTAACAAAGTTCGGGTGGAACACGTTCAAATTATCTATCCAATCATCACATCATTCCAACCAGCTGTCAACAATTAGTAATCAACATGTCTACCCAGTCAGCAAGAGTGGAGGCCTAAACAGGTCTTTCTCAAAAAATTAGCATATTATGATAAAGTTCATTATTTTCCATAATGTAATGATAAAAATTAAACTTTCATATATTTTAGATTCATTGCACATCAACTGAAATATTTCAGGTCTTTTATTGTTTTAATACTGATGATTTTGGCATACAGCTCATGAAAACCCAAAATTCCTATCTCCAAAAATTAGCATATCATGAAAAGGTTCTCTAAACGAGCTATTAACCTAATCATCTGAATCAACTAACTCTAAACACCTGCAAAAGATTCCTGAGGCTTTTAAAAACTCCCAGCCTTTTTCATTACTCAAAACCGCAATCATGGGTAAGACTGCCGACCTGACTCCTGTCCAGAAGGCCATCATTGACACCCTCAAGCAAGAGGGTGAGACACAGAAAGAAATTTCTGAACAAATAGACTGTTCCCAGAGTGCTGTATCAAGGCACCTCAGTGGGAAGTCTGTGGGAAGGAAAAAGTGTGGCAAAAAACGCTGCACAACGAGAAGAGGTGACCGGACCCTGAGGAAGATTGTGGAGAAGGACCGATTCCAGACCTTGGGGGACCCGCAGAAGCAGTGGACTGAGTCTGGTGTAGAAACATCCAGAGCCACCGTGCACAGGCGTGTACAGGAAATGGGCTACAGGTGCCGCATTCCCCAGGTCAAGCCACTTTTGAACCAGAAACAGCGGCAGAAGCGCCTAACCTGGGCTACAGAGAAGCAGCACTGGACTGTTGCTCAGTGGTCCAAAGTACTTTTTTCGGATGAAAGCAAATTTTGCATGTCATTCGGAAATCAAGGTGCCAGAGTCTGGAGGAAGACTGAGGAGAAGGAAATGCCAAAATGCCTGAAGTCCAGTGTCAAGTACCCACAGTCAGTGATGGTCTGGGGTGCCATGTCAGCTGCTGGTGTTGGTTCACTGTGTTTTATCAAGGGCAGGGTCAATGCAGCTAGCAATCAGGAGATTTTGGAGCACTTCATGTTTCCACCTGCTGAAAAGCTTTATGGAGATGAAGATTTCATTTTTCAGCACGACCTGGCACCTGCTCACAGTGCCAAAACCACTGGTAAATGGTTTACTGACCATGGTATTACTGTGCTCAATTGGCCTGCCAACTCTCCTGACCGGAACCCCGTAGAGAATCTGTGGGATATTGTGAAGAGAAAGTTGAGAGACGCAAGACCCAACACTCTGGATGAGCTTAAGGCCGCTATCAAAGCATCCTGGGCCTCCATAACACCTCAGCAGTGCCACAGGCTGATTGCCTCCATGCCACGCCACATTGAAGCAGTCATTTCTGCAAAAGGATTCCCGACCAAGTATTGAGTGCATAACTGAACATAATTATTTGAAGGTTGGCTTTTTTTTTTTGTATTAAAAACACTTCTTTTATTGGTCGGATGAAATATGCAAATTTTTTCGAGATAGGAATTTGGGGTTTTCATGAGCTGTATGCCAAAATCATCAGTAGTAAAACAATAAAAGACCTGAAATAGTTCAGTTGGTGTGCAATGAATCTACAATATATGAAAGTTTAATTTTTATCATTACATTGTGGAAAATAATGAACTTTATCACAATATGCTAATTTTTTTAGAAGGACCTGTATACACATTCGACTCACCTGTTCCTCGACAGTTTTCAGCATCCCTCCACCACCCTACCCAGTCTCATCACTCTCGCCTGGTTACTTTCCTAACCAGAAATACAGGGGAGTACTCTGGGTTCGGGCCAAAATACCAAGCTCTGAGCCCTCTCATTGGACAGCTAGCCAAATACGCATATCTGATTATTTGTAAGTGTGAACTCGTGAATTGAGCACCATTTGAATGCCACAGCTTACCTGAATATGGCTGCTGATCATGTCCGTCCCTTTATGACCACAGTGTAGACATCTTCTGATGGCTGCTAACGCTAAGCAGGATAACACCCAAATCACAAAGCCCAAATAATCTCAAACTCTTTTTTTTAAACATGCCAGTTCACTATACTTAAATGGCCTCCATAGTCACCAGATCTAAATCCAATAGAGCACATTTGGGATGTGCCGGCATCATGGATGCGCAGCTGACAAATCTGCAGAAAATGTGTGATGCTATCATGTCAATATGGACCAAAATCTCTGAGGAATGTTTCCAGAATCTATGCCATGAAGAATTAAGGCAGTTCTAAAGGCAGAAGTATTTATAGCAAATATGTATTTATAAAAAAATAAGGTATGCGATTGGCTGACATTTAATCAAACACACCATTTCAGTGTCATTAAGATTTGAACAAGTATACAAGATTTTGATAAATCAGGTTCATTCAGCTAAACTAAATGGCTCTTATCTAGTGTCAGATTCGGTTTCTCTGAGGCCATGGCTGAGCTTTGTGGAATTGACCCTGTCTCATTTTCCATGTACTGCAGGGACCGTGTCGCGCTGTACGTCTCACACACAGCAATTATTGACTTTGCTAAAGGGGATGAGATAAAGGTCCACTCATCTAATCTAGAACCACTGAGACTTACTGAGAGAAATAGAGCCGGTGGTGTGTGTGTGTATGTTTGTTCGTCTAACTTGCTCTCACTTTCTATCTTGGCACATTAGTCTCTCTCTCCCTTATCCCTCCATCCCTTCATCCCCCTTTCTTTCTTTGTTTTTCCTCCATATTACTCTCCACCCCTTCTCTCTCTCTGGCTCCCTCCATTTTTCAATTAGATGTCCAGCAATTACATTACCAAGGCCATCACTTAAGGAACACATAAATAGTCCTGAGTCGCCCTGCTGGCTGAGAGTAAAAGAACGAGATGAGATAGTACACTTTCACGTCAGGGATGGAAGGAATCTGCTGCATCATAAAAATTTGGGTTATCATCACCTTATGCACTTAAATATGATTTAAATGCCATAAATAACACAAATAAACTATAAATTACTATACTATTATAGAAACTATAAAGAAATATGTTCATATAATAAATATTATATAATAAATTGCACACTATTATCAGTGTCTATTCATTTTGGTGCAAAACATATAATCTCCATAATTGTCATTCACCAATGATTTTAATAGACCGTAAGAATAGATGCCATATTTAATCGGATAAAGGATCTTATTAAAGGATATTTAATAAAGGATGATGGCATATACATACAGTTTGTGTGCAAAAAAACTCTACTTAATTGACTCACCCCCATGTTGTTCCAGACTTTTTCTCTTGTGTGGAAAATAAGCTATCTTGAAAAATGGCTGTATAGAACCTGAAAGGATTCTGTCAATTGCTTCAAAACAAATGAATTAAAACAAAATTAAAACTAAATCCATGAAATGATCCCATGATGGGAACCCCATAAAGGTTCTATAAATGATTACATTTTATGAATTAAACAGCTTTATCACTATATAAAAAATTGAAATAATCCTTTGAGCATAAAAGTATTATGCAATCATTAAGACATTTTCCTTATAACTTTTATGGCATAAAGCATTCTTTAAAGGTCAAGAACCCAGGGTTTTAGAGCCCCCCTCAAAAAAGATTTTATATAATTTTTTTTACAATATCCATGCTTTCCCCATTGGAAATTTCTTTAGAAAGACCTTTTGAGTGTTATACCAGTAACACTTTGAACAGACACAGTCTCTGAAAGTGGAAATAAAGAGTTTTGGGACATTGCCTGAGGGTGTTTGGTTTGTGAAAGAGTGTCTGGGACTTTTTTGTTGGTGTCTTATGTAACACAAGTCATGCAGGACAGTCCCATGTGATTGTCCGCAGGGAGGACTGTGATGAAAATATTACGTGACTGAGAAACTGCATCATCAGAATGAAAGCGGAAGAGGTTGTGACGGGTTTTTATCATACAATAGTTTGGTTGGCAGAGATTTGCGAGGGGAGAGACATGGAGGGAGAGAGGGGGAAGTGATCCCTGAGGAGTAATACACTTAATGCCTGGATTCTTCCTCTGGGTCCTTTAAATTCGCAACCGTTGTTTCAGATATTGATCCTTAAAACAGGGACATCAACCTGTTTGAACTGATCTGAATGCACCAGCTAAGTGACCAAGACTATTGGAAAGCTAATGATTGAGATTGATTTTACAAGATCTAATCCACTTGTTGTTGTTTTTTTGTTTTTTTTTGTTTTTGCTTTTTAATAGTGCAGAATGTGGCCAGCAAGACACAAAGCAGATGCTTCCATCGCTGACAGTCACGTCTGATACTGATGTGCCCTCAGGGTCACTTGTTCTAGTCACTTCATGTCAAAAAAAAAGGGGGGGGGTTACTCCTTGTCACCACCGATGACTTTGCTGTCGAAAAAGAGAAAGATCGAGTGGGAAAAAGGAAGATGTTTGGCCTGTGGGAACAGGATGCACCCATATAAAACATGTTATGATGACATTACAGATCTTGAGGGAGAAAATATTGAGAGGAGAAACATTCTCAACAAACAGCTGTCCAAAGGCATATATTTATATTCATACTTATGTTCTTTTTTTTCCTAAACGGTTTTATCAGCGTCACCCCATCCCTAACTTGGAAAATGAATGTTACATACATGAAACACGAGCACAATTATTCGGTGTGCATGTGTCTGTAAATCATGGCATTTTTCTCATTTTCAAAATTTAGTAAAGCATTTTTTATGTCTGCTCCCAACCACATGTAAATAGTGCATGAAGACACTGCATTTTGATAACACTATTCACCATAACTATATCAAATCTGAAAACAGTTTTCAGAAAGGTCGATTTTATGTGAAAAAATTATGTCTGATATTTATGAAAGTTTCATGAATGAGTAAAATAAACTTTAATCCTACATTTCATAAATGTTTTTTTATTGTCCCTTAAATACAAATATCTTTAATTACAGTTTATTTTTAAGGTGTTCTTATTACAGTGTAATTACACAAATAAGTAATGAGCAATATGAACATTAAAATATGATGTACTTATTATAGGGTTAGAGTTTGGTTAGGGTTACTTGCTTGTAATTATGAATAACTTACTCTTATTAATATAGTAAGTACTTGTAACGTGTAACAAGACATTGTACAATAAAGCGTTAAGTCTTTTATTGTCACTTAATTACGAAATAAAGTACGTTTTCTTTCTGTGCTCAAAATGGTCTATTGCTGCTCAGGATAGTCAAAAAGTTAGCAATTCTTTACTGATATTTTACCTATTTTGTAGTCTCTTATCTTTCTCATTATATTATAAATACTGTCTTCTGGTAAGGCCCAGAACTATATTTCCCAGCATGCCCAATTATTCCCCTAGGTTTAATGAGAGCCAATCTAATTACACCTGCCTCCTTCAATAGGAAGATAATTTCCTGACAGATACATGAAGACCCTGGCATTAAGAGACGTGCAGAGGAGGCATGTCCTAAGATTGTCTTCTATGGCACACTGGGGACTATATAGCCACTTAACAAAGAATAGAAAGGAAAGGAAATTCTCACTGGGTGTAGTTGGTACAATATGATCTGTATCCGTTGCTGATTTGCCGTAAAGGAAATTGTTCAAATAAATAATGATGGCATGAATACAAATGAACGCCGCCTACTAGCTTCCGTCATAGGCTGTGCTTCTAACCGTCGTTGTGGGAGATTTGATCGATTGAAGCACGAGAGAGGACAAATGTCCCTCACTTAGGCTGATTCAATTAGACGCACCATATTTCAGCTGAGATTCTTGAACCTCAAGCATTTCATTACTGATTTGTGAGCAGAGACGTGATCACCAAGAAAACCAGAGTACGCCCACATATGAAGTAAGCTAGTGATTTAAAAATTAATATATCTGGTGAGTTTTAAATATTAAGCACAGAATACATCTGAATATGACCAAAGTGCTAACCATGAAATGTGTTCAAACTATGTTATTTGACGAGTAAGTAGTCTTTGAGGTTTTTCCAGACACTTAAGATGGCCACAAACACCTAATCAGTTGGAAGGATAAAAATGGCTTGACTTTTGGCTAAGCAAACTGTACCGCCCCATTGCGGTCATTATTAATCACCACAAGTGCTCTTCACTGTTCTTTTGTGAATGAGATCTCTGGCATATCCAGCCTTGACGATATAATGGGATTACATTTTGGACAGCAAGGACAAAATGGAGGACAATCTTGGGGCATGGTTGGGTGGGGCGAAAACAGCGTCATCGTCCACCCCCAGGACATTGACGCAGTGTATGAAAAGACGCATAAGAGATCCGGTCCAACCCCCGCCTTTACTTCCCTCCGCCTTCTTCACCCCTGCCCCGCCCCGCTAAGACCAGCAGAGCACTTAGAGTAATGTAAATAACGTACGGGCTATTTTTAGAGTGCCGTCTCTTAACAGTGACATTGGAAGTTGAAGAGAGTTAACGTCATAAATTGTCACGTTTTCAGACACGTGTTTTCGTAACTACCCGCAGATCCTACAGCAGTCCGCAGAGCTTTTCGGCAGGCGAAAAGACTTGGAAAATGGGTTTGGTGTCACCGACGGGAATAAACATAACGTATTTAAACACAGTTTGTAAAGTTTAACGAATTTAAACAAAACGTAAAAAGTCTACTCAGACTTTTTGTGGACTATATAACAAAGTAATAATACACAACTATGAAAGTCTTAACAATAAAATTTATTGTCTTTTAATAATCCTATATTTAATCTGTAGGCCACAAATAAATAAATAAATATAGATTTGTGTAGCTGGCTCCGACCAATTCAAATAAATATATATATATATATACTTGTATATAGAACAAGTGATACTTTACATTAGTGGAATACTGGTTATATTCATTGGAATATAAATACACACATCACACAAATTTCTGTATTGCTAAAGCCAACAAAATAACACAGCAGCTGGCTCATCCTGGAACCAGGTACAACGACTTCTTTTGACATCAAATCACAAAATATAACACAGCACAGACCCCGGAGGTTATTATTACATCTGATAAATCATTTGCAGGTACATTCATTTTCAAGTACAACAAAGTGACGAACCGGCTTTGCATAATGTCCAAATACCTCCATTTAATCCATGTAGCTAGTTAAGGCGATTGAAAGATTATATATATATATATATATATATATATATATATATATATATACATATTTCCATGTTCCTTATTTTCCGTTCATCTTAATATTGCACTATGAACATGAAAAAGACATTTGCCACATGTGCACTTATGTCACAGTTGTTAAAGTTATTTTGTAGATGGGAAGCACATCACTTGTTATATAATTTTGTATTTATGGAACAGCATATAACTGTTTAGCTACATTAGGATACCAGGACGATAGGAGAATCTGCACTAATATCTAGAATGGGAGTTTGACGTACATAATGGCATGACACATGGACTTACACCTATTATTTACTCACATATAGCTATAATTTGAAATATTATAATAACTGTTACATTTCTTTTTTTAAATCTGGACTGATCTGTGTCCAGATTCACTGGACTACACAGGAATATTTCTACCAAAAATGAACATTTTGTCATCATTTTCTCACTTTCAATACTGGAACACACAAAAAAAATACTTTGAAAAATGTTTTAACTGCTTTCCCCCCTCCATACAAAGGTCAAAAGGGTCGAAAACAGCCCGCTGACTTTAATAGTATGACCACTGAGACGTTTTTTCTGTGTTCCACATAAGAAATAAAGTCATGCTGGCTTAGAGCCACATTGGGAAAATGATGACAGAACATTTTTGGGTGAACAGTCCCTTTAATATTATTATTTCCCCAGGATTATCACAGTATCTCAACATTTTCTTTCGAAGGGAAAGGAGAGTCACTCAGCTT
Organism: Meda fulgida; assembly: GCA_030578275.1. NCBI lineage: Eukaryota > Metazoa > Chordata > Actinopteri > Cypriniformes > Leuciscidae > Meda > Meda fulgida. The sequence continues at coordinate 27,980,139 of CM060616.1, read as the reverse complement.
TGTACATACCAACGGGAGTCGAAGAGCTTCTCAGGGTAGGTAAAACCATCAAGTCAGTTTTTTCCTAATATTACTCACACCACACGAATCTCTGCTGTTTTCTTCTCATTTTCAGTTGCTATTCAATTCCTTCTGAAAGAAGTGATGGCAATTCCAGAAAATGATGTGGAGTGAATTAATTATGTAATTCAAAACTGATATTTCTTTTATTGTGTGAAGTAGTCCTTCACATTATGGAGCCACTAGAGAGTCTCAGGATTGACCATGAAGCCTCTACTCGTTCTCATGACCTGGTGACTCCGGGCTGGAGGAGTCTTCCTCTTCGGTCAGGGTTTCTTTCCTGGCGAAGGTAGCAGCTAAAGTAACACTAAGTCTTGGCTTGACCGGGGCCATTTCATTCAGTCCAATGATGTTCTTGTTCACCAATGTGGTCTTGTCCATTATTTCAGCACTGTGCTTGGCCACCACTGCATCCAAGAAATCATATTTAGCCGACAAAGTGCCATTCTCAAACAGGTACTTAAACAGGTGTGAGACGGCCACGTTGCTTAGGAACGAGGCCAGCATGGAAACTGTCTTAAAGGGAAACCTTTGCAACACCAGGTATTCCACTTCGTTGGTCACATGGTGGACCTTCTCCTCGATGGTCCATCCGGGGTAGTAGATGAACGGAGGCAGTTTGAGATAAGGTTCCCCTCCGCCAATGCGCAGGATCATTCCAAAGACGTATCCAGCCACCGCGCCATAGGTGTTTGTGCCACGGACAAAAAGAACACAGATGAGTTGGGGGAAGATGATGACGTAGACCAGGTCAGAGCTCAGGTACCATAAACCGTAGACAGTCCCAGACAGGAGAGCCATGGCCGTCGCTAGAGCCCCGAACACAAAAATAGTGATCCGCATGACCCACACAATCTCACGGTCGGAAGCCTTGAGGTCAGTACAAAGATGAGACGAGAGTTAGAGGGGAAATAAAATGATAACTGAGAAAGCTACACATTTCTATTTGATTAAGTTGATTAATATGCAGTTTGTTTTTAATCAGCTGATATTGGTGCTTTTTACATACAGTGTCGTTTTGATGCATCCAAACAATAACATTTTGGGTTGGATGCCATTGACTTTTCATTATGTGGACAACAACAGATGAGACATCATGCACAATATCTTGTTTTGTGTCTCACGAAAGAATGAAAGTCATACAGTTTTGGAACGACATGGGTGTGAGTAAATTATGAACAATTTGTATTATTATTATTATTATTATTATTATTATTATTATTAATAGTATTGAGTGACCAATCCTTTCAATTACCTAATTCCTACATTAGTATGCATATTTATCATTTTTAGAGAAGTCAGTTATTCTGACAGTGCAAAAAATTTTTTACTCATTATTTCTGTTATGTTTTCCATTACGAATATCTGAATATTATTAAATTAACACTGTATTATAAACAATATGTAGAAAAAAATGGATAAAGGTACTGGTAATTTCTGCCAATACATTATCCGTTAAGTTTTTTGGACATTTCCTTTAACACTAAAACACAACACAACACATTGGTGAGACTCAAAATATTGGTAAACACCTGTGAAAAATATGGAAAGTACTTCAATACTTCTTATTAACAAAGTATATAGTGCCCTATTTGCTCACACTTTTCTTAAGAGTAAAAATACATTTACTTGAGAAGCAACATTACTTGTATAAAGTATATATATATAAATAATATATAAAGTGGTTTTCTAAAAAAATCAAAATTAAACGACTTTATTAAAAACTCACAATGAGGTACAAAAAAATAGGGTTTTCTTAAAAACCTTAATAAAATGTCTTATTTTTTCTTAATGGAATAATTCACTTAAAAATTAACATTCTGTCATCATTTACTCAGCCTCAAGTTGTTTCAAACCTGTATGAATTTCTTTCTTCTGCTGAACACAATGGAAGATATTTTGAAGAATGTCGGTAACGAGACAGTTGATGGACCCCATTGACTTCCATAGTAAGGAAAAAAAAATACCATGGAAATCAATGGGGTCCATCAAGTGTCTGGTTACGGAGATTCTTCAAAATATCTTCTTTTGTGTTCTGGTTTGAAACAACGTGAACTTTAACAATAAACTCACTTAATTTTGATGATTTTGCTTCTCAAGTAAATAGATATTGATTTTTAAATTATTTCGATATTTGTACTGGAAATATTTTTTTGTGGAGTGAATGACTTCGCAGTGAATTAAATTAGACTGGCTCTCACCGATTGCCGGAAAGCGAGCTGGTAGATGTTCCTAGCGAACATGGAGCTGGCCGATAGGATGGATGAGTCAGCGGATGACATCACTGCGGCAGAAACTGCCCCCAGACCAAAAAAGGAGATATAGGCTGGGCACAGGTGCTGTAGCACGATCGGTAAGATCATGTCGGACTGGTCCCTCTGCATGGGAGGAATTGGCCCGTAGGTTGTTTGGTTCCAATCTGTGGGGGTAGAACATACTTACTACATACTTTGTGTAATATATATATATATATATATATATATATATATATATATATATATATATACATACACACACACACACACTTTTTGCATCATACAGGAGGCTAATGTATATTAAACTAAATGAAATATTAACGTTCTATTTCAAATTCTTTTTACTTTCAATCCAAAAGCAATAAGCCTTGCGCTTGATTAGACTGTTATTCCCAATAAGTTAAGTAATTTAAGTGACTGGCTGTGTCTTTGATGCTGAAAGTCTGTTGATTAAATCTGGGTGCTGTGTGCCTCCCTCAGATGTAATATTTACAGGGTTCACATCGTTAAATGGATAATCTGTTAATAATGTATGAAGGAGACCAGCTGTTGTTATTTACTCATTTCTTTAGTGATCTGAAGGGAACATTGTTTCCACCCAGGGCTGATACAGCCTGAGGAACACCTCCCACAACACACCATAGCAAATCAGACTGTTTCCCTCAATAATGAGAAAAAAGTGATTAGATAATTAGAATTACTGATGGTATGTACTAAATACAGTACATGCTCAAAGGGAAAAGGGCTTTAGGACAAGGAAACATTATATACAGGAAACAATATGAAAAATGCTTTGATGCACATTTTTAATTTGGATGAGCTGTGAATAATTATTCAGGGCGAGGGTACAGTATGTGACATGTTATCGGGAGAAAAACAACAGAATAAGTGAGCACTTTTGTATTATCTGTTTAAGGAAAAATTTCTGACTATGAAGTATGACTATTAGTATGATCTAAAAAGTCCAATGTGAAGTCCTTCCTATTTTTTTGCACTATAAAAGTCTCAGTCTATTGATCTGTAAGTGGATACACGGCCTGTAAATCAGACAAATTAGACTGCTGGGGTGAATTTGTTTGCATATGTTGTTTACTTAACCCTTAAATGCATGAAGGTTTTGCCAATCATTGTTACATATTCGGGTCTTTATCGTCCCAGATCTATATCTAACACGGATGGATCTCTACCTGTCGTGAAAATATAAAACTCTCTTGATGTTAGAGTAAAATTACAGAAGAATAACATTTTGTTACTTTTGGAGCTTGGAAGGGTTCAGTTTGAGCAGATGTTTTATACCACCATCATCACTGTCCTCATTGGAGCTCATTTCCCAGTACATTCAGCATCTGGCTCATATTCACCATCTCAAACATATTCTCAAAAATATCATTTTCAACATTTTGATCAGCTTCTTCACCAGATCCACCATCAAGTGACAGTGAGACTAATATTTGATTGTGTTCAGTATTTGCTCTGCAGTAAATCACTGAGCCATTTCAAGTTTTGCTGATGATACTTCCTATTCTTTTGTTTTCTGCCTGCGGTATCTATGAGTGAAACGTCACTTCATCATTGTGTATCAGACATTGCCACCTTGGGGAATAAAGGTGAATTCCACTTGTTCAGTCATCAAAGATTCAATTATGGTTGTGCAGAAAAAAATATACTTACATTTACACACCTTGGGTTGTTATCAACCCTATATGATACAAAATAAATATGAATGGGAATGCAGGCATTCTTTTATAATTTTATTTTTTTTCTCGTTATATTGTTGATAATTGATTGAGGAATACTAAGAAGATTGATTTCTTCAAAAAATGAACACTAGTAGTAGTAATAGTAATAGTAGGAGTGTAGTGAATGATGTCCCGGGTCACTAAAGACTTGAGGTATGCGTTTAAGGGTTAATGCAAAACTATATATGCAATAAATGAACTGTTGTTAAAGTTGGTATGAAGCAAAGTTGCAATCATATTTTATTCACAATAGACTGCAACAGTGCCCACCCCCTTTTTCAGCAGAAATTATTCCAGAAGTTTAATTTTTCTTATAATTAATTATCATTTTTCCCATAGGGATTTAAACATATTCTCCATAAAAGAGTTATAAGTCATGAACCAAGCCAATTAATGTTAATGTTGATGTTGAACATTTTAAATGTATAATGCAAGTAATAACATTTTATATCAACAGGTGATGTATTTATTCACCCAAACACCTGTTTGGCACCTGCTCATTGAATCATGATCTCCTTGAAAAAATGTCCGGTTTCAAATGTCTTACCTGTGGAAGCCCCTATGGCTCCGATCAGGACAGAGGGAATAGCCATGATGATACACCCAAAGGCAGCCAGGAATGAGAGGACTTGAGCATAGGTAGCTGAAGAGGCAGAAAGAACCCTTTGAAAATACACTTGCCAGGGAATCCCCCCCAACATCTAAAAACAGAAATGTCATTGTAAATACAGACACCAGACATCATGATACAGATGCATAACATCAAGTGTGTTATAAATTTATAAAAAATTTAACTTCAGACATGAAAGCTAAGCTCTCTCGATCTCTATCTATCCATCTATCTATCTATCTATCTATCTATCTATCTATCTATCTATCTATCTATCTATCTATCTATCTATCTATCTATCTATCTATCTATCTATCTATCAGTTTTTTGTCTGTTTGTTGGTCTTGTTTAGTTTTCCTCCCTACGAATAATTGCATTGTTCAATAAAGTGAGAAATTAGGTTTGGCCCTTCAGAATCAACGATCATCCGTTGGCAAAATGATTGTGTCTCCATTCCATCATGCTACAGTGAGTTGTCCACTCACCAGAAGGCAGAAGTTGTCAGCCCACAACCATTTGTCAGCGCTGTCTATCTTCCCGAGCCATGCAGTCTGATTAGCATGGAGCTGCTTCACTGCTGTCACTCCGATGTCAGACACAGCTGGGTTTGAGAGTGCAAAAGGGACGCTCACCCACTACGAAGAGAACATTTTCCACTCTATTACCATGTAATAGACTATCTATAACATTGTAACACACCATATTTAACTTAATGTGTAGCATGTGCAACTGCAAAATGTAATAGATACGATTTTATGCATTAAACATTTTTAAAGTTTTTAAACATTTCTTTTAAAATTTTTATTAAAATTATTACATTTTAATTTCCACAGCAATGCAATAGCTAATACGTTGCTAATGTTATATTATGAATTGAATTCAATTAATAATGCAATAATGCAATAAAAAAATACTATTACTTGTATCTACGAAAAGTGATTGATGAGCCGTTACTCTCAAAACTGCATAGCTGACAGTCACTTTGATCAATCACAGAGTGCTATGTGCTGCTGAAGACATGCAGACATGAATTAAGGGGAAAATGACATCACCGCGATGACTTCACCATGTGGCTCTGTGAATCCTTACCAGTCCTAAAAAAATGCAGAAGAGCTGGACAACATCAGTGTAGGCCACTGAGTAGAGTCCTCCAATCAGCGTGTAGAAAATGGCAATAAGAGCCGAAATAATCACAGACATATTGATATCGATGTCAATGATCACACTCAGTGTGGCCCCTGTGACATAAAGAAAGATATGTTTCATTACGTTTAATTAAGCAGTATTTACAATGTATTTGTACAATTATGGTAGAGCTTGCAAAATGTACTGATTGCTTGAGAAAAGGTCTGCATTAGATATCATTTCCCTCTCTATTCTTACCAAGGGCAGATAAGATGGCGGCTGACCAGAACATTTCCCCCATTAGAGCAGGGATGAATAGCAGACCACCCATCCTTTTTCCATACAGTTGCTGGAAGGGGTCAAGCATGGTGACGTAACCCCGGGAGCGCATGGGTTTAGCAAAGAAAAGGCCACCTTGACATGAATCAATTCATAGAAATTATATGTTTGACAGATATGTTACTAGTTCTGCATGTTACCAGAACTCTGAAAAATGACTTTCACCACTTATCATAGCTGCATAAATATACAACATACCCAAGACAAGGCTGAGTGCGTATCCAAAGGGAGCCTGTGCCCATGCTAAGCCGTACCCGGGAAGATACACATTCTCTGCAGTGCCGTTGATATAACCTCCTCCGACCCAAGTTGCTGGAATGAAAGAGGATTTAAAAAAAAGAATGGTCTTGAAAGAATATTATCTCTCTTTCTCTCTCTCTCTCTCTCTCTCTCTCTCTCTCTCTCTCTCTCTCTCTATATATATATATATATATATATATATATATATATATATATATATGGTATCTCCACACATACACAACCATATATATATATGTGGTTGTGTAAGTGTGGAGATAACATATTTGGTAACATAAATAATTACATAATTAACACTACACACTACATGCACAATGGAACATATATAAAGCGATATTATAAAATATAAGGTCATAATATATATTTCATTTAGGCCTACAAATTTCAGATTTTTTTTCAAATTTCAGAACTCCACCCCATTCTCACTCTTTCAACATACTCGATTTATAACGCTAAGGTTAATTTGTCCCCCAGTTATTTATTTTGCCTGTCTACTTTAATGTAGAAAGACATCAAGAAAACTTTTTTATACAGACAGGATATTTTTGTTAGATAATTAAATCTCTAAACTGAAGAATGTAAAAATAAAACGTCAGTCACGTTATATCGCATGTAGACTACATAAAGTCAAATGTAATTTTCTATTCAGTTATTTCTGAAACTCACCAGTCATGGTAAAAGCGCCGACAAATAATCCAATATCCCTTCCGCCGACCATAATAGTCTCACTGCGATCAGTTCCCTCCATCACGCCGGAATTCTTGTTCTTCCATGCTGCCCAGATTCCCACTACAAGGATCAGCAGGTAGAAGATGATAATCGCCACCAACCCCTCCACATGGATGTTCATCTTCTCTCTGCTAAAGTCGTTGTTTTTCTAAAGAACCGAAATGCATTGAGACCTAAGGAAAATAGACCTAAAGAGATGCATAAGAAAAGAGAGAAAATTAAAAAAAGAAGTCTATTTTGCTTCTCAACACAAAGAAGATCAGGATTCAGAAATAATCTGCATCAAGTGTTGCTCCACAGAAGATTTGAAATGCGTAGCATATTATCTCTTAATAGTCTAAATCAGCAGGTTTTTTCAGTCACTCCAAGCTTTGTTAAATTGCATGCTAAATTAATGGATTTCATGTATCTTGTTTAGGTGGGGGGGAAATGACAAGTATTTCATAATTGAACATCATATGAAAAGTGCCTCACCTTTGTGAATCAGCCGCTCAACTGCCACCAAAAGTGTGAAAACCCAACTGTCGCCTCAGGAGAGGAGCAGTACAGCACATTTCAGAGTGAGCCAAACTTACTGTGAATCTTATAAGAGCAGGTTTCGTCAGAGGGTCGGTGAACGTCAGAGAGATGTGAATGGGGGCTATTTATGAATAAAGATGTCAGATCGCGCAAACGATTCGCTCGTCACAGGAGGTTTTCAAGCCAACTGAAAATCACAAGACAAGGGGGAAACAGTTGTAAATCAAGGGTAGTGAAATATATCGGTTCCATTCATGTTTTTCTTGACTGGTGTTTTAAGACAGTCTGTCTGAAGCTCTCTCTCTCAGCAGAAGCAGCAGGTCCGGCGCTGTCCAGAGTGCTGAACCCCGCGCCAGGGCTTTTAGACGCCACCCAAACTCTCCAAAATCAAGTGTATTGAGGAGACAAAATAGAAAAGTCAGGAGGGTGTGTATAGTCAAACTGAACAGCACTGGCACAATAACGTTGAACACGACAGTAATCCAACGCAATTGAGCGTTTTTCTACGTTGTATAGCCTATTTTGTTCTGATGTATTTTCACACTTTTACGTTTTCTCTGTTTTTGACTTTGATATGGCTAAACTATTTTCATAAATCGTAAATAAAATTACATCTTTGATCAGTTTGTTTCGTAGAGATTTTTGCAAGTATAGGGAATCAACGAATTCCTTTAATCTAGGTACCCATTAAAATTATTAAAATACTTTAGGCCTGTTTTACTCTTTTTGCAGGAGTGCTCTGTTTTATGATTTCTTTTCATTAAAATCCGCAAAGGAAATTCTGACATTCTGCCACCCAGTGGCTACATTTCATGCTATTGGTGGCTTTCCTAGTGGCTTAAATTGCTATTTTTAGCTAGCTTTAATGCATTGTTCCATCAAGGGGAAAAAAAGAACAATTCAGGAAAAAAAAAGAGTAAAAATGGAAAAATAAAAAAATTGGTTCCACTTTATTTCGATTGTCCACTTTAGACATTCTACTAACTATAAGTAACTTTGCAACTACATGTCAACTAACTCTCATTAGGTTATTAGTAGAGTGTAGTAGACTGTGAGGTTACGGTGTTAGTGTTCGGATTAGTAAAATAAGTTGCCTTTTAGTTGCCAAGTTACTTATAGTCAGTAGAATGTCTGTTGGAGAGGCATCAAAATAGTGTTAGCAGGAATTAAGCAGACAATCTACTAATACTCTAATGACAGTTAGTTGACATGAAGCTGCAAAATTACTTATAGTTAGTAGAATGTCTAAAGTGGACTATCGAAATAAAGTGTTAACAAACAAAGGCTACATACAAATTTATTAAGGAAACGCATGAGATCATGTACTTCAAAATCACATTACTAAGTCAAAGCTAAAATTTCTATTAACATTCTTGTTTTTGTGGTAGGCTATCCAGTTTGGTCATGAGAGCTTTTATAAAATATTTCCTGAGGACAGGCTTTCCGCAAATAAATCTCCAGGAATCGGAAACTTTTTAGATGATAATTGCGCCTCTGCACGTTTGACAGTTCTGCAGGCTATTCTATTAATTTCCTTGATAAATAAGAATCTATTAGCTTAAAAGAGAGAAAGCAACTCTCCAAAAGAGCCAATTTAATGGAAAAAATAAGCCAGAAATCTTCTACCTAGCCTATATCGACTAATTTAACTGGTAACATTTTGACAGCTTGCCAAGTGAGTCCCAATTATAAGCAGACGGTATACTTCCTGTACAGATGTCGAAGTTCTTTGTAGTTTAGAAAAGGCCTAGTCAAGACCCCTCAGCAGTTTTCAACAGCAAATGTGGCACAGGTTCTGAAGATCATTTATGTGGTTCAGATAACATAATATGTTGAGTTTCTGTTGACTATACCAATCTCCTTCATTGTATTAAATCATTTATTTTTATTTTCAATGAACAGAAAATTAAGGCAACCGGGTTACTTAGGCTACTTTTTACAACATTCATTTTTACAGTGTACGGACGATGACTATGTGCTTTTTAAAATCTCTTAAAATGTTTATATGAAATCACTTGAAATAAACAGTTGATGTTTTCTTCTAGATCCCTCGTGCATGGGAACAGTCATGGCGCGCAGATTTTGCTCAGCTAATGAGCATCCTTCACATCTGTTTCGTGTTCTTTGAAGTGTGTCGCAGAGAGATGAACATGTAGTTTTTCATGGACAAATGAACAGCAGATTTGACACAACTGTTGGCAATAATAATCATAAGAAATAACAATAGAATATAGGCTATATTAAACGTAAAAATGTACACTTAGGCCTAGCCAACTACAACAATGTGCATAGAGGTGATAAAAGGTATGATCTTCAAAATGCAACTTGGGTGATACATTTGTGAAAGAAACATTTACCCTCATACAGGTTTTTCTTTTAATTAATCAAATACATTTTTATTGTGTTTATTTAAAAATGAAACATTGTGTATATTTCAGCACTTGTTTAACTACCTGTTGTGGGTTTCAAAAGTGAATTACAGAGTAGACTGATGCTGCCACCTAGCGGGAGAAAGTAGCTGCAGTGAGAGCGGGTGCCAATTTCAGTTGTCCGTCTGTAATACGTCTATCGTTCATTGGAAAGTTCAGAAAGGGAGGGGGGATGAAGACTTGAGCCTTCTGTTCAGGGACCGTAGCTGGAGCAGCGGAGAAAACCCGGTATTTACACAGAGAGATGGAAAGTGGCAAGCAACGGGCACTTACAGGGTCCCGCATCAGCGTCACGTCTGTTACGCATGGCTAAACGAGCCGATCTGACTCTGCGCACAGGGGTTCGGAGTCAGAGCACAGTCTCCACTGTGTTTTATATCTGCTGTCACTTCTTCTCGGGGATCTGCAACAGACTGTCTCTGGTGCTGTCCCTATTCACTGGCACCAGACGCTGATGGAAATACAGCATTTCCCCATTGCAGTTAGATTAAAGAGAGCGAGAGAGAAAAAAGAACATGTCATGTCAAACCTGTACGACTTTCTTTCTTATGCAAAACACAAAAGAAGATATTTTGAAGAATGATGGTAACCAAAGTTTGTTCTTTTTCATGTTCCACAAGAAAGAAAGCCATAGAGGTTTGGAACGACACCAGAGTGAGTAAATGACAGATACATTTTAGGGTGTATCATCCCTTCTTAAATTAACTTAGAATGAACTTGATTACTAAGGCAAACTTGGGCTATGTCAAACAGACAGCTATGGTGTTTGAGATCTACTTTTGTTGGGTCTGTAAAATAATTTGTGCCTAATATTGTTTTGCTAGTTAGGAAGATTCTTTCCTCAGCACAGACAAATTCAACCTAAACTTTGATGGAGAAAAACAGACAAAGTAACTGCCAATATTGTGTCTAAAAAGTATGCTACTCATCTTTTTTGTATACTGAACCACAGCAATATCACACTCGGTTGGTAACACTTAAGTCATCCTCATAAACATAATTAAATGAGATGAAACTCCAGCTGAAGTCTCCAATGACAGCACAACGTCGTCTTGGCACCACTTAGTAACAGTGACTGGAAAAGACATAAATGTGCGCGATTCCATTAAAACGGCAGATGGCCCTATGATTGGATGAGATGCTGCCATTTTCAGTATCATTTATCTGAGCTGATTTTGTGGTTTTAATGAGCAAGGGCATTGGATTTTCCACAGCTATAATCATGGACATGGTTCACCCTCCCTATAACAGATATCCCTCACACAGTTCAGACTCGAAGAGCTCTGGCCAGACTGATTATTTAAAAAGAAAGGATGAAGCTCTGTGCCACACTCAGGCATTGACTGGTCAGTTGACTACTGAAAAAAAAAAATTATATAATATATATATATAGAGAGAGAGAGAGAGAGAGAGAGAGAGAGAGAGAGAGAGAGAGAGAGAGAGAGAGAGAGAGAGAGAGAGAGAGAGAGAGAGAGACTCCATTCACAGAGACTAAGCTCCATAGTTTCTGTTTATTCTTTAAACATTATATTACAAGATCCCTTAATGATGAATAAAAACAGCAAGAAAAAAAACATTGCTAAATATCAGTCAAATGTTTAGAATATAACTTATTTTGTGAAAATGTGTCATCTGGACAAGACAAAAAAACAAAAAAGACAAAAAAAAATGCAGCAACAATTACTTTACATATTCTCCAGAAATATTATAATATCTGAAAATAAATAACGCCAGAACAAAGAGGAAATGTTTTCTTTGTGACAGTTTGAAGTGTCATACTTTCTGAAAAAAAAAAAAAAAAAAACACTGTCCTTTTCAGAGGCACCATGTATGTAATGCATACACATTCATTACTACAGTAACAAGCTTTCACAATTTTACATTCCAGAGCAATGACATAAACACTGCACAGGAATGTTTTCTATCTATTGATAAACAAACATAGCCAAGATAGAAAACAGTAGCCACTGTACTTTTCTGTCTGAGAAACAGTAAGTTTCTCAACAGAATCACTCTACAGCATTGGCAGCCAAGAAGTGTAGTGTATTTAAAGTTTAAAATATGATGTACTTTGACAAATTTATTGCATATTATATATATATATATATACATTATACATATGTTTTGTTGTGGAATATTTCTGAAAGAAATTTCATCAAGAAAGAAGGTCCAATGACCGAATACTAGACGAATTGTCAGACCACTTTACACCTGATAACATAATAGCTCAGCTGATCAAAAGTGGTCGTGTTCAAGTCATGTCAAAAAGATCATATTTATGAGCTGAACGCACATGAACGCCACCACAAAGTTGTAAATACGAGTGGGAAGCTTGGGATTTCCTTTAAGCCCCGATCTTTACGAGGTGGGGACGTGTCAGTGAGAAACGTGGCGGAATACCACAATATTTATAGGTAATTAGCAGTGACATTGTCAGTTGTTTTTTTGATTTTACAACAAATTAAGCTAATCAAGCTAATAAGCTGCACAAAATATAATAGCATTGTAATCTAACAATATAATCTTCATTATATTATAAGATTATAATGCTATTATATTTTGCTAAATTTGTTTACAGTTAAAGTTTACAGTGGCTTCATAATTTTTCAATTTTTTAACTTACAAAGCAAAAAACACCCAGTGGACATTGTTTGTTCTTAATTTTCTAGAAGTAGAGTTTAAAAAACTTGCTGTATTTTTGTTGTAGTTAATTAAGACGCCGTCATCTATCTCTGACGAAAGTGACTTGAACGGACCCAAAGTCATAAACACGACTTCTCAACTCGTAAATACAAACTTCCCAGGAGGACTTGAACGCACCATAATTTCAGGTATAAATGTGGTCAAAATGATTTGAGATTTGATCGCTCATTTCGAGGTAGTCAGAAATCCATATGGCCATTTTGGCCACAATTGCATTTTTAGTGTAAATTCGAATCAGTTTTTATGAATCTGCCAATCAATCATTGGAATCTGCCAATCAATCATTGGAATCTGCCAATCAATCATTGGAATCTGCCAATCAATCATTGAGCAAATAGGTTAAACTTTACAGCTTTAAAAGAAAACAACTGTCCGAATAATGTTTGTGGTGAGATTTAAAAAGGAAAGTCTCGACTGACCACTTGCCATCAGAGGCCAGTTGCATACATACATATAGCCACTATGTTAAGATTGTGTCTTAATAACTAGTCTGACCAACTAGCAGTTAGTTGGGGTAATCAGTCTTATTTTTTGGATTCAAATTAGACCAATCTATATTCTTATGCAACTGACTGTTAAAACTTGAGGAAAAAAAAGTTACTGACTAATTAGATGACTAATTTATAAGACTAGTCTATGCAGTTTATGCAACCGGCCACTGATCAACTGAAACAGATGTTCATACCTAGTGCTAACATGGCCATAATCGAAGCCGAACAGTTTATTACTCTACCAATCTAACTGATTTTAAAGTCAGCACAGACAGTAGGTGCCCAGAGGTGAAGATCTGTTTTGTCTGGCTCCGCCATTGCAGCAGGTGACCATGACTTTTTATTTTTCAGGAGGGTTTTACGTTTTCATCGCTCTGATTTGATCTGTTCATGAGAGGGGGGGGGAAACAGAACAATGATTTAATTCTTTATACATTGTGATAACTGTATGTAAAGGTTTCTGATATGGGTGAGACCCTGAATTGCTGGATTGATTGGGATAAGCTACAGGGAAGAGGAAAACAGACGTCTGTAAACTTCATTTAATCGTTACTGACTTTACTGAATATTCAAATGCACCTCAAACAACAAGGAGAGGGGATCTGAAATAGTTTAGCATCAATTTGGGCTCTATCTCATCTTTGAGATATACATTTTAAAGCTTTGAATTTCTATCAAAAGGCCAAATTGAAATGTAAAAAGCTGCAAGAATAAATACAGCCCAAAAGGGAAATCTAGCAGTTAAACATAAAACAATTAACTAAGAAATCACAACACATCTGCTAATTTCAACTGCAAGTACTTACTGTGCAATTTGTTCTACGGATGAAACGGAACACAAGAATAGAAATGGCATTGAACGTTTTAAAAGGTAGTTCTTTTGACACCCGTTCTTAAACAGTATTTGAGTTGAGCTTATCTCTGAAGAAACGAACAATTTAAAGACAAACAGAAAATCAGCATGGGATGTGTATTTACCTTGCAGCCAGTCTACACCCTCCTGAAGGCCTTCTCCTTTCACTGCATCGCTAGCACTGTAAAAGTCATTTATTTCATATCAATTTTATTTATGCTTTGTGTATATAAGTAATATATCCACACAATTCCATTCAAAAGTTAGGGGTCAGTAAGATTTAAAAAAAAAGAAAGAAAAAGGAAATGAAAACTTGTTTTCAGCAAGTACAGGTTAAATTGAATAAAAAAAAATGTTGGTTACAATTTAGATCAAATAAATGCAGCCTTGATGAGCATTGGAGGCTTCTTTCTAAATTATTAAAAAATCATACCGACTCCACATTTATATATAATTAGCTTCTGCTTAGTCTCTCTCTCTCTCTCTCACACACACACACACACACACACACACACACACGTTGTGTTTTCATGTTTTATGGGGACTTTCCATAGACATAATGATTTTTATACTGCACAGACTGTATATTCTATTCCCTTACACTAACCCTATCCCTAAACCTACCCATTACCGGAAACATTCTGCATTTTTACATTTTCAAACAACATTACTTAGTATGATTTATAAGCTGATTTCCTCATGAGGACCAAAAAATGTCCCCACACGAACAAGTATTTCGGGTAGTGCCATCCTTGTGGGGACATCCTTGTTTTGTCCCCATAACGTAGGGTTTACCAGGCCCCACACACACACACACACACACACACACACACACACACACACACACACACACACACACACACACACACACACACACACACACACACACACACACACACACACACACACACACACACACACACACACACACACACACACACACACACACACACACACACACACACACACACACACACTTCATGATTTATTGTGACTTTCCATAAACATAATGATTTGTATAGTGTTCAAACTGTACCCTCCCCCTAAACCTACCCATCACAGAAACCTTTGTGATCAACTCTTAGTATAATTCATAAGCTGTTTTCCTCATGAGGACCAAAAAAAAAGGCCCCACAAGGACAAGGATTCCAGATAGTGCCATCTTTGTGGGTTTTTTTGTCCCTATTTTGTCACTACCAGGATTACCAGGACCACACACACACATACACAAACACACCACACCACACACACCACACACCTCATCAGCTCTATTCGGATGGGGCAGGTTTACCCTGAGGAGATCACAGATGTACTTTGTGATTGTGTTATTCCCGTATGAATTGAACACGTCTGTAAAAAGCTCATGCAACCTTTGTAAAAATTAAAAAGCAAATTGCCTACCCTGGCAAGCACAGGGTTCCTCTGAGAAATCTAATTCTGTCCGGATATGAATGCTTGTCACTGTGGTATGCAAGACTTTTCCTCATTTATTCTGACATTTATTTAATACTGTAACTAAAGCTAAATCTCTTAATGTGCTGCCTGGTTCATTAGCTTGGTGATTTATGTACTTCAGACATCCCATCCAATGTACAAAGAAAATTAAATCAATAATAAGAGTTCCTTAATTGTGTAATGTAATTAAAGAGTTCTTTTAATTACATAATGTTAGAATTATTTCACTTATATAAACCTTGTTAATTTTTACATGACCTTCCATTTCGCCCACATCCAGACAAATAGACCCTTCAGACTTCAGTCTTGCTGTTAATAACTAACTCTAACACTTTGGACCTATAAATTATACAAATTATTTCAATGCAAGCAGCAAATTCAAACTAATTAATTTGATTTTTTTCTTACCAGATATGCCATGGTTTGTCCTTAATGTTTTCTAGACACAAGAGCTGAGAGACCTTAACAGCTGACAACGCATCCCTGAGGTCCATCTTGTTGGCGAAAAAGAGTATAGGTATCCTTCTGTGCTTGATATCTGAGTACACAACAGAAAAACATATATGGGTATTAGGCTGCTTCAGATTTGAATATGAAAAATATTAATACATGAAACAGACAGACAGAAAGAAAGAAAGATATACCAGGGTGATTCAAAAGGGTATCCAATTCCTCTTTTGCCACCACCATTCTTAGTTTATCTCCACTGTCAATCACAAAAATGATGGCCTGACCCTCCCTGAAAACAACATTACACAGAATAATCACAAACCACACAGATTGATTCCAAAATGGGCGATGACACTCCATTAGCTCAGTAAACATAATCAAACAAGCTTGAATAGGAGAAACTCACTTGTAATAGTGCTCCCACAGATTCCTGTATCTTCCCTGTCCTGACATGTCAAACACTGTGAAAGAAAGACTTTGGGGAGAGGAGGGAGTTACTGTATTAGTAAGATTTTGAAAAAAGACAAATGGTTTTCAGAGACGAACCCCTCACACTATATAGCTACCTAGTTAGTGCTTTTATATATTCACCTTGAGGTCCTAAACTTTTCTATGCTGAAGCCTATAGTTGGGACAATGTCTTGAGCCTGAGCCTGAAAAAGAAAAAAACTGTGAGCTCACATTCAAAACAGAAAACAAGGGGAAAAAAAATAAAACATTTATTGTGGGTGTACAGACAGAAGAGTAACATACATTGGATGGCTTTAGCTGGTTGATGATGGTAGTTTTTCCACTGTTGTCCAGACCTAAACACAGCACGTTCACTTCCTTCTTCTTCAGACCCAGCCATCCTGCAAGCTTGTCAAAAAGCCCCATTTGCCTAGTTGAATGGGGCGCTTCTGGAAAGAGATCACATCAAAGACAGGCTCCATAAGATTATTCGTTAGATGCATCCAGAGGCCAACAAACACTTGGGACAACAGAAACATCTCTTTTTTTCACAGATAGATAGATAGATAGATAGATAGATCTGGGAGACTATTATGCTGGTCTCTTATGCTCACCAAGGCTGGAGTGCATTCATTTGATCCGAAATACAATCACTACAAATACAATCACTACAAAAACAACTGTTTTCTATTTTAACATATTTTAAAATGTAAATGTACATTAAACTTTTTATGATGGCAAAGCATCATTTTCAGCATCATTACTCTGATTTGGTGATCAAGAAACATTTATTATGTTAAAAACAGTCGTGCTGCTTAATATTTCTGTGAAATCTGTGATCTGCAAGCTGATGATTGTTTTTCACGATTATTTGATGAATAGAAAGTTCAAAAGAATGGCATTTGTTTGAAATAGAAACCTTTTGTGACATTATACATTTAAATAAATGTGTGTACTATTTTATGCATTTTATTTATTATATTTTAATTGAATATTTGTCATCTTATTTATTATATTTTAATTCATAATGTGCATAAACTCACGTAATATGCACAAAAATATTTAGATTTGAGTTTTTTATATAGTATAGACCTTGAGTTGTAAACAGTTTGTAAACACCCCTGATTTGTTGTTTTAATAATAAAGGCTGTTATAATCTGAAAGTGTTTTGATGTGATGGAGATGGGGCGCCGTTGGCTCACAGCGGCCAGAGGTCTAATAAGAATAAGCTTGTTTGCTTCTTTTTTAATAATCCGATTTTAAGTGAATTAACTTGAGCTGCGAGCAGACACACAGCTAGTAAGCAACAAGCACTAAAATGCAGAACATTAACCCAATTCTTTACGATCAAATATTAACGTTGCTTGAATTTGTTAACTTGGGATATTTGTATCGCATCTTGAGTGTAGAGAAAACACCCACCTGTTGTGTATCGGTCAAAATGAAAATGACACTAAGTCGCATAGTAACGTTATAGCGTTACACAACCATCCATTCATCAATCAATCAGTCCAATGCCAGCAGTGAAACTGACTCCGTTTTATCATCTGCACAGTGTCGCAGTCAGAAACACACAAGAGTAAAAACGTAATCTACTAACGTTAACTAGAAAAGCCTGTAATCCTCTCAGATCATTAGCACACATGCTAGCGCTTAACATGTACGTTACGAGGAGGATGCTCAAATAATTCTAACATTTCTGTCTTCTGACGTTTGTTTAAACACTCAAATAAATACACATTAAGACAACACACGGTTGACATATTTTCTTTTAATTCAAGGTTATTGTTTTATCCGTGACGTTAGCGGACGACGGCTAATGTTAGCTGTCTGGCTGGCTAACCTGCTCTATCCGTCTGCAGTACATGGACATATTTCTTTCTTACTTTTCCGCTCCGGCTCGGCTCAAGTTGTATGTTGTCTGCGTCTTGGTTTTAAAAAGTAATTTCGCATACAATAATCTCAGTCATCTGATTGATGATGTGTCCAGTGTAGATGGAGAGACGTAAACACTTACCTGGCGTCTTGAAAACTCTCACACGCGACACGCCGCTGCTAGGAGACCGATGACGCTCTTTGGCTAGACGTTTACTTACTAGCGCCATCCAATGGACACTGTCATATGAAGGTATATTTGGTGCAATACAACTGAACGCCTGTGACAGTGAAATGTGTAGTTGTAGAGAATAGCCACACATGTGTATCAGTAAATTTGAAGTCACAGAGAGAAATGTTTTAAGAGTTGCAAACTTGTAGACTTTTTTTTTCTCTTCCACAAACACAACACAACAGTTTCAGCGCGAACTTAAACAACAATTGTACATCATTTCATAAAGTTCATGTTTTTATTAGTTTGCACTTTTTGTGCATTCGTTAATGACTAGGCTAAATGATTACTGGCATTCACTTTGTGTAGGTCGGCCAGCAAACTTCAACTCGTCGCATCAATTGCACCATTGTGAAATTTAAAACTCTGTATTTTACTAATTTACTAATTGTTATAATTTGTTAATTGCAATAAATTAAATAAACCCTCATAAATTGTATCTGTGGGATAACACTTTTTTTACACATATCCTGGGGTGATTGTTGTTAAATTCTTATTCATTTAAATAGGCCAAATCATTTAAGACCACACACAAGCATGAATGTGTTGCATTAAACCTACTTAAGGACAATTTGGATTAAACTAAATTGTATGGACAAAAGTGGATAAATTACATTTGGTACAACTAGGTTACTGTAAATGAGAGAAACAAAAACACATCATTATTTTTTGGAATATAATAAGCAACCAATTTGATGTTCTAAGAAAATTATATATACAAATATACATAGCCTACTGGCAAAATAATGTAACAATATTTTATTAAATGTTTTGATTGCAAGGTGTGCTTGTGCTGGTTTTGATATAGGCTACACTACTGTTCAAAAGTGTGGTATTAGTAAGGTTCTAACGTAAGGTAGACCTCTAAGTAAGGTACCAAGATTTATCTGAAAAATTCACATTTTCAGATGAGCAAAATTTCTCTATGACTTCACATTTTTTGATGCAGGTGTGTAAATGCATTTCGCACCATATTCACTGCAGCAACTGTAGCAAAAATGTGAGCGTACGAGTTTCTTAATTTGTGATTTGTAGAGTAGGATTTGTGCACCTGCAATGAAGAATTTGAGAAGGTGAAACTGTTGTGTAGTGTTTGTGGAAGAGAAAAAAAAGTCTACAAGTTTGCAACTCTTAAAACATTTCTCTCTGTGACTTCAAATTCACTGATACACATGTGTGGCTATTCTCTACAACTACACATTTCACTGTCACAGGCGTTCAGTTGTATTGCACCAAATATACCTTCATATCAGAACAGTGGGTTTTCTCTATTCTTTCAGTCTTTCTTTAAAAAAAAACATTTTATGATTTAGTTTTCCCTTGTCCAATAGTACCTATATTTTCTATTATAAAAAAAGAATAATTTACTTTTAAAACTATTAATCTAAAATAAGAGTGATATAACCATATGTATTGAATGTTTACTGTGTGAGAATGGTTATTGTTTGCTATATTTCCCTACACCCAACCATTTATTTAGTTATAACACAAGACAGCGTTAGTGAAAAGTATGTAAGAGTTTTGCGTTAGTTTCAAGAGCTTGAAAATAATATTTAATTGTGCGCATAGGATACATGGAGAGGAGAACATAGGAGCTGTTTAAATGAGCCTTAGCAAAACTATGAGCCTATAAGCAAATAAAGTGGAAGTGAAATTCATGATGATGTTCATGACTTTAAGAGAAAAATGACAATTCTTGTGCTATACTGCTATATCCATTGCTGGACATTATAGACAAATGAAACATATTAAAGTGTCTTAATAGAGTTTGTTTTCTTCCAAAATTCTAATAGTCCACAGTGCTAAAAGTTCTGTTTTGAATAAATATTTATTATTAAAAATGTCAAGTTTGGTTTATTAAAACAAATTAATAAATTACTGTAACACAGGTAAGCTGAAACAATGCTTGTCACACAACATGTTGTCATTAATGTAGCCTATATATATACCCATCTCTGTCTCCAGTGTCACATATACTTAGCAGACCAACGCATCTCATATATTAGTCAAGGTAGTGATTTGATCAGATATTTCATTTCCTGCATCAAGCCCATTTCCCAACAGGAATTAGCTAATATTTTGATTAGCACTGATACATTTATTATTATTATTATTATTATAAATAAATATATTTATTTTTAAATAGTTTTTCATGGTGTGCATTTTAATCATGATAATCATTTATACCAGCTCTGTAAAAACAAGTTGCTGCCTTACATTTTTAAGTACAATCAACTTGAATGTTTAACCCATTTCAACTTAAATTACATCAAACACTTATAAATTAGTTGAATTTTACAAAAACAGTTGGAAATAGCTTAACTTATTTTGATGAGTTAAAGCAATGTAAAAAAATGTTGTCATAACTTATAAATCATATAATTTTACAAATCAAGTTATGACAACGTTTTACATACATTTAACCCATCAAAATAAGTTAAACAATTTTCAAATTTTAAAAAAAGTATACACAAGAACAGAGTTTTAAGTCAGTTTAATGCAATTTAAGTTGAAATTACATTAACATCCAAGTTGATTGTACTTACAAATTGAAGGCAGCAACTTTTTTTAAGACAGCGAGCCACTATAGTTCAATATAGAAAGGGGTGGAGAGAGAATAAGAATCTTTGAAAACCAACATTACACTCATTATTGACAATTATGTCGCAGTTGAGTTTCAGCAGACATTTTGAAAAGGATGTTGTTGAAGTCAGTAAAATCAACCTGTTCCAGTTGCTTTGTCAGTTTAGGCAGATAACCGTTCACAACAATGGAAAGGAAAAATCTTTGCAGGCTGAAACTGCAGCCAGGTTCAGGTAAAACTTTGTTTGTTTCTCAGAACTGTTCAACTGTTCAATGAAAACTGTATTAAATGTTTGCTTACAAATGACCTAACTAGTGTTACAACTAACTTGAATAGCATCTTTATGATTTCGTATTGTAATATTGGTAACACTTTACAGTAAGGCCTCATTTGTTAACATTATTTAATGCATTAGCCGAACTAACAATGAGCAATATGTGTTTTACAGCATTTATTAATCTTTATCAATGTTAGTTAATAAAATACTATTGTTCATTGTTTGTTCATGTTAGTTCATAGTGCATTCAGTGTTACAACATTTGATTTTAAAAATGTATTATTAAATGTTCAATTTAACATGATTGAAGATTATCAAATGCTGTAGACGTTTGATCATTGTTAGTTAATGTTAACAAATTACATCTTATTGTCATGTTGACCTAACATTTTAGAAAGCAAACCCACAGTTCATATTTTAATTTTTTATGTTTGTGATAGACTCATAAAAAACACAAAAATATCTGTTATCGTTTATTTTTACAAACATTCAACCTATGTCACCTTTATCTCTGTACTCTTTATAAATTATAAAAAATAATGTACAATTAGTTTACTATGAACAATACATTATGACCTGATTACCCCGAGATTTCCCTTGCCCTGCTTGAAGTAAGCACTCGGATCTGTTGCACTTTTGACATCTGCACATTGCAACTTGAAGTTTGTCAAGTGGGCTCAGTGTCCCGAACATGTGTTCAGGTACAAAGAGGCAGTCAAAGAACGGGGGCATATATCAGCTAAAGAACATGATATGGTATTGTGCGTTTGTTTGTCTGGTGGAAGCGAATGAGACTGCAAATGTGTATGTTGCCATTGAAGTTCTGTGTGTATGTAGGTCTGCTGTGTTGGGAAAAAATACTTGCCAACATGCAGAGTGCTAAATTGTCATGCTCTCTAAATGAGAACATTTTACTGCAACCCGTTACCTCAATGTTTCTCTACTGACAAAAGTTTCATAGTTGCAAGGCAAACTGATAAAATATCAGAGGTGTCTATAGATACTGTACACCATAGCAGACTGAACAAATGTGTGCAGTTCTCAAATCTCGGTCTGAGTGGATTTGTATAAGTTTGCTCAATTTGACTGTGGTGCACAGGAGTAAGAAAATGGCTTACAGTCTTCTGAAAGGTCAGACTTTTACCACCTCGCCGACAGCCTGAGGAAGTCAATGGTTTTGTGTGGCTTTTTTTTTTTTTAAAAACAGAGCAAGATAAAGCTCTCACTTCCCTACCTTGGCTCTTTTCTTGGTTTTCTAAAGTCTGCACATATTGCTTAGAAAAATAACTAAACAAAATGCAACCAAAAAAAGAAACAAATTCACATATACATATAAATATCAGGATAAATATCAGATGTGATAAACAATGTATAATTGCCATTTAAAGCTGAAGACATTCAACAGATCCATAGTCTCTCATTTTAGAGGCTCAGGAAGAAGCTTGATGAATAAACCAGAAAAAATCTCTTAAGACACATAATTTAATACATTAAAATAGCAAATATACTATTCAAAGTTCTCAGATTTGGAGTCCAGTCAATCACAGAACTTGCAGGATGATTGACAGATGACATCTTCATAACAATAGAATGGTGCCATTGTTCCATTGTTTACTGTGGTTCCTCTGGGTAAATGGTCCAGTTTTCCTGTTACACACAGTTTACCAAGAAGACAAACAATTCATGACATTTAGCATGTTTCTTCAGGGTCTTTGAGATTGCTTTCTTATGTATGTGTTTCAACTGGAAATCTTTTTTGATAGAAACTGAAGCTGTGGAGCACTTCTCAAGACAGTCAGTCAGTCCAGACCTCGAGGGTGTGTGTGGGATCTAGGGTTGCTGTGATAAGCATTTGTATGAGTGTATGTGTATGTGTATATGTGTATTTTCATACATGGAAGCCATTCTGTTGAATGTGGAGGAACTGCAGTCGTAGTGCTTGTATGCTGCTCACTATCCTCCTCTGGTGGCCAATCAGAGACACTCCGATTCTTCTTACATCACTGTTTAGAAAACAATGAGGGTGAGACATTTGAAACTGGGTTACATAATTGGCAAGTTCATGAGATGATTATAAAGGGTGTGCATATGAATATAAAAGTAATTTAAGCCATTCAATGTTAGATCTATACTACTGTCTAGTCAGGGCTGGACTGGGATGAAAAATCGGCCCTGGCATTTTGGCCCAGACTGGCCCACTACATATGATCATAAACACAACCGATCTTTGCACACCCTTGAATATGTATACCAACTCCTATTCCTACAAACCACTAATGCCATGTAATGAGTGACTAGGAATGAGTAATAGTTAACAGATGAAACAACTACTAATTGTAAAATACAATTGAACTACACTCCACAGTGATGAATCCTAAAACAAGCTACAGTATAAATTGCGGTGACATAGCAATACCAGTGTTTCTTTCACACAAAATGTTTTTAATGTTAAATTCATCCATCTGGTGCACTTTGAGAGTTCAAAATTAAGAGCTCCAACCCATATTCAGTGTGCAAATTGAAAAAGAAAAAGAAAAACTCAAACCTCTTTTAGTTATGATATAGTGTCTTTCTACATTAAACTACTACATAATAATAGTTAAAATATGAATCCCATGACAGTAATATACATATATTGTAAAACAAATGCACTGAAAAATAAAATAAACTTTCATAATTAGGTGTGTAGTAATTTCTATACTTGAAAGAGATAAACACATGATCTTTTATTTTGCATCAAGCCTTTATTTTGGCGGAAAACATGGTTTCCAAACGCGTCTCATTACAATTCTAGTAAAATACGTAATCATCAATTATGCAGATGTGGAAATAATACCTGGGTAATGGGTTCTACACTCATAGCCTATAAGTGTTAAAGTAGCCTAGTTCTGCTTACCACAGTTCTCTACACTCACTAATTTCTCTCCTGATCCTCCTCACTATCCTCATCAGCTACTTGAAGGGCCTGTTTCTTTTTTTCACGCTTTTTCTCTACATATTCCTTGCGTTTCTTCTCCGCTCGGACTATTTTAAAACAGATACACATTAATACTGCCGGTGTTGTGCCGAATTTCGACCCCCTGCCAAATTATTACCCCCCTCGTTGAAGTCAATACCTGATTGCCTAATCCTAACCCCACCCCTAATCTTAACCCCTCCCCCACAACTAATCCTAAACCTACCAATGCTAGGGGGGTAATAATTTGGCGGGGCACAACACCGGCTCGCTCAGAGCCCAAAGGGTGAGGTGTTTCAAGATGTGATTGGACCAGCCCAGTGTCAATCAAGAAAAGAACCAATGGGCCGCTGATCTACGTGTTTCATGGGCCGGTCTGTGAGGAAAAAAAAAACCCTACGTTGACTTTTTTTGTCCAATTACACCGGCACAAAGATCCCAGCTCCGCCAATAAAGCAAAACTAAATGAACTCGCTGATGTATGAGTTTAATGGGCCGTTCACAATTTTTTTACATTTTTTTTTTTATGTGTCGGCCCACCGGGAAAGTGCCCAGTATACCCGATGGCCAGTCCAGCCCTGTGTCTAGTGTAGAGTGAGGCAGCTTAAAGGGATAGTTCACTCAAAAATGAAAATTAGCCCATGATTTACTCACCCTGATATGTATGGCCGTCTGCTGGAAGCTAGTTATTTTAGTCGATAAAGTTTTAAAAATAAATATTTTTCTTACACGAACGCATCGCTTCACTTCAGAAAGCCTTTATTAACCCCCTTTATTGAACTATCCCTTTAATGAATATTAATTCGCTTGTTTTAGGTTATTTACCTAGGCTAATCATTCACGTTAGCCGTTTATTATTATTAAATGTTATTATTTTAATCCTATAAAGCCTACTGCCTATTATAGGCTAATACGACTGATTATAAATGGTATGTTACAATGTACAAAGCAATGAATATAACTTGCAGTAGTACTCACTCAATACTCATGGTGGATACGGAATCCAGGGTTGTGTACCCTGCCGCTATGAAGTTGTTCTTGTATTGACTCATTTGAATGGAATCCAACCAATCACCGATGGATATGAAGAGAGGGTAGTCTGGCAAATCCTCAGGGGATTCCGGGAAGCTGTATAAACACGCAACACATTCTCTATGTGAAACAACAATAGTCTGGCACGCAAGGAAATTCTAAAAGATAATTTACAGGCTTTTCTACGAGGCAAGAGACAACAGTCAAGTTTAATCAGAGTTTTCTGTAAGTAAATACTAACAATTTCAGTTTAAAATGGTCATTTCAATACTGGCACTTGATTCTAGTAAGCAATTAAGTAAAATGTGGATTTTATAATGTTGTTGTGATCGTTCTACCTATTTACATCCTCCACCAGTGTGAGCAGGCTGCTGGGATTGCGGATCAGCTTATCTAGGAAGCTGACCACGTCACTAAACCGAGGTCGTCGACTGCGTTCCTTCTGCCAGCAGAGAAGCATGAGCTGGTGCAGGGCCACCGGGCAGCCCATGGGCGCAGGGAGCCTGTAGCCCTCCTCTATAGACAGAATTACCTGCAGAAAGATACACAGAACCTTACTGGGATATACATTTTACAAGTTCATTTTATTAATGCAATTTTAGGGAGGCTATCAGAGGTATAAAATACTTCAGCCAATTACTGGATCCCCCAATGTTTGGGTGTATAAAATAATTAGCGGGAACAGTAATGGATAAATTAAAGGCATAACACGGTTCCACATGTTATAATTTAACAGAATATGTGTTTTAAATTGAATTAGAGTTGGCCACATCCTAAGGGAAGATGATTTAAAATTGCTATTAAAACAAATATAATACACATTTCAGAGAAATCTAACAGGAAATAGCATTCTGGGAGATTTTCAGATGTATTTTAAATATATTTTAAAAATATTATATGTGTTATATTTTATATATTTAATATATTTTAGAAAATGCATTTAACATTTAACCAAAAATGTATTTTAACACTGAGAAATGGCACAATTTGAAAATTAATATAGCATTTGAAGGTTTAAACAACTTTGGCTTAAAAAAAAATCCTCATTCAGAACTTAATTCGTATACAGTGTATGTAAATAGTCTAATTATGGTAAAAACAACAACAACAACAACAACAACTTCCTGCCTGCCTAGAATTTAGTAATAAGAATAGCTCACATCTTGATTGGACATCTCCCAGTAGGGACGTTCCCCATATGACATCACTTCCCACATGACAATACCGTAGCTCCAAGCATCACTGGCTGAGGAAAACTTTCTGTATGCAATTGCCTCCGGAGCAGTCCAGCGGATAGGGATTTTACCCCCCTGACAAAACAAAATCTTTTCTTTTCATGATAATAGCAAGCAGCCAATAGATTTGTGTGTATAGGCAATCAAAGGAGATGCAGATTGCTTTATATATAATGAGTCACAATTGAGTTTTCTGTGGAATGTGATATACTGTTTAGTGAAGCAACACACTCAGACCCCTGTATAAAAAAAGTTCAGAAGTATTCAGACTCATTTAGCATCTTATTATAAATCGAATTACTTAATCACTCCTCAGAATAAGCCCTTAATCTCATGTTATACTGCTGAGATCAACCCAATTCCATTCAATGACACACAGCAGGCAGAGTAGTGCTAAGCTCCAGAGATTCGGGATCAGCTTTGGTTTTCTAAGAAGCACAGATTGTTATTAACTCTGAACAGTCCTGAATTTAAATGAACCAATATTGAAGCGGGTGTATGTGGCTTACTGTGGTGGTGTAAGCTGCCTCCGGGTCGTCCTCCAGAACCCTGGACAGACCGAAGTCCGACACTTTACACACCAGGTTGTCATCCACAAGAATATTTCGTGCTGCCAAGTCCCGGTGGACATAGCTGATGTCGGACAGGTACATCATACCGGAGGCAATGCCACGCAGCATACCAACCAGCTGGATCACGGTGAAGTGCCCGTCATGCTTCTACAATAGGCAAGAAGAGGAGCCAAAGAGGTGGAAAAGAAGAGTTGGAGATTTCTATATTTTCTCAAAATGAACAAAACACATATTCAACTTTAACCAGACCTGATTGCAACCACAAAAAAGAGCATTCGTTTTTGTTTGGGTAGTTAATGCATAAAATGTTCATTGGCCTTTTTTAATCAACATCAAAAAACAAAACAAAAAGGATTTTATAAATAGTATAAAAGACAATATAAAATAGGTGCGTTACAGTAGGTGCTATGCATCGATTAAATCGCCATTTATCCTTTACTACTTCATTCCAAATGGTTCTGTGGTGTGATACATTGCCTTCTGAAAATATACATATTCCACGTAGTCTCTCAATAAAGGTTTGGTCATGTAATAACATGTAATAACTGGAGTTATGAACCAACCTAACGAAGAATCTTTTTCACAACTGGTTCTATTTTTTCAAATACTGAAACCAAATGATTTAATGACGTTCGGTTTATTTAAGGTGCGTTTGTGGTGGAATGTGGATGAAACCATAATTAAATACTTTCACCATTTTCCCTGCATTGCTGTTCAACACTACGGAATCTAAAGCTTAGAACATACAGTGAACAATGTAGCCCGATTCCCGAACAAATGACTTGTATTAGCAGGTTTGTTTAGTAAATCTAAAACAGAACCATTTAGGCTGATACCCAAACATATGGCTCTTATGAACCGGATAATTTTAGTCCATGTCAAATTCTTAATCTGTATTTCTTCTTAAAAATAAATGAAATAACTATTAATATAACAGTTAAGAAACAGGAATCAAAACCAATTATCATACCTACTGTAGTAAAATAATAAGCAAAATGGCATTTGAAATAAATATAGACCAGTGATTCTCAACCTTTTGACTCCAAGAGCTCACCCATCCAAAACAATTCAAAGGCCCCATGACTTTACCAGTCATTTGTTATTCACTGGATAGTTGGCATAGTTAGAAAAATGTATGTATTCAGCAGTATTATTGATTTGACTGTACTGCGACTATTAGATGAGAACTGAGCTGAGCTGACACTGTTTCCTCCAGAAATGTGTATAGCTGAATTGAACTAATTCCATAATTGATGAACTTTACACAGTCATTGAACAGAAGTGAATAAACACTGAACTGACCTCAGCTGAATCACTATTTTCTTTTTAGAGCTGCTTTATAGCATAATTGAACCATGTTTTTATCAGTGAATCATTATGTTCCTGTGTATCCCTGTAAAGCTGATTTGAAACAATCTCTATTGTATAAAGTGCTATACTTGTGACTTGACTTCACTTGACAAATACTCATGGAGTTATGAGACTTTAGCTGCGTTCCATATTCAGAGGCTGCATCCTTCGAAGGAATCGGACTTTAAAGGCAACGCTTTCAAAGGGCGCGAAGGTGGGACCGAGAGCTGTTAAATGTGATGATCTAGTGATTCTAGCCAACGAAGGACTGTCTCCTAGCAACTTGTCTCCTAGCAACTCCGAAAGCTGCCGTTCATGAGCGGCATTTACGTTTGTCCTTCACTTTTTATATTCAACTGCCTAAAAATAAAACAGGGTTCAAAACCTGTCTAGATATGTTCACCTTGATGCATTTTTGTACATAATAAAGAGCATAAACTATATAAAATCGCATCTTAGTAAGATGCAAGTCATAATTTGAGCCGCTTTATATATATATATATATATATATTTTTTTTTTATTCTTACATTTGTATCATTAGGTATTTTACATTAGACATTAGACAATTGAATATTCAAATTTTCGATTCAAGTTGAAACCCAATATTTACATTTAAAAGTGTAATCCAGCAATTTCTCTAAAAAAAATCTGTCGTCATTGCCGCACGATGAATTCTGGGGTAGAGTAGGACATGGATGATCGATCTGTTGTATTATTTATTGCCCTCGAAACGAAGGATGCATTTCAAGGCTGCATTCGAAGGAGCCTTCGAATTGGGACAGCCTTCGTTGCGCAGCGGTGAGGTTTAATCCTATACATGCCGTTTACAGTTATAGAAATCACACTTTAAAATATATATATATATTTTTTAATAATTGTCGAGGAGTGAATTAAAAAAAGAAATATCTTGATTTTTAGTAATTTTGACTTAGTTTGCTTTGGAACCCTGGTTAAGAACCACCGTTTTAAATTCCAAAAGCATTTCATATCAACTATACATCTGCTGGCAAATTACAAAATGCTCTTTGTAGTTAGGCGCAGTTTATGAGGAAAGTTGAGTGTGGTGTGCCATATTTCTATTGAACGTACCCTCAGAAAAGAGTCCAAGGAGCCATTCTCCATGTATTCCACCACTATCATCACAGGCCGACCTAAAAAAGAGGAAAACAGGACACCTGTAAGTAATGAACTAAGTTACAGAGAAAGAAACAGAGGGAAATGGGACAGACATTGCCACATGCCTGTTTTTGACCACAAGTCAAACCCAAAAGTTCACTTTTGCCTTAATCATCAGTACTTAGTTTCAATGAAATCAGTGATACTGCTATAAATCAGTGTATTATGCTGCTATAACGGAGTTAATATCTAGTAGCATGGTAGTGAATAGTAGAATAGATGCAAGACATGATATACTCTCAGACTGAGAAAGTAGTTTTTTCTGGCTCATTATGGAGGTTTAATGCAGTTTGATGTGTATGTGAAATCATTGATTGTGTGCGTGTCAGACAGAATCTGTGGGTGTAGCAAACTTAGTGGAAAAACATGTTTGTTTTTTTACAGAGAGAAAACAGCTTTTGGCTGATGATGATCCAAGTTATTCTGTAATTTGTATCTTCCATCAGCAATACACATCTTCACAATTTCCGTATCTGTTTTATTTATGCATTTATTTATTCATTGCCTGCCATACTTTTCAGACACAGCTGTGTTTGCTGGAGTTGCATTCAACTCATTAATGAATGGTATTACATAACAGTTTGGGGTCTGTAAGATTTTTTTTTTTTGCAAGAAATTAATACTTTTGTTCAGCAATAATTAATTAAATTGATCAAAAGTGACAGTAAATGCATTAAATGTTTTCTAATGATTTCCCATTTCAAATAAATGCTGTTGTTTTGAACTTTCTATTTATCAAAGAATACTGAAAAAATGCATCAAAGTTTGCACAAAAATATTAATTAGCACAACTGTTTTCGAAATTGATTACATTAAGAAATATGTCTTGAGCACCAAATTCGCACATAAGAATGATTTCTGAAGGATAATATGAACCCGAAGACTGCACTTTTTTGATTTCAGTAAACTATACTTAATTTACTGTCTTTATCCAATTTATTTGTCCAATTTATACTGTATGAACTGACAAAATGTAAGTTATCTTAACTTTTGGGATTAAGTAAAACTCCTCAAAAAAGCCCATGCAAAATAAATAATTTAAATAAAATAAATAAATAATAATAAAAATTATGAGTTTTTTTTTTACACGTATTTGTCTTTAATATTACAAATAGAACATTATTGTTATTATTATTTTACATTGTTATAATATTACACTATATTACTGTTTTATTTATTTAAAATTTTAGCATTTTTGATGGGGAAAAAATGCAACCTCTGTGAGTATAAGAAATAAACTTCTTTCAAAAACACTTTAAAAATCTTACGAACTCCAAACTTTTGAACAGTAGTGTATATGTTATCCGTGACCTATTAAATAGCTGTTTGCATCTTCAGAATGCAAAAGATAGCAGAAAGTTCCTTACTCTTCGTGACCACGCCCTCCAGCCTGATGATGTTAGGGTTATCAAACTGTCCCATGATGCTCGCCTCACGCAGGAAGTCCCGTCTCTGGCGTTCAGTGTATCCTCCCTTCAAAGTCTTTATAGCCACAGGAATTTCCTTTTTTCCTGGGATACGGAGACGGCCACTACACACCTCCCCAAACTCGCCTGCAGAACACACTAAAGTCCATACTCTCTGGCGTAGTATTTAGGGTTACAGCTCGCACTTGTATATGCACTTAACACTAGGTGGCAGTCAAACTATATCAAACAAAAATGTTCACTTTACAAGGGCCTTGTGTCTCCTTGTTACAATTATTTCCTACTTATCTCACTGAAGATTAGATTCTAATAATTTTGTCTTCTAAGAATAACAAAGTAATTTTTCAGAGAGGCATTTAAGATCTTAACTGTGAAAATGATCCGAAAAATATTTTAATTAGACACATACGAGAAACCATAGCCTAGATCTAGAGACTAAAGGAGAGAAAGATGAATGAAGAAATATGAAGCATTTTTTTTTCTAACTAATGACACATTTTCAGTTTAGATCATGCTGCATTAATAGCTGGAGTGGATTATGGGCTGCTGAGGCACAGACTGAAGTGAGCTGTAAAAAGAACTCTGACCTGCTCCGATGACCCTTTCGATTCGGATACGAGATGGATCGATTTCCTTGGCAAACTCATGAACAGCCTGTGAAGGGTCCTCATAAGTGTCTGGGTCAATGTAAGTCTTTAATCCTGGGAATGGACCTATAAAAACATGTCAAAGGTTAAAATCTGGATTTTTTCTTTTTTTGGAGAAAATATGAATAAATAAGAATATTCAGTATGTGTTTAGGTGAGTGAGTGTGTAATTAAGGTCTCATACCATGACCATTTTGAAACTGCGTTCTTTTTTTGTCTTCTGACTTTATCTTAGATTTTATGTACCACTGACACCTGTTCAATAAAAGAGAAAATGTAATTGATCAATGATTTTGTTGACATACTGACCACATTTAACACATTTAAAGACTTGGGTCTTAAGTCAGTGTTTCTGTCTGTAGTCCTGAATGGACAGCACTCATGATCGGTAAGCATAAAAACTCAAGACATATGGGTAAATGGCTCCTCAGAACCCTCAAATATTGAAATTAAAATTATGCTCCTCCAGAGAGAACTTCTCAAAAGTGTTCGTTTATACAAATGAGGACACTGATTCTGTCCGTCATCAAGAGCTCTTGATTTATTTGAGAGCTGCTCACAAATCTACAGGAGCAGCTGAACACGGTGCCATCAGTTCCTGCAGCTGTGCGAGGATGTGATGGCACAGGGTCTGGCTGACTGAGGTTTCACACAGCGCGCTGCACATGCTGATATTGCGAATCACAGGACTGTGTGGCATGTTTAAGCTTGCTGTCAGTCTCACAGCAGGCCATTTCATGGCAGCAGACACGGCCGCTGCCGGGAGGCTGCAGCATTCCGACTAATTAGGCAGCGACATGGCTCATCCAATCGGAAAATAGAAAGGTGCTCCGTGGCCAACAGGCCTATTAGGAGATGGATGGATAAGCGAGCAGCTAAATTAAGGGTAAATTAGTGAATGAAAGAAAAGACATATCCATGACATCCACAGAAAGACAGACAGACAGACATAGATAGATAGATAGATAGATAGAACGATAGACAAATAGACAGATAAGATAGATAAATAGATAGATAGAAACACAACATCTGTTCATCAATCCTGGAGCGTTTTTATCTGCCCTTTCATTATTTGCTCCCTAATTACCTGCCAGTGATGAGAAGGAAGAGGGTGAGAATGACGAGGAGAGAGAAACCCCCCACTGTGGCTGTAACAATCACCAACACCTGGCCCTGATCAGCTGCCTCCTCAGAGTCTGATATAGTGAAAGATAGTGAGTCAGTGTGTGTGTGTGAGAGAGAAAGAGAGAAGAAAAAACAAAGAAGCACAAAACAATAAAGTCACTTTTTCACACAAGTTCATGTGATCGGTTTGGTCAGTGGGGTTGTGTAACAGTTGCAGACTGGCATTCATGTGATGTCCACAAGCTCATTCTATCAGACTCAGAAATAGCCTTAATGCCGAGAGAGGTTGGTAGATGTTTACATACATTCAGTGCACTAAAATAAGCCAAACAGCGGTTGAAAAATATTCAAGACCTGAAATCAGGGTATTCATGGTAAACAGAAAATGTTCTCGTCAAACAGTTTTTTTTAAACTCTACTCAGCTGACATGGTATGACCACAATCTTAGAAAATTGGACATAACTGCAGCGTTTTAGACTAACAGGTATTGAAATGAGGCATTTTTAGAGAAATGCTTACTCTCGTCTCCTGTGGCGAACTCAAACTTGGGGCTGTAACTGCTGAAGCCAGCGAGGGTACGAGCGCGCACATGGAACGCGTAAACCGTTGAGGGCTTTAGTCCTGTCACTATTGCGCTTGGAGATTTTGTGCGTGTAGAGGAGTAACTTAACTGTTCCTGTTCCTAAACATAAAGAGAGTACGACATTTTATTTTATTTTATTTAGCATAATGTTCATTATGTAATGTTTATTATGTAAAGACGTATTCAGTCTTGGTGAGTTACCTTTTCATAATATTTGATCTCGTAGTCCAGGATGGCAGCATGTGGCAGTTCAGTTTCCTGCCAGGAGAGGGCGATACTAGTTTGAGATGCCCAGTCCTTTCTCACCACACCTACCAGAGATGGACCTGAGAGGTAAAAACAACTAGTTAGTGAGGGTGATTTACTAACTAAAGCATTGGGGCTTTCCATATGAATCTGCTGAAAATGGGGGTTGTTACTCCAACCTTTTCTACACAGGTCACTTTTCTCCCATCCGGTGCTCAAAAAGATAAACAAAGCCATTGTCTCATAATGCCATGTGCTGTCCTTGGGTCCTTTTACAACATGCTTTAAAATAATAAGCTTGAGTGTCAAAAACATGCAGTTTTTCATGATGTCCCCTTTAATCAAGAATTTAATGTTAATAGGTACCATCTCAACATCTATTAATAAGAAAGCAACACTTCTAGAACTGCATGCATCTTGCGGAAGAACATGTAGCCAGAGTTACGTCTCTCTGTTTATGTCTATGACGCAGGTATTGGGCTACTCCGCAGTGTTACGACCCATACCAGTCTAAAATAGTCAGAATATAAACACTTATTATAGGTGTACCGTAGTGATCCAGGATGAGACAAAAACAAGGTTTGAAAAATGGATTCTTGATATACTCGCTTATTATACATTTTATGTAAATGTTGTACACAAAAAAGTTACGGACTGCAGCTTTAACTTTCTGTGCTTAAATCGGATTTAAGGAGTCACTTGGGTAATGTGGTTTTCAGCCAAAAAGCTTTGGTCATCATAGCACATGTGATTGCAAAACAAATCAAGCTCTGATACATTGTTTAAATTTAAGAGAAATGTGTTTTTTTTTCTTTTGACAAGCTTTTGAAACTTTGAACATAATTGTAATTAGCCAGCTCTGCTTATACTATGTGAAGATAATGCACTCATGGCTCAGTCAGGTGGAAGAACCCAAGAAAAAATCCATTAAGGCTCTGTGTCTAAAGCCATTTGCAATTAGCACAATTAGTGAAGTCTATAAGCCTCTGCACTTAAGATGATGGTACATGCACATTCATATTAAAAACACTCGAACAATCGTGTACACCACAAAAACTGTTTGCTGTTTCTTTCTAATACTGTACGCTTTAACAGAAACCATTTAGCTTTTTTTCTTCCCCTTTCACCCCAGCGACTGAAATGACGGCTACAGGTAGGTGGAGCCGATCTCTAATTGAATCCTGGAGCAGATTAAAGTTGTGGGTGAATGGCATTAGCCAGCTTGATTGAATTTCTCCCAGGTAAATATTCACTCTGGAAGCCCACAGAGACTGCCAGCATGGTAATCACTACCTCTGTCAAAGTGATCAATCTTTCACTGTTAAAACAGCTGGGAAAATAAAAGGGGTGGACAGGGAACGGGAGGGTTTTAGATAGCAAAGTTTGTGTGAGTGAGTGAGAGAGAGAGACAGAGAGAGAGAGAGAGAGAGAGAGAGAGAGAGAGAGAGAGAGAGAGAGAGAGAGAGAGAGAGAGAGAGAGAGACACAGAGAGAGACAGACAGAGAGAGAGAGAGAGAGAGAGAGAGAGAGAGAGAGAGAGAGAGAGAGAGAGAGAGAGAGAGAGAGAGAGAGAGAGAGAGAGAGAGAGAGAGAGAGAGAGGATTAAGGCAGCCGGTAAACAGCAGAGAGCGGCGTTCAGTGATATGCAGTATTGGGTGGAACTGCCTGAGATCCTCTGGGATATCAGCAAAGTGATTAGAAAAGAAAATTAGAGAATAAGACATCGGTTTTGCTAAGGTTACCACCTGTGACACAATCTCTCTGTCTGTTTGTCTCTCTCGGTAACCACAAGGGCTTTATCTAAATGTGCAATGCTGTCTATTTTCTATCTACTCTGTCTCTACAAATTTGTGCGTTGGAGATATATTGGAAAGGTGTTTGATGAAAACCCCATGTTGTTTGTCTGATTTGACTGCGGCGGGAGAAGCTACGTGCTGGATCTCTCTCATGAGAGACAGCTCATCTTTTATTGAGAAGGGACGGACAGTGCAGCCTGTGACATCTGACTACTTTAGACATGCGTGAGGAGGAAACATGTAGGTTTGCACAGAAATACTGAAGTGTGTGGAGACTGCGGAGAACAGGCAGCACCTTAATAAATGATGAAGCTTCATCATGTCTCTATTTACAGAGGTAGAGATTGATTTCAGAATGGAATATTATCCAGGAACAGAGAGGGCAAAAAAAGTATATTTCTGATTATGTGACTGCCTGAACTTAGCTGGAGTTGTCAGCCAGTGAAAGGGCAGGAGGATGAACTTGGCTGCAAAAACAAAATGACATTATGACTCAAAACAGACCAAGTGAAGGACAGCTGAGGGTTAGTTCACAATTTATCTGTATCTTTATCTATCATTAAAGACAAGTTGGACAATAAGTCAGAAACCATTCTGAAACATTGGGGTCAGTAATTTATTCATTTTTTGATACTTTTATTCAGCAGAGATGCAATTAATTGATCAAAAGTGACAGTAAGACATTTATAATGTTACAAAAATTTTGACTCATCGAAGAATTCTGAAAAAAGGTATCCCAGTTTCCACAAAAACATATAGTTTTTTAACATTGATAATAATAAGAAATGTTTCTTAATGTATAATTACAGTGTAACACGGACACCTTAAAATAAAGAATAACCGGATAAAACTGCTAACAGCAACACATCCAAACATATACGTTCAAAAAGACGCAAAAACTGAGGCGCTAATGTACAGTCATTATGCAGAGCTGACCTGCAGTTTTATTTTAATTAGCTTTCCTGCTCTGCTAAGGGGATCTTCCATTGACTCTTACACCCAAATCCTTTCAGACACTTTATGGATGCTGGACAATGCCTAAATGATGACTTTCCCTCGTAATCAGAAATCATACCACACTAGTGAAGCAATCACTAAAGCCAGATTAAGGATAATTGGATGTTGCTTGTTTTTGCAGGATACATTTTTACCTTGCATTCTCTAAGAGAGTTTACCAAAATGACAGTAAAAGGAAATGTGGCACAAAATAATAATAATAATTAAAAAAAAACACATTAAAATGCACATGCACACGCTTGTGGGCACACATAGTGAACATGCAACCTAAATTATTGTTTTATCGAAGATAGAAATTGTCCTTACACCTACATGTCTTTTCGTTTTCAAAAGATTTCTTGCATGCATGAGAGGAAGCGAGGGTAAAAGAGAGCCCTGTTAATGCACATAGCCTACTTATTCTATTTCCCATTGCCTCCTAGAATTATATACAAGATTAAACAGAAATGCTTCCCTATAGCTCCTATAATCTTCTCCTCTAAGTGTATCTCATATAGTCAAGTTACAATAAGTGAACACACTCTTCTGAGAGTGCGAACCTGAGCTGACTATAGCTAAGCAGAAATGTGTAGGTGGAGCTGTGGCATATTGGTTACTACTTTGGAAGTTGAAGGGTTGGTCAAAATCCCTTGTCACTTCAAATATATCTATAATCCTATATCCTTTTGAATGCTTATATACTTCCTTCATGAGATACTTATACTTCCTTCATTAATCAAATATATTCTTTCTCACATAATAATTTTTATACTCTTTGTGCTTGTGCAATTATATTGTATTAAATATGTTGATGTAAGTAACCAGCTTCTTTTAGGTGCATTCCAATCCTGCCTCGAGGTCCTGCACACATACAGGACATGCAGGACACGTAGGCCACGTAGGCCACGTAACCCACGTAAAGGTTTATGGAGGGTCCTAAAGGCAGTGTGGACATATGGTTCTCCGATGGACAGATAGATGGTCAAGCTATACAGAACTTTGCCTGTTGTCTTAAATGTATTCTTTCCAGTATATTTTCCAGGTTGCAAATGCCATGTATCTGCTTTCTTCCTTACGAGTGAATATTTTACCATTATGTTTTGGTTAACGGGACTGATAATAAGGAGCTCCGGCTCCCTTCAGCCTTGATGCAAACTGTTATTTGCTGGTGTTCGGTGTGTGTGTGACATTCTACGTAGGTTTTGGACGCTTGGATGAGCACTATACAGACGCACTGGCGCCCTTCTCGAACCTACGAGGCCACCCCAGACCTAAATCTAATGACCAGACGACGACTATCTCGACAAATGGCGATAGACACCTATCTCTGATCACATGTGTTAAATTGTTTAGGCTTTTATGTTCTCTCGACCAATCAGATTTGCAATGATGGAATTTGTGCCCTTGTAGAATGGTATAATTGGTGTATGATTTTGTGTAAGCGAGAGTTGGCTTGCGACCTCCTCGTGAGACTTTGACGCTCGCTCTACCGATGAAACTGCAAACTATTCTTCAGTAAATTTTTATCTTTTTGATTGAACTTCACGACTCCTGGTCTTCTTTCTTCATATCTGGTCTTGGGTCTTATAACTGTTACCCCCCTAACAAAGTCAATGGGGTCCATCAACTGTTTGGTTACCGACATTCTTCAAAATATCTTCTTTTGTGTTCAGCAGAAGTAAGAAATTCATACCGGTTTGGAACAACTATCCTACTAATAAAACAAGATCAAGTATATGAAGTTCATTTTCTAAGTGAGTCAGGGTTAAAACATTAACAATCAGGGTTAATCAAGTTTTATAATGTAAGACTGAATTTTAACATGTGGAATGTTTGCTTTCTGTTTACAGCAGCTGAGGTTTTATCTCTCCGACTGTGAATGAGTTTACCAGGTGCTCTGAGATCGGGAAGATCCAACACAGAGTTTGACAAGGCCATGTTTGATTTGTTTTGCGGCAATGAAAACAACTCCAATTCAGACTCAGAAATGAATAATGAGAGACGATCAAGTATTTGTCTAAACACACTCAAAAATCATCCACCCCCCAGATACACACGCGGGCCTCAGAGGCTCACAAACAGCAGACAATTAACTGGAAAATGAAGCAGCTGCAGTAAATATGCAGTCGATATGGCAGAACTCAGGATGGGTGCAGAGCATGTGATTGCAAAGGCATGTGAGATGTGCACAAGCTTATTCTTTCTGTAATGACTTTGTGCATGGATGCATAGGTCATCACATGTTTATGGAGTGTGAACAGGGTGTATAAAAGTCTCTGTGTGTGTGTTTGCATGATTTGAGAGTCAGAATACATTTATAGGCCAGTCGATATTTGTTTCAAATAAACTGACTTTTTGGTAAAAGCAGTGAGGCATTACTTCATCGAACACAAGCAGTTTGATCTGAAGGGAGTCGGGTCATCGTAATCAATATTAATTTACTCTTTTTGTAGTTCAGGGGTAATTAACAAGCTACAATGAATTAGTGTCCCACCTCTGTCTCTTCAAGCTCACTGCTGGTGATACGTTTCAGAACAAATGTGAAATGTATATGTTTCCGATACTAGTATAAATTGGACAACCGACTGTGCGGCAGTTGTGTGAAATACAATGCGATTGAAAACTGAAAAGCCAATCAAAACATCAGCTCAGTTCAGCTCCTAAGCCAGCTGTGCCAAGCAAAAATAAGATGAAAAGAGCAAGAAAGAGGCTGGAAGTGAGTGAGAAAGTAATAATAATAAAAAAAAAAAAAACCCAGTAGATTGTCTCTAGGAATAATTGTTAGTTCCGGTAACAGATTTGTCTTGGAGTGCAGAAAAAATAGATGATATTCTGTTCCCCTCCCCTGTCCAACCAGATCTTAATTACGACACCTATATGGGCCATTATGTGCCAACACCTGGCCTCATGGGGAAAATTTGTACATTGCATAATATTTCACTTCGAGCTGTTCCCACTGCCAGGAAAAATAAATAGCTAAATATATAAATAAAATCAGAGAGCCACAGAGAGAAAGTGAGAGAGTGAGGGAAGGAGGTGGTAAAAAAATAACATAAATAGGCTCTCTAATCCCCCCTTTCTCTCTGCTCTGGGTAAAGACAGAACAACAAAGATTAGAAGAAAATTGCAGAAGTGTAAATACGTTCGCAAAGCTAGATATCTAGAGAATAAAGCGGAAAAAAAGCTTTGAACACCATTCTAAGAGAACTGAGCGAAGAAAATAATGACTTGAAAAACAATGTACTCTAGATTACTTAAACAGAAGCAGGGTTGCCTTAAACTGCAAAGGAAGCAACACATTTAATAAACAATCCCTGTATATTACCCAGGCAGCACTCCTTTGGCCTGCAAGGATTAATATATCATTGCAATATACAATAATAACAAAAGAAGAGTCCAAACATCCAATGAAAACATCCACTGGAAAGATCTACGATCTGAATTACATGTCTAATTGTCAGAATAGAGTCCACCATGACCACCAATGAAAACACCTTACACAACTAAAACCAAAAATAGCTTATGGAAAAGTCCTTCAGTGCATGTCCATGAACAAATGCAAAGTAATGGTAGGCTCACACAGACTTTTTCAGATTTTCTGTGATGATTCTGATGGAAAATTCTATACAGTAAACATGGTAAAATGTTCTAAATGGAGCTGAGAGTACAACAGAAGCTGTGTCTATATGGACCCTAATAATCCAATTGTAATCGAACTAGTAGCACAATCAGAATAAAAAGTCTCATGTAAACAAGTCAATCAGAATGAATTGGCCAGATATGATTAAAATTTCATTCAGATTGTAAGGGGTGGTTTATTCCTTTTGTAATCCGATCAAGAATACATGTAAACAATTTATCGCATTGAAACCCGAAATTGGAAAGTGCCGTGCATGTGCAATGACATAGAAATAATGTAATGACGTGTAACGCCCGGAATGACCTGTTCTTCTTGTTGAATTGTGTCATAAATGACTGAAGTCTCTGTCTTTCTAAAATTCTTCTTACACTCATCTTCTGTGAACTGGAGCAGGACAACATCCCAGCAGTCCTTGTTTCAGACTCTCATCCACAGATGACTGGTTTTGGGTGCGGGAAGGGACGTTTTTACTGCTTGATAAATATATATCTACTTTTTAAAACAAAGAAAAGGAGAATGGGTAGTATGCAGCAACAGCGGGAAACTCTGTATGTTGTGCAGTGTGCACACCTCAACAGATGAAATCCAATCAGAAGCTTGTGACATAAATGCACACATCAACCCGATCACTATTTTTAGCGTTCATGTAAACACTACGGCCGGATTCATCAATCGGAATGAATTCATTCAGATTGAAGCAAAATTAAATTGTCCATGTAAACATAGCTACTGTTATGTTTAGCTTTCAGGATTAAAGCATTTAGCATTACAAAATTAATTGGTAACACTTTACAATGTCTTCACTGGGCATGAAATCGCTTGTGTTTTGAAACGTCAGACATTTTAAAGTGAGTGGACCTTGGTGAAATAGGTTGGACCTCAATGCCTACTCTCAAAATTACATCATTTTACAATAAATGGGATAGATAGACATAATTTGACAGTTAAGATTAGTTAAATGTTATTTATTGTCAGTCAAAAATGTTATGAAACAACAAAATCCATTTATAAATAAAATAACCAATAACCTGCTTCTGATTGCTTTTAGAGGGAAAAGCTGCATTTAACAGCTGGTCTAGGATCAGTTTTCTCCGTAATAATAGCATATTGGCGATTTGGCAAATTATTTTGTGCATAACCTATCTATCTGTGTTTGCACTCTGGAGAGTGCCAATGGTTTATATTTACAATGTGTTTTTGCAGCGTATAGCAGTGGCCAATTAGAGTTTAAGTTAGAAGAAGCCAGAGTTTTGTCCAGTGCTGAGTTCTGAGGATTTCGTTCTCAAATCCTCTCATTGTAAAAAGTGTAAAAAAAGGCTATTGTTTGCTGTCACTCTAACCTCTCTCTTTTAAATCTCACCCTCTGTACATCGAGGCACACGCATACACAGCACCATGCCTGAGCCAATCAGTGTCCAGAAACCTTGACCACATGATCTCAGTGGTTTCCACATAGTTCAGTACAGCGGAGACGCACGATAAAGTGACAGCGGCATAATAAGTGTTTATATTTCGCCTAATTGATGATGCTTTGCTTATGGAAGCTTGTTTCCGTCACAGAATAAAACATTATAAAGGATAATTGTGCCTTTCTATCTCACAAGTTTACATCTCGCAATTCTGACTTTCAGAAGTCAGAATTGCGATATATAAACTCACAATTGCGTGTTATAATTTCAGAATTGTGAGACATAAACTCGCGATTGAGAGTTATAAAGTTATACAAGTTTATATCTCACAATTCTGACTTTATAACGCACAATTACGTGTTACGGTGCTTTCTTTTCAATAACTGCATAGTAACGACTCAATTTTCCAAAAAGACCCTCTGGTAGTATGCTAATGGGGGTTTGGCCTGTTAGTAAGATGCAAAAATAGTTGTTTAATGTTGTGGCCGCACTACCACCTGGGGTGTGCTTTTTTATTCCACATCTGCTTATATTTTTTTATTATTTTATTAATTTTACCTGTCAATGCTTCAGAGTGTCTTCACTCACCACCATATTTATTATGCCGTTCTGTGCTTTGTAGCGAATGTAAGTCGATGATGTCCGGGATAAGGTAGAATGATATAAATGATAATGCACCAATTACAACAAAAAATCTCGAGTTTACACAAACACCATTGGACACACAGTTAAATGGGAAGCTAACATGACAGTATATTGTGGAATTTTTAAGCCAAAAAAAAAAAACTAAACTAAAGTACTAAAGTACTTCAGAAATCTGAAAAGAGATCTATGCAGGGCTCTGGTTTTGCATGCAAGAAATCACACTGAATTACAGAAACATCTGAAAAGGCACAGACTGAGAAGGCCAATTTCACATTTTGATAGACTACCATCAGATGGATAAAATAATTATGATGTCTGGCTGGATTAATCTGGGTTTATTAAATTCATAATTGCATATTAATATGCCATTTTGCCAATGCTATCAGTGGGCAAGCAAATAAATCTTCATTAGAGTTTAAACAGGGGACTGCCATTTCACTCTTACGGTCTGTGTTGTTGACAGAAATTGTACAAGAATTGCAATCCATCCATCATCCTCTTAAATTCGCAATGGAAAACAACAGAAAAATTGGGGAAGAGATAGAGAGAGAAAAAAAGAGAGAAAGACAGATGGCACCACAAAAAAAAAGAGTTCTTGCGTCTCTGTTCTCCGATTTATTGACAATGCCCAGCACATGTACATTAGCATTCCACCATTCAAACATATGTGTGCAATCACCATCAGCCTGCCACTCACTTGCAAAGACACAGTGCAGTTAAGTCTCCATTATAAAGCCCTTCAGGGGAGTAAGAAAGCTCTGCTCAGTCCCGAGTGCTTTCAGGGCTGCCATGGGGGTCAGAAGTATGGATGTCTGTCTCTGTGTTCTGTGGCACACAGTCTGTCAAAATGGAGGCAGTCACCCTCCTTTTTCCCCTTTCCTTGTATCTTTCCGTCTATCTGTCTATCCCTGGGGGACTGCGAAGTGTCAGTCTATGTCTTTTCCTCTGCTCGGCTCAGTAAGGTCTATGGACATTTTGGCCTCAGATACATTCAAGACATACTCCTCACCCCCTCTCTCTGTCCCA
The DNA here is from genome assembly GCA_030578275.1 of Meda fulgida. Taxonomy (NCBI): domain Eukaryota; kingdom Metazoa; phylum Chordata; class Actinopteri; order Cypriniformes; family Leuciscidae; genus Meda; species Meda fulgida. The sequence goes on along the minus strand of CM060616.1, from coordinate 27,936,843 downwards.
TACAGTCAAATATATTATTTCCAATCAATTATGAAACTGGTATGAAACATACTGATACACGCGCACACACACACGGTTGCATTCTTAACTAGCGTACAGTTGAAAAACGGAATAAAACTTGAGCCTTTGAGCAACCAAACACACATCTCCAACCCATATTGCTCTGTGTCGTGTCAACGATCGCTTTGGCCAGGTGGTATTTATAGCATATTTATAGCATAACGCTTTAGATTCTAGAGAGCATTTGATTGGACAGAAGATGTGATGAGAAGCTGAAGTCCGCGGTGATGTCATAAAAATCCGTGATCCATTTTAGCGGAAGTGGGAAATTGTACGTTTTGAATGCTTATATCTCCTAAATGCGAATTTTGTCATTGATTTGGAACACACCAGCTTATTCATAACCCTAAGGCTAACATATTCATGCTAAAAGCTAAAAAACTTAAATTTTGATTTCTGGGGGCCTTTAATTAACTTGTTCAGGTGTGATTGATTAGGGTTGGAGCTAAACTGTGCAGGACAACTCTGCCCATCCTTGCCCTACACTAACACTACCCTTAAACCTACCCATCACAGAAAACTTTCTGCATTTTTAGATTTTCAAAAAACGTAATTTTGTGTAATTTATAAGCTGTTTTCCTCATAGGGACCAAAAAAAAAAAAAAAGGCCATATAAGGGCACAATTAACTGGTATTACAATCCCTGTGGGGACATTTGGTCCCCATAACGTAAAGAATACCAAGTGCACACACACACACACACACACACACACACACACACACACACACACACACACACACACACACACACACACACACACACACACACACACACACACACACACACACACACACACACACACACACACACACACACACACACACACACACACACACACAGCCCAACCCCCTGTGACTTATCTATATCCCCTACCACTGGTCTGAGGTGCTCCGAGCCTCCCAGCTCTGTCTAAAACTGACAATGAAGGGCTCTGTCGAGGCCACTGCAGCTAAAAGCCCCTAAAACACACTGGGATGTAATGTTAAATAAATGACAAACGGCTCAGGGATGAGGGTGTTCGGTCAGTACTCAGGGGCCATATTGTCTGAATGAGGACAGCTTGAGGAAGTAGTGTAAACATCACAGCATTAAAAAATCTAAATTACTATGGATCTAAATAAAGTAACTTATCTTACGAGAGATTGCCATCAATTTCCAGCTTGCAAAATGCAATAACTTTCAATTTTGCTATTTATTTTCCCCTTTCTTTATTAAAGTTGTCTACATTTGGAATAGTGTGTATTTGAATTACAATATCATAGTGCATTATTTGTCATTTTTTTCATGAGCAGTCTCATCGCTAAAGTAGATTACGGCTGGCTGAGTAATTTTTTTAAATGAGATATGGCCAGCTAGTTTAATATCTTAGATTACCATTTTATTAGTGTGGGTCTTATTGGTGACGTACAAAGCTTGAATAATTTACGATTTCTTACACATTTTTTCTTTATGAGAAAAGCTTTTTATTGAATAAGCTCTATATTTCAGTGCAATGGACATTTTTATACCAGAGCTTCTGAGAGTGGTACTTTCATTAAAATAACAGACGCCGCCTGGAATTGATTTGGTCTGAAATTCAACGGATAAGTATAGACAGATGAGAGAAAATGAGGAGGCTAAAGATATAGATGGACAATCACACAAAGACTAAAATTCCCTATATTTGCTATTTATGTAATTTGTTTAGCCACATAAGTTAGTAGAGCAAGACTATAGCATTAAAAACATTTATCATGCATGCTGGTAACCCTACATGGAAAAAAAAAAACTGTGAATAAACTATTTTTTTAAATACTGGTTTATCTTGGATAGTGCCAGACCAACATGTCCATTCAGCCATGTTCCACAAAAACAGCTAATGAAACTGATTAAACAATGAAATCTTGTTAGGTTCAGCTAGTTAAAATGACAGTTGGGGAAACCAGCATCCCAAAAAGCAATATTTGACCATTTAACCTTTTAATCTTTGGTAGATTTTTCACTAAAATTGACTAATACCCCTTTATCACAGTTTTATCATACCAGTAACAGCAACTATGGTTTGGTTATGTGAAAATTGTTGTTGTTATAATAGATTTTTGGAATCCCTGCTGGTGACAAACAACTGCTGTTGGCTGGTTTTAGAGGGGTTTTGGGTGCTTATCAGCTTGGCCAAGCTGGAAGACCAGCTCAAACCAGCTAAGACCAGAAAATCTAAGCTGATTTAATTTTTTTTTAGCTGGCATGATGTGGGAAAAATGTTATGTAACTACACTGTGGGAAAACAAAACATTAGCACCCCAAGGAACAAGTGGTAGCATCGGTTTCAGAGAATTAACCTGTTAAAAAACCTGCACTGCCTGCAGAAATGCTTGTGAGTGAACGTTTATAAATACTGGAGGACTCGAGGGAAATGTGTGTGCGTGCTTGTCTTGTCGGCCTGCCAATGTGTCAGCAGTGTGCAGGTACACATGGATATCCATGCATATATCAATGTGTCCAAGCACGAGTGTGTGTGTGTGTGTGTGTGCACCCACTTTGTGTAATTTAGAGTTCCTCTGACATTATGCAAGCCCACAAACATTCTGTCACCTTGCTTTTGACGATTCAATCCAAAGCCTAAAAATAATAAATAAATATATAATATAGAGTTAGGAACTGCACAACATGTAGCCTCTCAGCCCCTGGAGAGAACATTTTCATTTGATATGTCTCACACAAACATACTCATCCACTCTTCAGGAATACCTCAAACACACATGCCTAAAACATGGCATCATCCACCCACATTCAAAGGCAAAGGCAGCACAGAAACAGTGTTCAGCATTAATGTCTGTTGCACTTTCAGCTCCCCACTAGTATTTCTAACATCACATTTCAGTCTGACAGTATATTTGTGCTGTAACTTACTCTGGCTGTGAGCTGCTTCTTTTAGAAACGGATGGGTCAAACAACATCTGCCAACCCCAATATTGCTTTATGTTTACAGTGAATGACTGCACAGTGCGTTGACCAAAAATGCATTGAAAACTTCACCATAGAGCTTAACACATTCACATTACTGTACAGTTGCATCATACAGTGAGCTTTAAGCCCCTATTGGCTGAGCTTATTTAAAGTTGCAGTTTATAATTTCTGTGCCATTAGCAGGACCAAAGATAATTGCACAAAAATTACGGACACTGCTTAGATTAAGCCAGCATTAGGCCATAGTAAGCCCACACCATGCCTGCTAAAAAATAAAAAAAAATTAAATCAGCTTAGAATTTCTGGTAATATTAATGCTCAAAATTTATATATATATATATATATATATATATATATATATATATATATATTTTAACAGAAGCACACAATACAATTCCCTACAAATTACCCTGCAAAGCGTTTTCATTTACAGTTGTCTCTGTGCGTTAAGAAAAATAATAGTTTAACATAAAATACACAATGTATAGTTTTAAATGGTATATGAAACACTTTGCAAATTAACTGAAGACTTTTGTTCAATTAACCAGTTCGGGTTAGTAGGGGTTTACAGAGGCATAAAGAAGTTTCAGATCTATTAAACATGCTTCAATCACTCTGTGAGAAGCTGAGGGTCTAATATTTTTGATGTAATATGAATGTGTCAGAGTGGTAGTGAGAGTTCACCATTAAGGCTTGTTTGGATCTCTTGAATCATGATTCATTGGCTCAGCCCTCTCCATGTCAAGAACCTCCAGCTCATTAATACTACACTGGTACTGGTTAGTATTGGTGGTGGAACTGGAGATTTGCTGGCCCCTTGCCCCATCATCACCCTTGTGGGGTTCCGCAGAGCTCAGCTCAATCCCAGGGTCACTCCCCTCAATCTGACCTCTATTAACATTTGATGTATGGCCAAATACACACTGGGGAGAAAGATTTGCTACCATGATTCATACTGAGATATATTGTAATGAGTTCCGGGTTTTAACTTCGGCTACTTTGATGTGATCTTCAGTACAGGATGTTGTGAATTTATAGCATTAAGCATTTGTACAGATGTAGAATAACATACAAGTACTGTGTGCAATGCCATTATTGAAGCTATTGCAAACATGTCATTGAATACTGCAACATTATGTGGGACTTTTACATATTTATTGTCAGGATCACCTTGCTTACTCTAACCTAAACCTATACTTATTGCGTTAAATAAAATCTTTAATCAAGTAGCATTTACAGTGTATTTTTTTTAAAAAAACAGACCTTTCAGATCTTTCAAGATAACAAAATTAAGTTTTTAGGTTTTTAATGATAAAACAACATTGAATGATTTTGTACATCAATCATAATTAATTGAATACCTTTGCAACATAAGCCTAATTAATTATGTAAATACATTAAATGGATAGTTCACTCAAAAATAAACATTCTGTCATAATTTACTCACCCTCATATAATTTCAATTCAAACCCATATGACTTTCTTCTGTGGAACACAATATAAGATATGTAGAAAAATCTATCCATCAATGAATTCCAAAACAACATTGGACTCTACTGACTAGTGTTGTATTACTCGAGACTGGACTTGGTCTTATCTATCTCGAGTCCAAGTCCAAGACTACACTGTATTCATAATCTTTGTCTTGTCGAGTCTTCAGGATTCTTAACTCGGATTCAAACCTTTTCTGGTCTTAGTCTTGACTCAGACTCAACCTACTCAGGTCTTGTCTGTCACATTATGTATCAATGTATTTTTATTCATGTACCCGTGTTTTCTTTCATATCAGTTTAATTCTCCTTAGTTAGTAATTCCTCCCTGTTTGTTACCTTGGTTTGAATAGTCCAACCTGTGTCTAGCTTAGTTTATACTCTCTGTGTTGTACTGTTGGTTGTGGGTTATTTCTGTTTCTGGAGAATCTCCTTGTATTTTGGTAAGTCACTCATACTCATGTTTGGATTGCACAGCACCATGACATCGGCCAGGACTCGAATAAGCTGGTCTCAGCTACAATACTATTATTTACTTTTATAGTAAGGGCAAAAACAGCAGAAACATTCCTCAAAATATTTTCTTTTGTGTTCCGCAGAGGAAATAATTGAAAAAAAGTTTGGAAGGTCATGAGGGCAAGTAAATTCTATCCATTTAGGGGTCCCTGCTCTAAATCAATGAAAATCTTATATGTTAAATCCCAACTTCATCACACTCCAAAATGGCTCTGAATATTTTAGATGCTATAAATACACAGTGCTGCTCCATTCCTTCCCTAAAATCTGCATCTCCTTCCCACTCCACAGGTGGTAGATTGAGGGCTTGAAGGAAGGGTGTGGAGCTCTTAACAGTGATTACAGCTCATGGGGGAGATTGATCATATCAATCAATCATTCTTATTTTCTCACTGATATTGATGCTGATGAGCTCCCGTCTTTACAACAGAGTATAAGACCACCTGGTCCAAATATGACTTTTGACATCTAACACTTCTCAAGACATAAAATCATTCATCATGTTGCAGTACTTCATGCAACAAAACAGTTGAATATCTCCAGCCAATGAATATGAGTGGTGAATCATCAGTCAGAGCACAGGAAATGGGCACACAGAGAGAAACTGATAAATACGGATTGAGAATAAAGTCCTTAGAGTCGAGAGAGCTGTCCTGTGGAAACTTGGGCAGATTCTAATAATAAAGTTTGGCCATATCTGCGGATACGGAATCCAGATAGAGGAAGACAGCAGGCTTTTAGATAAAGCCGTGTGTCTCTATTAGTGTGAAACTGAGCTTAGGCCAGGAGATATCCCGCATTTGATGTGCTGAGACAATGCTTCTCCAGGATGAAATGAAATTTGCAGTTATCATCATTATCATGATGAACGATGAGAGTCTGGCCAGGATGGCAATAGTTATGAATACGTTGTGCCAATAGTTTGTTTTTTTACAGAAGGGGGAAACATGCTAGCAGGTTTATGGCTCAGAACATCAGGATATAGAGCCTAATAAAATGATAAAAAACACAGTAATATTGTGAAGCATGTAATAAAATAATTTGTTTTTTGTATATTTTAAAATGTAATTTATTTATGTGGTGGCAAAGCAAAGCTGGAAAAGCAGCCACTACTCCAGTCTTCAGTGTCACATGATCCTTCAGAAATCATTCTAATATGCTGATTTACTCCTCAAGAAACACTTTTAATCAAATGTATTATTAAAAAAACTTTCAGTTGTGCTACTTAATATTTTTGTGTAAACTGTGATAAATCTTTTTTTCAGGATTTTTTTTATCGAAAAGGATAGAAAGTTCAAAGAACAGCATTTATTTAAAACCGTAATCTTTTGTAACTTTACAAAAGTGTTTACTATCTCTGTTGATCAATTTAATGTGTCCTTGCTAAATAAAAGTATTAATTTCTTACTGATGCCACTGCCAATGCATACACCGATACGCTGCTGTGAGCATGTACACATGTAGGACAAACTGCTTCAGAACATGTATGATATAAAAATGACCCATAGCAGATCTTTACAGGTGGAGCTGCGGGAGGTGGAGGGTTTCAGGGGACCTCTGAAAGTGCACTGCAATCTGACTGCTATATAGTGAAAGCTAACCAGCTATTTAAATGTTGAGCAGCAAGGTCATTGGCTGCAGATGTGACATGAACCAATCAGCTTGTGCCATGTAGGTAAATATGTAAATATCATCAGGTTGCATTTAAGACCCATAAGCCAGCATCATCTAGAGTTTCATCACAGAACTTGTTTATTTATTTATTTTAAAGTATTTTCCCTTAATAAAGACTTTTATTTCATGAGCTGTTGGAGGACTTGTCACAGGCTGCAAAACAACATTTTCAGTTTTCCTCCCATGGAGCCCTCCCTACCCTATACCAGTTATAACTTTATTAAGGTATCAGATTTCTTTTTCATTAGTGTATTATTTTTAATGCACCGGAATCACTTGCAGAAATCTATTCAGTCCATTCCTACATTCCTCTGTAATATGAACCTTGTCTGTGATCATAATGACATAACTTTACACATAAAAAAGCCTAATAATTTCAATGATCCGCTGATATCAGTTCAGTGTTAAAACAGCTCTACTCACCAGCCTGCTCTGTGCTCACGGTGATATTGGCAAGCTGTCTCATGGATCTTCCCAAGCCTGACACTCCATTCAGAGCCTCGATTTGGAATGTGTAGTTGGCATGTGCCACAAAGTCCTGAACCACCACAGAGGTGCTTGCGAGGCCTGTGGGTCTGGGTACGAAGCGCACATTGCTGTTGCATGGCTCGCAGGCCTGTCCATCAGCTCCACATCGAATACATAAGACGTTATAGGTTATATCCTTCCGACCACCTGTGTCACTGGGAGGAGTCCACTCCAAGAAGAGGGCGGTCTCATTGATGTTAAAAACCAAATTCCGAGGAGGTGAGGGCGGTCCTGAAAGGAGAGACACCTGACACATTAGCAACCATAATGATCACACTGGGAGAAATCCATCTGTGGGAGGGGGAAAAAATGCCTATTTGCGCAAAATATTATGCAGATTAACAGTTTTTATCTTTTTACTCCCTCTCACAAAAATGTGCTTCTGCTTTAACAAATGAAATCTACTAATGCATTAAAAATCACGCGAGAGCTTTTGCCATCTCTCTTTCACACCCTCCCTCTGGTTTAGCTGATATACAAATGTCTCTGCTCTAGTACCCTGGTTCAGCTTTAGAACCCCAGCTCAGAGCCAGGTACAGGGAAGTCTGCGTTTATCTTCTGTTTCCCAGACTCAGCTAATGATGATAATGAGAATATGTCCTAGACATGATTATCATAGTTAATGATAATTGCACCCACTCGTGAATAACAAGGAAGTAATTATTCCTCCTCTCCTGTTTTTAATGCAGATTGCTACTGGTGAGGAAAAGATTGAGTTTGGTGAATAATTCGAGTAAGCACTATGGGGGGCAGAAGGAGGGAATGAGAAAAGGGTGATGAATCAGAAGACTGAAATAAGAGAAATTCTGATCAATAGAATCAGAAACAATGGAGGAAGAAGAAACAGAAAAGAGAATGAGAATGATGAGAGAATTAGAGTGATATGACATGATCTGTGTCTTTCTTGTTTTGCACTGATACTTATCTTTACCTTTTTGTAATCTTATTTTACATATTTATTTCTCTTCTGGGTAACTGAAACCAGTGCCATGAAAACTTTCACGCCTCTTGTATCACATCGCAGGCTTGTTCTCTCTCATTTCATACGACCACAGCTGGACTCATCCTGTCTTAGTTCAACCCAGTCACACTAAATGCGTCTCTATAGCACACATTGTGTTTCTATAGCATGAAAATTAGTTTTTACGTGCATATGATACGCATGGGTAGGTTTAGGGTAGGTTTACTAGTGGTGTGGGGTACGTATGTATTATACGTTTGGTTAGGATTAGTCGTGTGGGGTGTCATTTTTTTCATTTGTTGCAAAAATCAGTATATTCACTGATATTCATAACAAGAATGCTCTTGCTGATGCCAAATTTCTTAAATATTATTTGTCAATTTAAACTATCAGTATTTTTAAAATGCGGCAACCACTTTTGAAATTCAAACGTGTAGCGAAGAAAAGCGATAAGAATGGGCTGACTAACGTGTACAGGCCATGGTTGGAGGGTCCTTGCTGGATCTGTAGTAGCTCTTCTCGCAGTGACACTGTGGCGAACCATCGGAGTGGCTGGAACTGTGCGGGGGACACTTTGAACATTTGATGTTTCCTGCAAAGGCTTTGTAGAACCCAGGTCTGCAGGCTGTGTGGAAAACATAAGAGAAAAGTTAAGGTGTTGCATTCAAGGCTTTAGTGAAAGTACAAACAGACATTTCAGATTAGGGCTGTCCATTAAAAAATTGTTTTACTGAATTTAATAGCCAGTTATTTGAGTCCATGCGACGAACAACCGTATAAGTCCAAAAGATTTTGCGCCACCAATACTCTGTATTTTAAACTTTAAAATAGTCTTACGCGGAAAAAACTTTTATGTCCACTAACGAAAAATGGAAAACACGATTCTCGCTGCGGACATTAATAGGCACAACCTCGGCAAAAAAGGAGAGCAAACATGAACGAATGGAAGGACAGAGCAAGGAAGTCTTTTAGGGATGCTGGGAAACCATATGTGAACCGGAGAGGAGAGCTAAAACGAGGAAAAAGTCCACAGAAAGAGGCGAGTGTAAGAACCATATATGTACTAAGTATCTACCTAACGTTAAAGGTTACAGTCAGAGGGGCGTATAGGCTACTGGGCGTCGTCTACTACAGTTCACATAGCTCACTCTGTTTACGGATCAAGTCATGAATGGGTCGAAATGAAAGCTGTACTCCTTATAACCACCGAGAAATTAATCGAAACGTTTTAGCTGTGTTTGATGTCCCTGTACTGTATTGTCTGTATTTGTTCTGTGATTTACCTTAGCAAAATAAATAAATAAATTGAAAGAAAAAATGCTTAATATTTTCTTTAAGGTTCTGTTACTGTATTTGAACTAAGATAAAGGAATCAGATCTTCAGTAGTTTAAAGTGATATGATGAATTGGACTTATACTGTTATTCCACATTGACTGGACATATTCCGTTCTTCCACATTCCAGAAATGTAAATTACACAAACTTTTTATTTTTAAGATTGACACTGAAAAATATGTTGTTGTCTATCTTCAAGTAAAATAAAAATATATAATATAATGTTCACAGTCCAAATAAAAAAAAGTTATTATTCAAAATTTGAAAATATGGACTTATATGGTTCTTCGTCTCAAGGCTTCATTTAATCAAATGAATCACATTTATTCAGATTTATCAATATTTGCTGTGTAGCATATATACCCCCCCCACACACACACACTCCCCATACCCTTACTCATCAATAAATTAAATTGATCAAAAGTTACAGTAAAGCCATTTATAATGTTAGAAATGATTTCCATTCAAATTAAATATTATTTTTTAACATTCTATTTGTCAAATTACACTGAAAAATAAATATAATGGTTTCCACAAAAATATAAAGAAGCACAACTATTTTCAACATTGATATTAATAAAAATGTTTAATAAAAATGCAAATCCGCCCATTAAATTCAGCTTTGCCATCACAGTAATTCATTACTTTTTAAAATATATTAAAATTGAAAACAGACATTTTAAATGGTAATAATATCTCACAATATCTTATTGTATTTTTTATCAAATAAATTAGGTCTCTGTAAAAAAATAAGACTTCTTTCAAAAACTTTTAAATTATGGTGTATAACAACACTTTGCAATCATGTTCACAAGACACATAGCATTCAATCTATGCAGAATTCATTTTCTTTTTATCTTCAATCTCATATTGTATATTTTATATGAATAAATACTATATTATTTTAAATTGATGCTCAAAATACACATGTAGATGAATAACCCTAAAAATTAGCAATTACAATATGGACACGTGAGGTTAATAAAATGTGAGTAGATGTTTTCAATCTGTCGGTCTCCATGGAACTGCCAGCTTAAGAGAGACATTAAAAGCTTCTCCTTCTCCCTCTTTCTCTCTCTGTCTCCCTCCAGTGTGCAGCCTAACTCATTTGATCTTTTCCATGCTCCAAACCATAGCAGTTCTTAAACACTCCCTGTCTTGGACTTAGACTCCACACTGAAAGACTCTCCAAGGCCCAGGAGAGCAGCCAGACGAGACTGAGTTAAGTGGTACACACACAAGCACACATACTTACACACATCATAAATGTAAGATAGCAGATCTCTTTCTGAAGTCTCTCTCTCTCTCTCTCTCTCTCTCTCTCTCTCTCTCTCTCTCTCTCTCTCTCTCTCTCTCTCTCTCTCTCTCTCTCTCACACACACACACACACACACACACACACACACACACACACTAGTTTTACTTTTATTTAAATTTGCTCCTCAGAGGTTAGTAATTCTCTACAGCCACAACATTACAGGCATTGATCTGTTTCTCTCTGACTCCAGACACCTTCTCCAGTAACAGGGCCATTCCCAGAGAGCTTCGAAGCTTTCCCAGCAGCCTTTTGTCCTTATTTTGATGCAGAGAAACAAGGTCTGTGCGCAGGACCGTTAGCATCTTTTAAAATCGGTATAGTCGTTTGGCAGTGTTCCTAGCAAGGAAAATAACTTCAATGTATAAAACATTAATGAGGGTTCTTACTTTTATTTAGATCTGTTGTAAACAAAGTCAACTTCTATTTTACGAAAATGGAGAGCAAAAGTTATGGAAGCACAAATTCGACAAGTAGTCAAACAAATGAGCCAGAATCCAGATCTGAGAACGTTTATAAAGGAAAGAAAAAAAGAAAAAAGAAGATCTTTCATGATTTACACATTAAAGGCGTTGGAAATGCTAATTGTAATAGCCAGTTATGTTTCAGTTTAGTTTGTGCCAACCCTTGGTTTTAAGCACCATGAGAGTGTATCAGCTTTTAGCGGTTTTCATCGCCATAGTAACTTACACTCCACAGCTTATGTTCTGAGTAAGAGATCTCAAACCGAAATTGAACCAATCAGCTGTAAGCAAAGTGACACAATGTCTGATGTAAAAAAAGCCACTCCCCTAGATCATCTTGCTCCAAATTAAAGGTCACTATAGTAACAGATTTATAAAGACAAAATTGTCCAGCAATGATTATTTATTATAATTATTTAATATGATTTATATATTATTTATATGATTATTATACCCATAATCCATTACACATGAGCAATTTCAGTTTAACAATTATTTTTAAGCATTTAGTTTAAATGAATATAAACATATACAGATAATATACTTTTGTTGCCAGCTGTTATGACAATAATGGCTGTATGTTGAGTTATTTTCAGAGGACAGTAAATTTATACCGCTATACAGGCAGCACACTGACTACTCTAAAAGCCAAGTTTCATTTCTATAGTATTGTCCCTTGCGAAGATATACTAAAATGTTTGCTGTGAGGGGTGTACTCACTTTCGTGAGATACTGTATATATTATAAGTAAGATTTGGAATCAGATAAAGCTTTAAAAAATGTCTAAATGTGAATTTACATATTCCAGTCCCTGTATGCCTATAATCAACTATATAAACTAACTTCACAAGTTTCTTCTTGCTGTGTAAGTACATTTATGTACTTCATATTCTTCCTCGTAATCTTTGGCAGAAGAGAGAAATGAGTGTTGCTGATTCTTGCAAGAAGTAAATTGCAGTTTCGCTAAGTTTCAAGGCATGTGATTGGCTGTTCACTACTCACACTTTCATATGCACGCGCTCCAGGAATTCAGGATCAAAACCTGAGTTGACAGAGAAAGTTGATGATCAACGTCATGGTACAAAACAAGCCTGAATTGGTTTGGCTTTTTTCAATTTGAAACTAATTAAACATTTAATTTGTTCCCTATAATATCTGACAGTGGATATACATACGTCACAGGAGAATAAATATTTTTTTCATAAGTCATAAAACCATTTCCATGACAGTGTCTTGTCCACCACATCTCGAGTAATATATTGTTTTAGACGTTTTGTAATAAAATGCTAGCGTGATGTCATACTCAGATTCTAGTCAGAATGTGAGTCTGATACTGCTCCATTGGGCTGTGATTATGGGGCATGTTTCCAAGAAAGGAACTGCCTCTGCACTCAATTGGATAGACCTACAACCAATCAGAGGAACGGAGTAAATTACGTATGTTGAGGATTCCGAGCTTCCGAAAAGGAGCTGGCAACGACCGCTGGTTATGTCCACCTTGTCGTGTACGCCGAGTTGCATCGCCGTGATGCCCATTGCGGTTGCTTCTTTCACTTGGTCCTCCATGAGTGCGACCAAAGGAGAAACAACAATGACCACAGGATTTTGATAGCGACCATCGGGGCCAGCTGATAAATTAAACTTTTGCAGAATCCCGTAGGAAGGACGGCAAAAACATCTTTCTGATCGACACATGCCTTGATCGCGGTTTTCTGTTCCTTTCCTTTTAAAATGAATGCGCTGTCTACATCTTCTATAACGTTTCGATGGCTGAATCTACACATCTAAATTGTCCAGCGGCAGTCATTCTTTGTTGTAAACGAATTCAACCCAAGCGCTCTTTGGTGACATGATTACGTTACTGTTGTTCATCTGTCCATCATCATATAAAGCCCGCCCTGATAATTTGATTGGTCCGAACAGCTTTGGTTCGGGTATACTTGCTTCACAACGGATTAAGTCTAGACTGAACTTCCCGACCTCAAATGTTGTGGGCGGGGCTAAGTTCAGCTGGCATCCAGGCTAATAAAATGCCTGACTCCTTTGTCTTAAGGCTAATTTCACAGCTAACTTTTTATGTTTGATCCCAACTAAAATATATTTTCACACTTTTTTTCATAATTTTCATAAAAGTAATATTTACATTGAATTTGTATCTAAAGCATGCTCTCCATTGACACTGTCTTCTTGGTAAATAGGTATTAACTTTTGAAGAAAAAAAAGTATTACGGGAAAAGTTATTTGATGTGGTGGAAATTATGCCACAACTGTAGTGCAATCATTTTTAACTCTTTGTTTAGATTATAACATTTTTAAACATGTTATAATTAATTTTTTAAAGATTTTAATTGTGTGTCAATGGTCAAAATAAGAAAATATATACAGGCATACACATATGCATACATATAACAAAAAGAATAATACTGAAATCTTAACAACATAAACAATAAAAAAAAAAAAACCTGGGATATAAGGAGTGTCCAAAGTTGAATAAACACCTATTTATATTTGAGGAAAAGGACCCAAGGTCTAACTAGGACCAAGGAGCAGGACCGGAGCACAGAACGTTTTAATATATTTATTAGTACAAAATGACCAACGTTTCGACGCACATGCGTCTTCTTCAGAGTCAAACAGTCAATGGCAACAATATACAGAATTTAAAGAGTCAAAATTCAAGGTATTGGCCACAGGCCTAGGTGGGTGTGGTGCAACAATAATCCAATCTTATACAAGCACTCAAGTCAAAAAAAAAAAGAAAAAAAAAAAACAACCTCCACAAATATACATATACACACATAAATACATACCTATTTATATTTACTTATTATTTACCAGTATTGCTCCAGCTATTTATGTTTTTACTATCTGACCCGAACCACAAGTATTGGCACTTTTACAAGGCCCACAGCTGCTCTTATTAGGCCGACAGAGGAAGTAGATCTGCCTCAGTGAATTGAAGACCAGTGATACCAAGAACGGTACGATTCTGCAGCATTTACCTTTCCCCAGAGGATTCACAGGCAGCCATGCTGCAGAACGGTTCAGCTCTCAATATCAAAGGATGCAAAGCAGGATGAGGCAGCGCTGGAGGCAGGCGTGATAACAAAGTGGTCGTTTAGATCTAGGAAATTAGTTCAATTTTAATTTGCTCACATTGTAAAATGACTCCCGGTGTGGCTCTTTGTGGAGCTTGTAATTTCACAGAGGGAGAGAAAATAACATTTGTAAGGCACTGGGAAAATAAAAGCAAAAAAACATAAAAACAATACTACATTCACCATTAATTAAGCTTCATTTTCAGTACAGTTCCTTTGGCTTTATTTTTATTTTTTAAATCACTTCTGTTGTTTTAGAACAATTAAGACTCATTTATATACCACAGTCTCAACTGAATTTCAGGTACTAAAATAGTCATTTCTGCTACTTTCACCTCAAAGCAAGCCAATACCTTCTAAAAAGCCAATTAAATACAACCCTCAGTGCCAGTTAATGGACTCCGTAATGGCTATGTCAATATGAATATATATATTTTCCCCTCCGACAGACATGTATTGAGTATCAGCTGACATACTATCTGAGCAGGGAGTTAGAACAGCAGGGAGATGAACAGGAGACAGTAATTTTGAAAATTGATCCAATTCCCTGCAACCACGCTTTAAACTTTTCTAGAAAATGGCTTTGGGAGCAAACCTCAGGAAAGTTGTTTGGTTGCCTGACCTACAGTTCAGGATTTGCCTAATGGTCATGTGGTGCATAATAACAACAGCGAGGAGGTTTAGGTGGTCCATTTAAAAGAAAGTGAAGGGTTTTATTATTCGGAGTGTGTCTGAATTGTTACAATGACAGACAGCGTAGAGAGTAAGTCGCTCTCTCTCCCTCCCACAGCAATCATCCCATCTCAACGGCACTTTTCTTGCCCCCGAGGACAAGACCTTTGTGACAGGAGGACAAGAGAGTGTCTGTGTGGAAGATATAGTTTTAGAGATTCTTTCTCTCCTCTTCTCTCCTCGTCTTTTCTCTGTGTCTCTTTTCCTCCTTTTCGATGACAGTATTGGGGCATTTTCCAGCGCCGCTGTGTTTGTGTGTACGAGGTGTAAGGGTAGGAGGACACGGGAACTAAGAGAAAGAATTTTAGGGGAGAGAGAGAGAGAGGAAGAGATGTAGTCCCACAGGTAAACAATTTAATCATTAGCACAGGGGACTGCCAGTAGAAAATGCAATTATGATTTGGTATTCGTTTTAAAATTCTCATTCGCCTTTAATGAATGGTCTCAGAGCTAGTGACCTGACGGTGCAATGCAGTCTAGGCCTCATCGTCTCTCTTTTCTTTCTCTCTCTCTTGCCTTTTCTTGGTCTCTTTATCTCTTTCCTTCATTCTCTCTCTTTGTCCATCCATCCACCCACCTCCCTCTCTGTATCTCTGTACTCTCTGTTGACAGTCTATCTGGGTATGGAAATAGGCAATGGAGATTGCCTCCAGCAGTATGTCAGTCCCCAGAGGAGGAAATAGACCCATGATAGCACAATTACTTAATACACTAAAAAGCTGAAAATAATAGCTTTGGTGTGTGACGGAAAACAAATCGGAGAGCTTTGATAGGCAAAAAAAAAGAAAAAAGAAATTCAATCAGAGGTCCATTTCGGGCAGCCCCGGATCCTGCTGATTCCACTAATTTGTGTTTTATCCCCACCCTCAGCATTTAGATATACAAATCCTACTGAATGGTCGTCCTGAATGCTAATCATAACTGTCAGTTAGCAGTTGGCAAACAAAGCATAGAGTGACAGATTGCTGGAATATACTCAATGCTTCCTCACATGACAGTTTTACAAAACGCAGGGTATTAACAGTCATTATTCAATTTGGAAAGGCAGTCTATAGTGAAAATTGTAATAGACTGCTAAATGTGCTGCCGTCCTCCGACTCGCTGCCCGGAGCGAATATTGAACAAAGAATTATAAGCATTGAGTTTTAGGACAAATGACATGATTCATTTTTAATCTCCAGTTGGTATTTAAATGTTATGAATGTGATTTTCTACCTCTGCGAGAAAAGAAGCGTGTGTATTCTCTGCCTTATGCGGAGCAATAGCCCTCATTGAGCGGAGGAGGAATTCTGCTTTCCATTTATCTGTGTCAATTTGATGTACATTTAACTGGCTGCTAATGCAGCAGTTGCAGTTTTGGTTCTATATGAAATGTTACAGTGGAGTTGTTGATATAGCAATCTTTTTCTATCAACATGTGCTATTAAGCAAGACACTTAACCATGGATTGCTCCAGGGGGGCTAAATGCCTAGAAACAGTTTACTCAGTAGTAGCACTGGGTGGAATGACATACAGTATATAACGTATAGAGTTACAAAAGTGTCAAACAGGGGCGGCGTTTGCATATGGCAGTTGCCATACCCTAGCAGTCAGAGTTCAGATAAAACATCAGCTAATTATGATTTCTCGTTAAAGATTTTAGGAGGGCTTTAACCCCCCTAAATTTCCACCCAGCCCCCCTAAAAATTTGAGGTCACCTTTAAAAGTCATATGAAACCGGCTCCTCCCAGTATTATCTCTGCAGCGTCAGAACAAAAGCAGAGGACAATGTGTGTGCATTTATAGATAGATCGTTATGATATATATGCATCTGTGTAGTTCTTTGTTTGTCATAAATGCAGTTTACATAATATGATGCTGGAGCAATTCAACACGGTTTCCCACTGTAAAATCTGGCTTTATTTATTTATGAAATTCCTTCATCCAAACGGCATGATACTTTGTGACTTTTCCTACTCTTGCTATACTTCATACTTCAGTGCAATAAAACTGGTAAAAAGAAAATTGCTATAATATTAAGCTGATAATAAATCCAGGGGCAAAACATGCGATAAGTGACCATTCACGGCTTCAAAGGCTCACGGCTTCACGGCTGCTCTTATGATCTTAACACCGACTTCTCTGATTGGATCCCACTTCAGAAAAAACGTGTTTTATTATTATTTTAACAATGACGAAAACAGAATGGCAGATTTTAAATGAACACATAAATGTATACATGTATACATTATCGCAAAAGTATTATTATAAAAAAATTGTGCGGTGTAGGTGTGCGCAGCTGCAGTTAATTGCATCACTTAATCAATGGTCTTTTTGATTAGCCTAGCTGTCAGATACTGAGTAAAAATGAAAAGAAACAGGCCTATTCAATCTTCCCTGGATATTTTTTTTAACAAATAAATGAAATAATAGCAATCAGGAGAATGGAAGCAGCGATAAAAAAAAAAGAGGACTGTAGTGCTGTCAGCAAAACGTTATACCACTCATGCAATAAAAACTGCACTGCAACAAAAAGGTAAGGCATTTGTGTTTTTATATTTAATGCGGTTCACTATGAGTTTTAATTAATAGTGTATTAATTTTAATTAATAGTGTATAGTGAGTTAGTGCATTGTGCATTTTGTTTGGTATAATGTGTAGGTTTTTGTGAAACGCCACCACTGTGTCAAACAGTAGAGATTATGCTGCTGTACATATAACATTTATTCCATAGTATATCTGCAGCAAAAAAAGCAGTACTAATAATAAAAATAAAATAAAATCATAAGCATAAAACATTAGCAAAAAGTGTAGACAACTTGATTTTAAAGACAGCAAATACATTTTGGCATATCATGCCACACTGCATACATCCCATGTAGATACAGTATAACAGCAGGTTGTTTACGGTTGCCAACATCACAACTAACATAATAAACAGAATAGAATTCAAATAAATTAGAAATAGAATTCAATTACCTGTTGTGCAACCATGTGCAGTTAATTATTGTTTTGAGTACTGTAATTTGAGTTGCATACTATGAATCTCTTTTTGTACTGATGCCAAAGTTATTAATCTATTATGAATTACTGTGTGGATTGTCTATTAGTAAAAAAGGATCAATCCTAATGAAAAATAGACATTGCTGAGTGTTTATGGAAAATACGGTTTGACGCTAAAATTTTTATTTACATTTACACAACTTTTTATTCATTCATGATTTCTGTAAAGGTGGATGTAGTAGCGCACGATGAAGAGGGAAATAACAGTCTTTAATAACAATTTAAGGAAATCAAGAGAACACAGGAGGGGAAGAGACTAGAACTAATGGTATAAATACACAGAGATAAGGTGGAATCAGAAACTATAGAAAATAACTAGAAAACATAACGTCTCGGTTACGTATGTAACCCTCGATCCCTGAGTAGGGAACGGAGACGTTAGGTCGGATGATGACGAATGGGGTTTCGCTTAGAACACCTATCGACTTCGAGTATACAAAAACGAGCCAATGGCAAAGAAATGCCATGGGTCTGCGGAATTTGCATGACGTAACTCCGCCCCACCTCATGGGTATAAAAGGAGGACGCCGGCAACATGCAGTTATGTTTCTTCGCTGAGGAGCCAAGACTGAGCTCAGGCGATCCCCGCGGTACAGCGGAAGTGGCAGGAAGTCGTAACGTCTCCGTTCCCTACTCAGGGAACGAGGGTTACATACGTAACCGAGACGTTCCCTTTCGTTGTCACTCCGAGTTACGTCGGATGACGACGAATGGGGTTATCAGTCTAATCACGCCACCTTCACAGCTGTCTTCCAGTGCCCTGCATAAATCTGAGCCCTCGAGAGACTTTGGACGAAGGACTCCTATTTAACACATGAATACCAAGGTACACTGGGAAGCATATCCCATAGTTTAGAGGAAATATGCAATTAACACCAACCCAGAGGTGGGGCATTTGGGAATACACATATGACCCGAAGGAAACATATGGAGAACACTGAGGTGTCCAGCCGCAGGTGGAATATTTCAACCTCAGGGGTGGCAAGGTGGCTTGCCAAGGGAAAGACACATGCTCAGAGAGGCTTACAGTGGGAATACACATGTGAGGGTAGCTCCGGGGAGGGACCATGCACACGGGAGGCACCTAGCCGACGCACAGGCAATAGACACTGGCGCTAGCATGAGGGGTGCTGGAGGAACTCAGGGCTTGCGGAGAAGCTCACCTGAGGAGAATATCGCACGTATCCAGTCCATGGAGTGGAATGGCGAGCAAGCGAAGACACCTGAGCGGGTCCAGTACTAGCTAGTTGAAGCGAGTACATGAGAGGACACAGGCTCCACTCGGAGATTGTAGAATCTGGCGAATGTGTTCGTGGTCGCCCAGCCTGCAGCTGTCTGTCAGCGAGGCGCCATGCACTACAGCCCAAGAGGATGCCACACTCCGGGTGGAGTGGGCAGTCACACCAAGGGGGCACGGTCGACCTTGCTGCTGGTATGCCAAAGCAATGGTGTCCACTATCCAGTGAGACAACCTCTGCTTGGAGAGAGCCTTTCCCCTCAGCTTCCCACCATAACAGACAAAGAGCTGGTCTGAGGTCCTGAAACACTGCGTCCTCTCTACATAGGCGCAGAGAGCGCGTACTGGACAGAGCAGTGCCAAGGCTGGGTCTGCCTCCTCCAAGGGCAGCGCTTGCAGGTTCACCACCTGGTCCCGGAAGGGAGTGGTAGGAACCTTGGGCACATATCCAAACCGGGGTCTCAGGATCACGTGAGAGTAAGCCGGCCCGAATTCCAGGCACGCTTCGTCAACGGAGAATGCGTGCAGGTCCCCGACCCTCTTGAGAGAGGCCAATGCAACCAGGAGCGCTGTCTTCATTGACAGGAACTTAAGCTCCACTGATTGCAGAGGCTCAAAGGGAGCACTCTGCAGGGCAGTTAGAACCACTGCGAGGTCCCAAGAGGGAACGAGAGGAGAGCGAGGAGGATTCAGTCTCCTCGCCCCTCTCAGGAACCCGACGATCGGGTCGTGCTTCCCTAAGGATTTACCTTCCACTAAGTCGTGGTGTGCGGCAATAGCGGCAACATAAACTTTGATGGTGGAGGGAGACAGCCTTCGCTCCAACCCATCTTGAAGGAAGGAAAGCACGAAACTGATCGAACACCTCCGGGGGTCTTCTCGGTGAGAAGAGCACCAGTTGACGAAGAGGTTCCACTTCAACGCGTAGGCGTGCCTCGTGGATGACGCTCTAGCGGAAGTGATGGTAGCCACCACCGCTGGTGGTAGGGTACTCAAACCTGCCTCGTCCCGTCCAGGAGCCACACGTGGAGGTTCCAAAGATCGGGACGAGGGTGCCACAGGGTGCCCCGTCCCTGAGAAAGGAGGTCCTTCCTCAGAGGAATTGGCCAAGGAGGTGCTGTCGCGAGGAGCACTAGTTCGGAGAACCAAGTCCGGGTGGGCCAGTACGGCACAACCAGAAGGACCTGCTCCTCGTCCTCCCTGACCTTGCGCAAGACCTGCGCAAGAAGGCTCACTGGGGGAAACGCATATTTGCGGCCCCGCGGCCAGCTGTGAGTCAGAGGCATCCGTGCCGAGCGTGCCCTCGGTCAGAGAATAATACTGGTCGCAATGGGTCGAGTCGTGGGAGGCAAACAGATCTATCTGTGCGTCCCCGAACTGGTCCCAAATCAGCTGACCGACTGGGGATGGAGTCGCCATTCTCCGGGGAGGGCCTGAGCCGTGAGAGCTCGTCGGCTGCACAGTTCAGGGCTCCGGGAATGTAAATGGCTCGAAGGGACCTCAGATGCTTCTGACTCCATAAGAGGTGGCGAGCGAGTTGCGACATACGGCGGGAGCGTAGGCCACCTTGATGGTTGATGTACGCTACAGTGGCGGTATTGTCTGATTGGACAAGTACGTGTTGACCCTTGAGCAACGCCCGGAAGCGGTGCAGGGCAAGGCGTACTGCCAGCAACTCGAGGCAATTGACATGCCATAGGCGCAGGGGTCCTGTCCAGGAGCCCGCGGCAGCATGTCCATTGCACATGGCGCCCCAGCCCGTGGTGGAGGCATCTGTTGAGACAACAACATGCCGGGACACTCGTTCCAGGGGGACACCAGCCCTGAGAAAACTGAAGTTCAACCACGGGGTGAAGGTTTGACGGCAGGTCGGAGTAACTGATTCTCGAAGCGTGCCTTGTTGCCATGCCCACCTCGGGACTCGGTCGCGTAGCCAAAGCTGAAGCGGTCTCATATGAAGCAATCCGAGCGGCGTCACCGCGGCTGCAGATGCCATATGCCCCAGGAGCCTCTGAAATATTTCAGTGGAACCGCACTCTTGCCCTGAATTTGTCTCAGACAAGTCAGCAGTGACTGCGCGCACTCGCTCGTAAGCTGCGCGGACATGGCGACCGAGTCGATGTCCATACCGAGAAAAGAGATCCTCTGCACGGGGCAAATTTTGCTCTTCTCCCAGTTAACCCGAAGGCCCAGACGAGCTAGGTGCCGGAGCACAAGGTCCCTGTGTTCGCAAACCTGATCTCGAGAGTGAGCTAGGATCAGCCAGTCGTCGAGATAGTTCAGGATGCGAACCCCGTGAACCCGAAGGGGAACAAGGGCTGCCTCGACGACCTTCGTGAAGACGCGAGGAGACAGGGCTAGCCCGAAAGGGAGGACCGCATACTGGTATGCCTGCCCCTCGAAAGCAAACCGGAGGAACAGTCTGTGTCGAGGAAGAATGGAGACATGAAGTAGGCGTTCTTCAGGTCGATCGCTGCAAACCAATCCTAGGGCCGAACACATTCGAAAATGCGTTTGGCGGTGAGCATCTTGAACGGCATCCTGTGAAGGGAGCGGTTCAGCACGCGCAGGTCCAGGATCGGTCGTAACCTACCGGTTTTCTTGGGGACAATGAAGTAAGGGCTGTAGAAGCCGGACCTCATCTCGGCTAGAGGGACAGTCTCGATTGCACCCTTCGCCAGCAGGGCGGCAATCTCTGCTCTCATGATGGGGGCATTGCCACCGACCAATGTGGAGCGGACTCCCCTGTAGCGGGGAGGAGACCGTGCGAACTGAATCGCATAGCCGAGCCTGATGGTTCGGGCGACCCAGCAGGACAGACGGGGAAGCTCTAGGCAGGCTCCCAGGAACTGAACCAGCGGGAAACAGAAGGATTCTTCCCCAGCCCTCCACCGGGGAAAGGAGTGGCCCTGCTACCAACTCCTGGAAAGAACTGAGTCCCATCTCTGAGCAGCCCATCTCAAAAGCGCCGCTTAACCCGGCGTTTAGCGGGGGGCGGGGCTGGAGAGGGCTGAGGCATCCACCCACGGTCTTCCAAAGCCAGCCCGGGTGAACAGGCGGGGTTGGAACCGTGGGAGGGCGCCTTCGGCGGTTGGCAGACTGAGGGACC